>OX439005.1:38646481-39182481 GCA_949316495.1 Amphiduros pacificus | reverse complement strand
AAATTGTAATATATGCTTTCTTGTTTCTTCACAAGATTTTAAGAAGTTTCACAACTAAAATGTGTTGCTATAAAGTTTTATTTTGTTCCATTTCATCATCCAGGCGTAGGAATATTTGCGCTATTCTCTACTCAAGGTGAACATGTGAGATATCAATTCCTTTTGGCATATTATCTCCGGTAACAAAACATCAATTGGTTAATGTATAAGAGTTGACATTGCAACGCTATGCTGATTTGATTTATTTTCGGAGGGACTACTTAGGATATACTACCGGAAATACGTCATTATACTACCGGAAATAGGTCATTTTACCTTCCAGTGCCTCTGTAGTACCTCACCACTTTTCTTGCTTTAAGGATTTCTGCAGTTATTTGGTAAGTAATTATAAATCTCATAAAAAGAAATGAGTTCCCTCAGAAAATCATAAATCCCGATTTATGTATTTGCCTTAGATTTCCACATCAGCCCTCATCGTCTCTGATGAAATAGTATACGGTATGTTATAATAGTCTTTATTATCACATATATTTATTAATACTTTAAGAGCTGTATTCAAAAAGGGTTCAGAAGGGAATGCAAGTCAATCAGGTTCATGTGGTTTCCCTTTATTTATAAAGTAAAAGGGGATTATATTGAACTCATATTTAATAGATTCTTGGTCATTGCATTGGATGAAATGCAGTCATTCATACTTTACTGAGGAGACACTGGAGGTTATCATAAAGGAAGCTTCCTCCAGCAAAGGACAGATAATTCGTCATTTTGGGACCCTTACTCATTTTTTAAAAAGATATTAGTTTTAAACTCGTATTTCACAAAGATCTAACACCTATTCCATAAACTGTAATGGAGGGGAAACAAAATTCTGGTTTTGATTTTTGTTTTTATTAACTTTGAGTCCATATAGACTTCCTATTTTTTACAATGTAAACATTTAGTGATTTATTATGTTGCCTACAGTTTATGCAAAACTGTTGTTAAATTCTGAATATTAATTTACAGAATTTAAGAAAAATGAGTTTTGAATTTTCAGCATTTCTTTTTGCAATGTAGCAATTTAATGCAACAAATCGATACGATTTTAATCCATTTTGATAAAATAAATTTTGTTGAATGAGGTTTTTATTGAGGTATAAATGATATTAATTTCTTTTAAAATTTCTTAATGCAGGAATATTACTGGGAACAATCTTTTGCGTGTTATATTTCCATAACAATACCTCTGTGGTATCCCTATCGGACATATATGAGACAGAATTGTAAGAAATGATAAGACTCACAGCCCCTCTTAGGCAGCTAGGGGTACAAATGTATACGTAAAATATTTATTATTATCAAATACATCATAATAAAAGACATGTCCAGTCTGACAAAATTTCACAATATTAAATTTTCCAATCCAAAAAAGAAAGTTTTAATTCTCGTGAAAATTTAACAAATAGGAAAAGCAAAACTGGATGTGCCATTTGTCATCTATTCATTGTCGATGCTGAAAAAAAAATCTCAGGCAAACAGACATCTCATTTGAACAATTTGAAAGAGACAGATTCTATATCAACACAATGTAAAACATTGTTCTAACAAATATTGAATAATACTGAGAAATTTCTGCAAATATGTTCACATTATGGACAGAAAATATTCAAGAATTATTATGAGAATAGTTCACAGCGTCAGAACAGGAACATCATAGGAGCACAAACTCTGAAAAAAGTACAGGGTAATCCCTGCTTAATAGCTGTATCCAGTGCTATGGCAACCCAAGGTTTATAGCTGTATCCAGTGCTATGGCAACCCAAGGTTAATAGCTTTATCCAGTGCTATGGCAACCCAAGGTTTATAGCTGTATCCAGTGCTATGGCAACCCAAGGTTTATAGCTGTATCCAGTGCTATGGCAACCCAAGGTTTATAGCTGTATCCAGTGCTATGGCAACCCAAGGTTTATAGCTGTATCCAGTGCTATGGCAACCCAAGGTTAATAGCTGTATCCAGTGCTATGGCAACCCAAGGTTGATAACTATATCCAGTGCTATGGCAATCCATGGTAGATAACTATATCCAGTGTTATGGCAATCCATGGTAGATAGCTACATCCAGTGCTATGGCAACCCAAGGTTGATAGCTACATCCAGTGCTATGGCAACCCAAGGTTGGTTACTGCAATCCATGGTTGATAGCTGCAATCCATCAAATGTTTTGTCTTCTTCTTGCCTCGTCCTCAATCTCAAAATCCAAGTTAACTGGTAGTCTATACAATTTACATCATTGTGACAAGAATGAACAATCCTGATATTCATTTAAATATGCATTAAAAATGTGTTTAACATCTTTCAATGTGAAAACAAGTCAATTATTTTTTATAAGCTATTCAATAAAAAATATTTGTAATGAACATTTTAAATGTGGTAAACTAGTAATATAAATGATAAATACCAGTTTTTCTGTAAAAGTATATTTACATATTCAAATGACAAGTTTTTATGACAAAGCAAGAACTATCTATTCATGAAACCATTCATTATGTTTAATTCAAATACTCCCATTTGCACTAACCCTTTTCACCATATTCTTATTCAATCTCTTATTAAATCATGACTGGCAAATCACATAGAACAGAGAATATGTCCTGTTAAAATAGCAGCTCAATTCAAGATTTAATTTCAGGAATACATTAAGCAATATAATTTATATTTCTATCATTAGATCACTAATTAAATATTTTAATATATTCGATTACATCATATTGCAATAAATATATCTCCAACTGAAAAAAAAAACCTTTAAACTTGTCAATGTGTTGTTCTTTTTTTATTAAATCATAAGTTGGTCCTCAGCTATAACTTGAATTATGGCAATACACAAAAGCAAAATATATTTATATTATGAACTTAATAAAATGCTAATCCCATGTGAAAAATCTAACATTGTTTTTAAGTTACTACAAATGTTATTTATGTTCCTTATATTTTGCACATTTTTATACACTTTGTAACAGCATATTTGAAATGCTACCTACCCTAAACTATGGTACATTTCAGCTAAATTGCCTTAGTGTACAAAATTTTAGGTTTAATAATACTATAGCCATTACATCAATGTTAAATCTTCTAAAAAAATTTGATGTCAAATATAAATATATTTTAATGAGAAAAAAATCATTTGTCAGGAATGCTTTGCATGACATGACCTTATATATCTTTTCATCATAATAAAAAGTGCATTGCACACAATAAATAGTTATTTCTAAGTTTGTTTTCTCTGGTAGCAATTGACATCATTGTTCTGTCAGATAATGAAATTGTCAGCCTGATGTTGGATGCCATTTTGGGGTGGTATATATTCTGAGGTATGATCACTCCGTCTCCGGTGTTGCCAAGCCTATCTCCATCACACAGTTCAGCACAGCAGGTCAGATAGCCCTGAAACAGGGAATGAGGGCATAAAATCATCAGCCTGTATTATGTGGGAGTATGATTTACATAACTGGTCAGAGTTGGGTCCTAGTAGGACTCTAATATCATCAATTTATAAAGAGCAAATGATTTGTCTGTCATTATTATACTAGAAGAAATTCAATTATTAATCAAAATGTTTGTCCTGTGAGAAATGTGTTTAGTATTATTTATCAAAACTATGGATTTTTTTATTCTGAAATATTTAATTATTATTAAAATCTCCTCTCAAATACAAGAAAACATAAAATAAGAAATAAATAAAACTTGATAACTTAAAGATACGAGTCACATTTTTTGCAAATGTAGAATATCCAATTGGGACTCTGAAAGAATCTGCCTGGCCTTGGTAATTAACATTGAATCAACACAAAGTATGGTATTTAAAAAATAAAACCATTATTTTAAGAAATCTCTTAAACTGACTTGGGGTAAATTATTGATTTTCAAAATATGGCCTACTGGGAATTAGATTTTAATCTAACAATAAAACTTTTAAATCAATATATAGGTCCTGCAAAGAGATGTATCCAAATACAAGTATCCTACCTGGAATTGTTGGCCAGAGAAATATTCTGGAAGTATACAAAAAAAGGAATTATTTCTCCGATATTCTAAATGATGTCTCAACTGTTATAAGGAGTCATAAAGTGAGTCATTATATTGTCATTTTCTTTTTTGAATATTATTTTATTCTTTTAATAAACCAAGGGTTTTTCATGTTAAGAATTCTGATATTCAAATATAAAAACACAAACATGCATATTTATATTTATAAAGAATAACTTTAAAACATGTCCGATTAAAATTCCAATCAGATTTTTTTGGCAGAAAAATGATTTGATGCGCATCTTGCCATATTTACACACACAAACTTGACACAAGTTCTCATCTTTATAAATAGAAAATCATTTCTCACACCCGAGACTTAATGTTTAAACATGTCCGATTAAAATTCCAATCAGATTTTTTTGGCAGAAAAATGATTTGATGCGCATCTTGCCATATTTACACACACAAACTTGACACAAGTTCTCATCTTTATAAATAGAAAATCATTTCTCACACCCGAGACTTAATGGTTTCATAATATAATTCACATGTATATTATAGTCAAACTAAACTGCATAATATTAAGAGACACTTTTACGTATACAACTCTGAAATACAGAAAACATACAAGGTCAGTTGTTATTGACCAATATAAAAGATAAGGATGGGGTCAGTTTGCAGATCACTTACTTGCTGGTGTCCTTCACAGGCAGAAGTATTGAGGAACTATAAAAACAGCCTGGATTTCTACCCAGGTCTCTGTATGTTTGGATATTCAGCAACATAACTGGTCAATCTGCTTGAAGCTGTGCATGGATAAATGCAGATCACAAATATATATATATATTTATATATGACAATAACACATATAGTTCAACTGATTTTTTTACCAATTTTATTATAAAAATAATTTAACCAATATACATTTTTTATGGGAACCTGCCCATTTACTGTGTAGTGAACACAAACATATTTGGCAATGTTATTGATCATCTCTGAGCAATAATAAAACAAATATATAACAAGTCTTGTGCGCAAGTTTTCCACAGGAAGTACAATGCCTCATGAAATATCACCAGTGGATGAGTTTATGTCCTTTATAACACCGGTAACAAGTTTCTTCATCTTTACATATTTTATATTTACAAATATTTGCCCTTGCAATCACAAGTTCTTTATTGGCAGGTTTGTGACACAACATGTCTTTTATTAAGAGAATACAAATCAAAAGAAACAATATGTATAAGTCTTATATAGGAATTGGTTTCTGGAAGTAATTGTTTTGAACCCTGCCATGTGTTCAACTTTCTCTTGCAATATCAATAACTGTACACTGGATAACACACATTATGTATCATTTTATTTATATTTCATGTGTAAGGACCTATTGACTATTCATTATTTCATTAAGGTAAAACGAGTGTTAAGAATCATACAACTTACAAAGTTCAAAAACACTTCTGAAACTGGACTAATGAATGTTAAAACCAGTATTGTCTGATCAATGCTTAAACTCTTAAACTCTAAAATTCTTCAACATATTTAAATATGTTAATATTTCCAATATAAACACCATGATTTACTCTAATTGTCCATACTTCAGGAAAGTAATTTATAGCCCCAAGTGTATATGGATGAGATCATTACTCATAGTCAATAGCTTCTTACATCATTTGATAGTTTACTATGTGAAAAGCTGCCTGCAGCTTATTACCCAATAAAATATATAATTTACAAATTAAAACTTTACACTTTCTTTCATTAGATAGACAATGATTCCTCTCTTCTTTTCATAAATATTTTTGAGAACTTGAATTTGGAATAATTCCACATATATGGCAGCTCCAATCAACATCATAAAATCACCCTGAGGTCAAAACTTGTCCTGCCTGACCAAATGCAGTCACAGGGTGTAGATATGTGACTATATTCAGTCATGGTTGTACTTGACAAATCAAATGACAAATTTGGAATACATTTTCCTCACAGAAAAAAATAACAAAAAATCAAACACACAAAGAAGTTTTTGTTTTTTAAATTCATTAAAATTTACGGCAATTTGTTGCCTTTGAGTATAATATAAATTATTTTCAGGAATCATTGACTATTTCTATCATTTCCATTAAATAATATAGCATGCAATGGTAAGAGGCCACCGGAATCTTCTGTCTTGCTGTAAGATTAAAATAAGAACACTGATTAATAACAGCATCTTCTTGGTCTGATTAACAATCACTCTATTCAAAGAATTCAATATCATTCACTGTTATCATGGCTTGTAAATATATGTATTTGTGAAACTAGTCTTGTGATATTCACCACTTAACATTTTTGTTGTCAAAATGACATTTACCTTATCACAGGAGGCTGTCTGATGGCTGGTTTTCATTCACTTCTTGTTTAGCACCCAAGTGGACAATTTCTTGCAGATTCTATTTGCAGATTCTATTTGGACCACAGTTATTTTCATCTCCCAAACCTACACATGTAACGTATAGACCATTAAATAAAGATAAACACAACATCAATATAATGTATTGTTTCTATTTCTCATATTAATATTAAATTACTCAGAGATATTCACATAAAGGTAATTTAATGTGTCAAAAAAAAAAGATTGTATATTTCTTATTATTTAAAAAAAAAATTAATTAAATGAAGTTTGAACGAGTATTTTTTTTAGAAATTAAAGTTATTTCATCCCCTTGGACTGCCATATCTTTACACAACAATTATATTTTCTACACAGCAAATAGAGATCGATTTTCCATAGCCAAGGCTGCTGTTAACATATAATCAAAATGGCAACTTTACTCTGCTAAATAATTATCACACAAACAATGTTCTGATGGAAGATAGATTATATCAATTGGCTATATATTTCTATAAAAACTGATTACTGATAATACAGTATTTTTCTTTAAAGATTCAAAAAGCTGTAGTTGATTGAAATTTCACAAATTTGACAGATGAAGGCTGTTTGGAAAATTCACTGCACATGACCATTTCAATTCAATGCATGTGACCCAGCTAGCAACTATGGATCATATCCCAAACTCTAAAATCCCAAGACAATACCATAAACGCTCTCTCCTGGTAAATGTCTAAAGTCTCCAATTAATTTGAATGCACTGCAGAAGAAAAAAGTGGAAGCATTGAAGAAGAAAAAAATCTAATCCACATGGTTAAAACATTACCAACACAACACTGCACAAATGTTCCATATCCATCTTGTTTTCAGGACACTTAGTGAAGCAAGTTCAATTTCAGTTCACCACTGGAAATCAGTGAAACCCTGCAACAGATAGTCAAATTTATTTTAAGCCTATTACTGTAACCAAAATATTTTTTCTAATATGAAATTTTGGTATATATTGAAGAGTAAAAGAAAATGGAAGTCTCTATTTCAACACAAGTACATACCATTATCATCATTTCTTCCTTGTTTTCATCATTTATTTCATTTATAGGCAGCATCAAGGAATCTTTTTCCCCTTCAATCCATTTTCCCCCATCAATCCATTTTCCCCATCAATCCATTTTCCCCATCAATCCATAATGATCTGGGAGACCTTGGCTCTGCCTTATGAAGATGAAGATCTTGGGTGTTACAATTAAACTTGCTCCTCCTGAAAATGAAAAGATTGTAAACAGATAAGATTCCTCATCCTGTTTTGCATTTATCCAATTTTGAGAAATCTAGCCCAAAGCAAATAATTGATAGAAATACCACTATTTTTCATATTACTATGGAGGTAATGTGTTTTAACAGGCAATTATATGTTTGGAGAAAACATATAGTAAACCTTTGATTTCATGTTAGTGGTTGAAATATAAATTTGTAACAATAAAATTAAACTATAAAATTATACAATGTACAAATACAAATGATTCTAATTTTGCTTTCAATTCTTTTTTAGCTGTTCTGTTTAATGCCAAAATCTATCAAATGTGTACCAAGATTTAAATTACCTTTAAACATTATTTGAAACAATCGTTTCAATATGAGAATTAATTTCTTTTCATTTTATAACGATTCATCAAATATTGTGAAGATTCATGATGTAAAGATGACGTAGGATGACAAGATTAAAAAATGTGGACCCCTGACGTGTGCACAGAAATCTTCAAATAGGCCCCTAAATGTAGTGTCAGTATTCCTGAAAAAAAATCCCAGTTTTCAATAAATTCAAAAATAATGACAAATAGAAAATAAATATTTGACTTCTATTTCCATATTACCATTTTCAATATCAAAAGACCACAATAAACATTCTCTTTACTCTAAAATTCTATGGCTTTATTAGCAAAATAATTCTATAAACATCCTTTATTTCCCTGGCATCTATTTACCTTGTTTGTGATGAAGAGTGGACATCAGTGTTCTGCCTGGCTCCAGTCAGAACTGCTCTTATTCTCTCACCCAGACAACCCAGTGAAAACAGCCAACATGTAAAATACTACCACTGCATGGTACTTCAACTCAAATTACTCAGACTCTAATTGAGAATTTTCTCAGTTCATGTCTCAAAATTACAAAAATGGAGTCCCAGAATTATTTAGTTTCATGTAACAAAGCTACAAGCGGGTACGATGAGAGGATTACATAATTGAAATTGAAGGCAAGAATTCAATGGCAATCAGATATTGCAAGATGTCCCACTCTGTGCAGAACTCGAGGTGCAAAATACATCAGGTCGCAGTGACGTGAAGAGATATAAATGGTGCAAATATTCTCCCATGTGTCAATAATAGGCCACAATTATTTTAAAATGGAGATTACTCAGACACTGTGGCCATTACAGAAACTGGAAGCGATGGAGAATAAATTGGAATTTCAAAATGTTGATGTCCTGTCGAATTAGCTTCTTTTTTTTTCGGGTGGAATATCTTCATAGTTTAATAATGTACACTACTGAAAGTATTACTAAATAAATCTATGGATTGCATAGATATAAGGTTAAGTGTGAATAATGTTTAGTTTTGTATGGAAAAATGTGAAAATGGCGCAAACAAAAGAGTGTTAACACACCTTTCACATTTTGTCTGTTGGTAGAAATCAATATCTTGCCTTCCAGGGGGACACAAAAAAGTTTGCATGCATGATTATCTGTAGATTTCTTTGATATATAAAATCACTTGAAAAGCCCTCTATGAATAAATTTAATTAGATGTAAATTAATGTGAATGGGGTGGTGATTGTCCTTATTCTACTTTATTAGCCATTTATTTTCTTGAATGTACTAAACATTCTTCTTAAATTCTGTATAAAAAAATGACTGTCAAGTCAAAGATATATTTATCATATCAAATGAGATCATTCAATTTTTTAAAAGAAAGCATTTCTCGTGAACACTATGATAATACACCATTGAAAAAATATCTGCATGATTTGTTCTGAAAATTCAATGCAAATAAAAAAGTACCTATCTACAACTATATATATATTTATATATATACAAACATCTTAAAGTAAGTTACTACTGTTGGCCACCGGGAGTCTTGGGTTTGAGACTGGAGCTTTTAAGACTGAGCTTGATGCCTTTGGGTGCAATACTGGCAGGTTGTGTACTGACAGGCTTCACGTCCTCGGCGATCAATTCCACAGCAGCCTCTTCTTTTTGTTGGCGTTGAAACTGCTGGTTAAGCTGCACGAGCTGAGCCTTACTCTCCACTTTCTTCTGCTTCCTCTGTGCTTCTAACTCTTCGTTTATCTGTATATTTCTCTTGGCTATCTGCCTCTGGATGTTGTGCATCTGCTGCAGCTGCTGCATCTGCTGCTTCTGCTGAATGGCGCTCTTCGAGTCTGGGCTGGGTTCGGGGACGGCTTCAGGTGTCGGCGTATCAACCTCTTTGGCTTGTAGAAGATAGCCCTTGCCTCTATATGTCATCATTTCCTCCTTCCATCTGAGTTGCTGGGAGAGGACGTTGCCTTGCTGCTGGGCTGGCTGAGGAGAGCTAACTGGTGCTGGTACTGCAGGAGCAGCTGACCTGAGAAAAAACAGTCAACTTTTTTTATTCATCCCTGATCTACTATTACTTTTACTTTTGAAAAATTGGCATATTCAAATGTGACAATTCAATATAAAAAATTAACATTATTTATATATCCTACATTTAAAAACTAATATTTGCAAAAATCTGGCATATTTAAACCTAATAATTTGTTCAGCTTCTTGGTCGCTATTTTTACAATTTGTTTGCAAATCTGACTCACGTGGGGGTGCTATCTGCTTGTGGCTGTGTTTTGAGTTTTTGTATCTCCAGACTGGGGTGGTTCCTGTTGAACTCTACCTGTTGTTGTTGAAGCTGCAGTGGACTGGCTGAGAACTGTTTCATTCGGAGTTTGATCACTTGTTCAATCCACAAATTAACCAACTTATTCTGTGAATCTGTGAAGGCCTGTTCAAAAATAGTATACTTTATAGGGCCTTACTTTTGCAAAGGTGACATTTTCCCTCAATTAGAAATCTCTTTTTCCAAAAAAAATTGAATGAAAAGCATTTTACCATTATGGAGCACACTTACTAAGTTTCAAACAAAGAAGGAATACCGTATTTACTCGTGTATAAGTCGACTCGTGTATAAGACGACCCCCCAAAATTGAGGTTATTTTTCTTGAAAAAAAACAATTTCCGAATATAAGTCGAGTTGGTTTTTCTTGACATATCGGCTCTGCTACCATTCAAGCTTCAGCTGAAGCTTGGCGGTCATTTTAAAAGTGAAACTTAAATATGCTTACGATATAAGATCTTAGCGGTCTTATACACGAGTAAATACGGTAAAACGTAAATACGATGTTCGTATTTTCGAAATAACTGATATCAGACGTAGCGGGTCAATTTTAATTGCGTTTTAAATGATAAATAATGAAAAGGCTTTGTTATTCTCGACCTGAGAAGCGTAATTGTGATAATATTAAGTAAATACCTTTATTTATCATTTAAAACGCAATTAAAATCGATCCACGTGTGAGAGCATTTCTGTCAATTTCTCAAGATCGCCATTTTGAAAGGCGGGAGAGGGGTAAATACGTTCGATGTCTATTATTTCGAAACGCTTTGTTCTGACTTTGTTTTCACTGATTCCAATTATCAGCCTTCACAGTTTTGCAATTCGTCTTTGTTTCCACTGCTTTGAGCCGTGTCTTCCCGTTTGGACAGAAATGCTTTCACACTAGTATTGCGCAATGCATGTTAAATGAATGGAAGGTGTCAATTGCATTTAAATGATAAATAAAGGTATTTACCCAATATTATCACGATGATTTACAGCCGATCTAGTGCTATAAATGATAATAATTAAAAACGATATAATGAATATCTTTGGCTTTATAATACACAAAGAAATATTCTACCACGTGTTAGTTTTGACACTGAGATCAAGGACGTCACGTACATCGTACTACGTTCTACATCGTGGAGAAATATTCAACCTGCGAAGCATAATTTGTGATAATATTGGGTAAATACCTTATCATATACATATTATACTTTTATCAGTAAAATTTTCTAATTTTCACACCACTGAATTTAATTTTAATAGACATAGAAGTAAAACGTAAATACGATGTCCGGGACGTAGCGGATCGATTAGCCACGTGACTCGCAAGTCATGTGATCATTGACTTTGCAGATTTGCCAGAGAATTGCGTTTTAAATGATAAATAAAAGTGTTTACCCAATATTAACACAAAATACGCTTTGCATGTCGAGAACAGAACAAAACCATTCATCCATTTAACATGCATTACGCAATACGAGGTCGTCATTTTAAAAAGCGGGAGTGACGGGGACAAGCTCTTATTTTTGGCGTGAAAACAATCAGAGCCTACTTAACACGCATTGAAATATTAATATATTGTGCAATGATGGATCCCTGGCTTCTCCTCGTGTTGCGGACGTGAATTAACGCGACGTCACGTACATGATATTTACGTTTTACTTCATGGATAAATTCTCGACCTGCGAAGCATAATTTGTGATAATATTGGGTAAATACCTTTATTTATCATTTAAAATGCAATTAAAATATCAAACTCGTTTTCGCGCTAAAAACAAGTGCCTCTTCCCGTCACTTCCGCCTTTCTAAATTGCAACCACGTGTTGCGACCACATGTTGACGATCTTAAGAAATTGACAGAAATGCCTTCACCCGGGGATCGATTTTAATTGCGTTTTAAATGGATTGATGGTTTTGTTCTGTTCTCGAACAATTTGGGTAAATACCTTTATTTATCATTTAAAACGCAATTAAAATCGATCCACGTGTGAAAGCATTTCTTTCCAAGCGGGAAGACACGACTCAAAGCAGTGGAAACAAAGACGTATTGCAAAACTGTGAACGCTGATAATTGGAATCAGTGAGAACAAAGTCAAAACAAAGCGTTTCGAATAATAGACCAGTAATATTGGGTAAATACCTTTCTTTATCATTTAAAACGCAATTAAAATCAATCTGTTGCGACTGATATTCGTTATTTTGAAAATATGAAGATCGTATTTACGTTTTACCGTAATTACTCGAGTATAAGACTGTTAAACCGACCCGCTATGTCCGATATTCGTTATTTCGAAAATAAGAATGTTCGTAATGAAAACTCATAGTGTCGTAATTTTTTGGCGTAAATCCTCGTCCACAGGTTGCTCTCGTGTATAAGTCGACCCCCTAAACATTAACTAAGAGTTTTTGGAAAAAAACCTCGACTTATACACGAGTAAATACGGTAGATTTAGAGACTTGCTATTGTTTGTTTAAGATTTGCAATGGTCCAATTGTAATTGCATGTAAATTGTACCCTTGTGTTAATTAATATAAGTTCATTTAAATGTCACAAAGGTTTTTGTTCTAATTTTTTAATTATAGTGATAGATAATGATAGAACCTAATGTATAATCATATTATTTAATGTATTGTTGTCAAATGACCTCTTAAATATTTTCATTGATATCCTCACCTTATGGTTCTTAATTTTCTTCAGAATCTTCTCAAAGACATCAATACTCTCCTTCTGTGGGAACTCCTTCAGACTCTTGGAAACTGAAAAATGATAAACTCACATGCCTAAACAAGATTCAAGATTCAAGATTGATTTATTTTGACCAAAGATGAAGAACATAAATAAATACATATACTACATATTACAAATATACAGTTTGAGGAACCCATTAAGGCAATTACTGCCAAAGTCTGCATTCTCATTAATAATGAAAATAACTAGTGTGTTTGTGGATAAATTTGATGTAAATGAGCACAAGGTGAGAGCTCACCTTCCATCAGGAACTTGACAATTTCTCCTGGTATATCTCCATCTTTGACAGGTTTGCTGGCGATGTAAGGAGACTTGTTGACTTGGGGAGCAACAAACTTTGGAATGGGTGTCTTCAGGATGGTGTTTACCTCCTTAAGGCAAAATAACACCTTTCCACGCATTTTGATTTGCTAGAAAAATTCAAAAATATAATATCAAAAATCCTTTAATGTGAGACTTACATTAAAGTGGATTGAAAAAACAACTCTAAAGTGAACATGGACAACATGATATATCATTTATAACCTAATTGAACTACATCCCAATCCATAACAATCATTTGACATGATTTATATCATCCAAACACAAGGTCTTAGAAAGAAATAGATATTTTGGTGGTTTTTGTGAATATCAAATATAAACACAAAGTTTGTTGCCATTGTATGAATCATTTGCAGGACATATGAATTACACAGCTGTATAATATAAGTAGAACATGATCACTAAATCCTACTCTTCTGAAATTTGGTTGTTGGTGTTTTTGCACCTATTCCTGTTTGACCCTGGCATGTTCAATCAAGGAACAACTGGGGTTGAAAGAAGTAGATCCCACATGAAGTCAATCCCAGTCACTCAGTAATGGCTCAAACTCAACAAATCTCCTTCAAGGAGGCTATTTGACCCGGGGGTCAAACTAAAAAAGTGAAGTATAAAGTAGGCAAATTAATAGAAAACACACAATCGTGTGGGCACTGTGGAACAAGTCAAAGTGGAACAGGAGCCTGTGCGAACAGCCAGTCAACTTGAAATTTAACACCACATATTGACATTGATACACTTAAATCTAGAATTCCTCAAGATATGCTTACAGTTTGCATGGCTCTGATCATGCTTTGTCTCTCCTTTAGATGGTTGATAATGGACATCACCCGATTTATGTCGTTTCCCAACAAATGCTGTTATAAAAAAATACATTAGTTCATAGACAAACACAACATTACATGGAGGAACATAAAATGAATTCAAATATATTCATCAAATATATTCAGTTAAATATTCAATGTAAACCTTGTCTATTATTGATTTAAAAAATATCTGGCTTAAAAAATAACCTGGTTTCCAATATTATACCCCCCCCCCCACCAAAAAAATAGAAGGTGGCAGATTTTTTATAGATAATATTATTGCCTGGAAAATTCCCTGGATGATAGGATGAGGGCAGGAAATTGGAAACAAGCTTTTTTTCTGTAGGCCTTAAAAAAAGATATCATCATTTGTCCTTTTGTTGGAGAAAGATTTAAAAAATAGTATATGCCAGGGACATGGTTGTTTTTTCAGTTGACAAACCATTTGGTCTTGGGCCCAATTTCTCTTCAATGTGACAAGCTCGCCATACATCATGTGCTCGAACAACGGTTTGTACTGTTCTATTCTGAATCTCCTCAGCCATCCTTCCAAGTCTATAACATAAAATCAAGTTTAGTTAAGACATAAGAATTATAAAGCTACAAATCTTCAATTACAACTTCTTTAATAGAGTATTATTATTCTGATTATAAATCAATTAACAAAGATTGTTTTATTGGTATAGGACATTCAATATTAAGAATGAAGTCCAATTAAAATAAGAGACCAATTTCAGATCAGATTTTATTTTTACAGCAAAGAGGTTTACAGCATTGTTCGTTCAAATTCTCACCTGGTATATCTGAATCTTGCAATGGCTTTTCTTTTACTGTTTCTTTTTTGTCCTGGGTTACAATATCCTGGTTAACACTTGGAATTGGCCAATGACTCTGATCCACAGGACGATGGCCTTTTGGCCAGCCACTGCCATGAGATTGCAATGGTGGATGCCCTTTTGGCCAACCACTCCCTTGAACCAGTGAAGTCTGGCTTTGATCCACTGGTGGATGTCCCTTGGGCCAGCCACTCCCATGCAGCTGGCTTTTCTCCAAAGTTTGGAGCCCTGGTTGGGTTGCTGGCATGGCTTGTCCTTGGTGCTGCATACCAGGTGGTCTGTGCCCTTCCTGCTCAGGTTGCTGCACTGTATTTGACATGGCTTGATCTGGTTTCTTTTGGACTGGTGATGTTGAAATGTTTGAGCTTGGTGGAGGTTGCGTTGTGGCTATGTTCTGTCTTGGAGCAGCACCCTTTGATCCAGGAGATGGACCAGAAGGTGGACCAGAATGTAGACCAGAAGGTGGATTATTCTGTGCACCTTTATGCACTTGATCCTGTGGTTTCACCTGTTGGGGTAAAACTTCATTTTCATCTCCGCCAGATAATAGTCTCAGATTACTCCTAACAGCAGGAGGTTCTGGCCCAGCATGAACAGGAACTATCACGACATTACTTGACTGCTGATAAGTAGAATAACTGGGATGATATCCTTGCCCATGTGGCACACCACCATTTGGAGGGAAATTGCCTTGAAATGCATAGCCTCCCTGCGGTGGAGGTGGATAAGCTTGTCCTCCAGGATAATTACCATGCTGCTGGAGATTTATGTTGTAGTTGTTAGGCATACCAGGGGGAGGACCAGACACTGGTGGGAAGCTAGGAGGTGGCTGGTTGTATCCCTGGGAGGGATGATTCCAACTTCCAGGGGGAGGAGGAGGCCCGCCTGGAAATCCAGGGATTGGTGGTGGATATCCTGGGGCTGCTCCGTACCCTTGGTGTGGACCTGGAGGAGGTGGTCCGAAGCCGGGAGGTGGATACCCTGGAGGAGGCCCATATCCTGTTGGGGGGTAGCCTCCTGGTGGCATATAAGGATCTTGAGGCCCGTAGCTCGGTTGTCCAGGGAAAGGTGGCTGAGCAAAGTCAGAATCTTGCCTTGTTCTGCTTTTGCTCCAACTACGACTCCTACTCCTGCTCCTACTCCTGCTCCTGTTCCTGCACCAGCTACGACTTCTACTCCTGCTCCTGCTCCAGCTGCGGCTGGAGCTGGGTGTAAAGCTACGGCTTCTCCGACCTCTCCTGAAACGTCCCTGTGACAAACTTCTACTTCTACTTCTCCTCCACCTTGGTCTACTGACAAGGTTTCTTGAAAAGCTTCTTGACCGGCTTCTGCTCCTACGCTGTTCACGACTTCTACTTCTGTGAGTCCTTGTCCTATCCCTTGATTTTCTGTCTTCCTTTTTGTAGTTTCTTGCATCCCACTGATCTGTCTCTTTTGTTTCCTTTGGACCAGACTTTGAGGCTCTGTGCAGTTTTGGTGTTTCGTCTTTTACCTCAACTGCTTTCTTTTCAATATAAGATTTTTCCATTTTCTCAACGTTGATGGGATCATGTTTTTCAGGTGTTTCATCTGCAAACATATCTAAAACAGGTTTTGATTCTCTAGATCTGCGGTCCATGTTGCTCCTTGATAATTCTCTACTCTTACTTCTTTCCTTTTGTGCCTCCTTATACTCTTCATCCTTAGAAATTACATTAAACTTTTTATGCTGACTGTCTTCAAAATCACTTCTATTTGAGTGTTCTCTTTTAAAATCTTTAAGGGAAGCCCTTTGTTCAATAGATTTTTCGTCGCATTCATTCCTGTTCAAATCCTGCTCTCGCCTACCATCCTTAGAGAAAATTCCTCTCTTTTCATGTGATTCCTCAGACTTTCTGTCTCTAGTTTGTCTCTCTTTGTTGTCCTTCTCGCTTTTAGTCAATGCCTTATTAAATCCAATCGCCTTAAATATTTCATCAAGCTCATTTTTACTGGGTTGTTGTTTGGTTTCAGATGGAAACAGGTCCAGACCACCCATTAACTCTGGTGGTGGCATCGGTGGTGGACCAGTCATTCCGGAAATTGGAACATCAAAGGGATCGCCGCTGTCAAATAAGGACCCTGGCTCACCAGAAAACCTTCTGTCTCGTTCTCTTCTATCTTTGTCATGAGATCTTTCAATACTTGGATGTCTTTGTAATGTCCGTTCTGAAGAAATATCTCTCCTTTCATTGGAGTATCTGTCCAAAGATGAATGTCTTGATAAAACACCTTGATCATGAGAATGGTAAGTAGGATTATTTTCTCTTCTGTCCAGCGAATGTCTATCATTTCTTGAATGATAACCCTTAGCTTCTTTTTCATCCAACACATTCCTCTCACGCCTATCTTCTTTATCACCATACTTTGAATAATAATCTTCTCTTTTTGACTGGGATATTTCTCTTCTATCATCATAATTTGTCTTCCTCCCAGACATTTTAAACCGAAAATCAAAATCATCTCTGTACTGTTTCCTGTCTGATTCCGATGGATAATCCCTTGAGTCTTTTCTCTCTGAATATCTGGAATCATCATATTTAGAATGAGTATCGCCTCTATGATCTCTATTATCACGTTTACTGTCTGGATGTGCGGGCTCATTTTCCCGACCATATTTAGAATAACCATCAATTGGCATACTTCTATCAGCAGAAAAATGTCTATCTTCATTTCTGTCATATTTGGAATAGAAATTGTCTCTGTTTTGAGTTGCTGCAGCATCCCCACCATGGGATGGTAGACCTCTATCATCCATATCTATCTTCTTATGGCTCTCTGCAGATGTTTCGCCTCCTCCATAAAGAAACATATCATCTTCATCAAGTTCTACATCAAGTCCTGGAATGCTCAAGATGCTTTTCTTAAAAGATGGACTGACATTTCTTGGTTTGTCTTCATAAGGATCATAGCTTTTTGAGGAAGGTGCAACGCGATCATCTGTGTCAGTGTGGAAGACTGGCAAACCAAATGGATCCTTGGGTGTACCAAATATATTAATTTCTGCTGATCTAGACCGTTCATCACTGTCAGATGTACCCAAACCTGGTATGTCAGTAAGTCCAGGTATGCCACCTTCAAAGCTTGAAGAGCCCAGACCAAATAAATGTGATTCAAATGGAGGTGTTTCCCGCCTTTTCTTCATGATTGACTTTAATGTAGGTGGATCTTTCTTTGATTCTGTCAAAGGTGGCATATACTGGGGTACAGGAGTTGCTTTTTTACCACCTAGTGCAATAGGAAACAGCATTTTTGGGCCACCAGATTCATCTGCGATGGGGTCCAAAAAGTCATCAAAGATGGGATCTGAACTTCTATGCCTTTTGTCCATGGTTTCTGCTAATCTGTCTAGTTCAAGAGCTGTTGCATCAACATCAGATTTACGTCCATATGCTCTATCAATATGCAAGGGGGATCTTTCACTTGAATATGAAGATCTAGTGGGAAAAGTCAAGGGACTATCAGCCAATAGTTGAGCAGCAAATTCTCTGGCCATCTCCTCTTTGGATTTTTGCCTATAATCCTGATCCTCAGACCTTTTTGGTGCAATCTGTCTGTAATCTTCATCTTTTCTGTAGTCAGAGTCTTTGAAATCCTTTTCTTTGTGCATCCTTTCCTCATACTTTGATCTGAGATCTTCGTCTCTACTTTGGGGATATTTGGAGCTCCTTGAACTAGAAATCTCAGATTCCTCATATCTTTCTCTGCTTTCCCTTGATATTTTTTGCTTCTCTTTATTTTCCTTTAGCGTCTTGTTTTCTCTATCTTTTCTGCTTTCACTTTCTCTTGATTTTGAATCCTTTTTAATGTCATCTTGTGTTAATCTGGATCTGTATTCATCTCGAGAAGATTGTGATTTATAATCATCTCGAGATGAATGCGATCTATAGTCATTTCTTGATGTCTTAGAATATCTTTCTTCTTTGTACTTGGAATCTTTTCTATATTCTGAATATTTGTCATCATCCCTTGATCTGGACTCTCTCTTATAATCTGAGAACTTAGAGTCCTTCTTGTGTTCTGATTGTTTGTAATCACTGTCTTTTGACTTTGCTGATTCTTTCTTTGACTCTGAATACTTGTCACCTGAATATGAATCTTTAAACTTGGGATCTTTCTTATAATCATCATACCTGTAATCAGAGTCTCTAATCTTAGTCTCCCTTTTCTCAGCTGGACTGTGAACCTTTTCAGTGACTGTTTCCATTTTTGTTTCCGGCATGATAACTTGGCGCATCTCACCTCCACCTGAAGTCTTTGATGCTGAAGCAGACCGTCTCAAGTTTATATTGATTTTGATGCTTGGTTTTTGGGTCTTCTGGATGCCGATGGGAGTGGCAACCTTCACTGGTTCCCATCTTGACATTTTTTCTGGGGGTTCATCATTGTTTTCATCATCACTGTCCCATTTACTAGGAGGAGGAAATGCTGCTGCAACTGCTGGATCCCACTTTCCTTTTTTCTTTGGAATCGCATCACTCTCTTCCCACTTACTGGGAGAGGGCACAGGTTTCCACTTACTCTGTGGGTCTGTTTTTGTCACAATCTGTTCTGTTCTGTAATCTTTATCTTTGGATGAATTCTGATATTCTCTTTCATCAGTCTTACTTCGGAAGTCCTCACCTCTAGATCTATAATCTCTGTCTCGATTATCACGATAATCCCTATCTTTTGAGGATCTATAATCCCTGTCATGATCTTTTGATGATCTAAAATCTTTATCTTTACTGGACCTGTAATCACTGTCTCTATAATCTCTATCTCGTGGAGCCTTTCTGTAGTCACTATCCTTGTTCTCCCGTCGATAATCCCGGTCTAACTCGCGATAATCTCGACTGCTCCCACCTCTTCTATCTTCATCTTTAAATCTGTCATTTGCAACTGTTATTCGGATGGAAGTGTCACTGGATTCTTCTGGTTTCTATAATCAAAGAAAAAAATTGACTTATAAGCAATTGAGGTCAACAATCTATAGATAGATTTTAAGTCCCTTTAAGATCACTAGAAATAAACATGTTTCCCTGCAAGACATTGCTTTGGACTGCTCCACAGCTTTGATAAGGCAAGAATACATTGTTTATTTATTTTCAAATTATATTATGGTTACAAAATTTATGATTTCATAATGGTAACCAAGAGAGAAAAGAGCCAAGAGAAAAAATAACTTTAAAGGGACCAGCAAGTTGTTTTTAAAGTGACAATCTCTTCACAATCATTTTAGTTTTATTTGTTTTATAAAGATAATGTCTATTTTTTTACGAAAATCCATGTCAATTTCACAGCATTTATTCAGAAATAAAGATCCTTTTCTTTTATTTATAATTTTATGATTGTTCATCCTGGCAATGAAAGATTCATGCTCTCTTTCCAGATTCCTCTACTGTGACACATTTGTGGCTACAGAGAACTAAATGTGTTCATTGAATTGTTAAACAAGTTATATAAAAAAGTGATGAAGTAAATAAATAATGAATCACTTATTATAATTTAATAATACAAAGTCAAACATACATAAATTTATATTATGTTTTCAACTTATGAGAAAAAGTAATATATGATCTGCTTGCTTGAATAGAAGTGCAGTGTTTATATGCTGTGGGAATTTGGTTGTCAGTCAGCAAAAATCCAAAGAGAAACGTAGCTCTGTGTTTTTTCTAATGATAACATTTTAGACAAGAACACACTGCCTGTAGAGCCATAGTGAATATGGGAAATTTAAATGTTTTTACAGAGATAAGTTCAAAACATAGGCCCCTTGCCAATCTTCATATTGACCCCCCAACCTTGAAAACTACATATTGGAACTGTATAACTTCAATAAAACATGAATTGTATAACTCCTTTAAAATTGATTATTGATAATGGGGATTGGAAGGGGGTCTTTCTTATTTTTAAAATGCTTTGCAATTACAGCCAAAGACAACAGAGCTGCAGACGACAACAGAGCTGGGGTTTCATTTTCAAAGCCTTTTAAGTGCATCTACTCTCTCGAAAAAAATATTCACACCAAGTTGTTTTCTGACACATGCATGTGCAAACAAAATCAAATGGTGTGATAAACATTGTAGTTGATAGACTGTGCAAAGCGTGATTCCCATTGTTTCTTTTTTAATTGGATTTGAGAGAGTTGCAGTTCCAATCCTTAAGGACTATGGGTGCCAGAGTTGTTTGCACTCACTAATTTGACTCAGTTTGGATGATTCATTTAATTCATAACAAAATGATTGAAATATTGATTCTATCTTTTGATATTATGTCCTGAAAAATTGCTTGACAAAATTTACGTGAGAAATGGGCATGTCATTGATATTGTCAACCATGCGAGCGTAAAATACTCGGGCACCCACACTCCTGTCGGACTTGTTTTTGTTGCTACCTGTCAAAGCAACAAAGCTGGAAAGACCCCTTGTGGTTGCTGCCATTCACTTCTACTATACTGGCAGAAATGTGTTCATAGGCCGATTGCGGGTTACCATCTTGTTTTTCTTAATGATTAGATTTTAGAGAGTTTTTTGTGCACTTCCGATTGTAATTGTGCAGTTCCGGCGTGTTGTTTTCAATGGGGCAGTATGGCGACCCGCAATCGGCCTATTGACAAACATGGCGTGACTTTTTTGTAAACAAATTTAGCACTGCATTTGCATGTTTGTGTGTGACTGTGGGCAGCATGTATTGTGACTTGTGTGGAGTCACAGCTAAGAAACAAGGATACATGGCCTAGAAATGACAAGTGAATAAGAATATTAAGAAAGCTTGGTACCATCGGCCCTAATCTATCATTGGCAGGTTTTCTGGCTGCAGGCGACCGGGTCTGTTTTTCCCGTGCAGAGAAGATCGCTGGGTCCTCGTCATCGTAGAGCGAGACGGGGTCCATGCGCTTCTCGTTCGGCACTGTCACCCGGATTCCTTTATCTAAATCATCTAGTCCTGAGCCAGATTTATAGTCTCTAGTCTTTCTTACATCTTTGTGAGACATTATGCAAGATGTGGCTTTCTCTGATCTTGCAAATAAGACAAGAAAACGATGTTTTCAGGTTGAAAATTCACATTTCTTCTTTCAGTGATAGCTTCTCCCCAAAACGCATGCGCAGACAGTTTATGTTAGTTAACGACATTCATCAAAGATTTATGTAATTATTCGCTGCTAATTATTCACAAAATGTCCTTATTTGCAGTCAGTAATGTTCATATTTCCTGGTATCATAGAATAAATCCAAATGAATGTTTATCGTAATAATATAATTTTGCAACAATAGGACATCGAGCCTTTGAAATAAGCGCGGGAAACCCATCAACTTGGGAGTGCAACTGGGTGGAAGAGGCCAAATATTGTGGTAAGGCAAGAGAAAAAAGGGAATTGATTCCTCCATTTAATACAATAATTGTTCTTGCCTAAAACAGGTTAAGATATTTGATCATTTTCCCTAAAACAGGGTACTGTTTTTCAAATTTCTCCCTAAAACAGGGATCACAATCCCCCTTTCCAAATCTCCCCCTTCTGCATCATCCCTAAATGAGGGTATAAAAAATTCAGCTAGTCCTAAATCAGGGTACCAATAATGATAGAATATTTCCCTAAATCAGGCTCTGGGGTTTTCAGTTCCATCCGGGTTAAGATATTTTATCATTTTCCCTAGAAACGGGGTACTGTTTTTCAAATTTCTCCCTAAAACAGGGATCACAATTCCCTTTTCCAAATCTCCTCCTGCATCATCCCTAAATGAGGGTATCAAAAATTCAGCTAGTCCTAAATCAGGGTACCAATAATGATAGAATATTTCCCTAATTCAGGCTCTGGGGTTTTCAGTTGCATCCCAGCCTCCGCGGGTTAAAATCATGAGAGTACCCCCCCGGGAGTTTAAGAGAAACAGCATTTGGTCCTCCTTGTTTTCTTCTGGCTAGGCTGGTCGGAGCAATATGACCGACGTAGCCTACAGAGCTTTAAAATTGCTCGCACAAGTCGGCCACCCAGATACCACAACTAGGCCACCCAGATACCATGAATCAGCCATCCAGATACAAAGAATGAGCCATCCAGATACAAAGAATGAGCCATCCAAATACTATGAATGAGCCATCCATGCAGATACCATGAATGAGCCATCCAGATACCATGAATGAGCCATCCAAATGCTAAGAATGAGCCATCCAGATACTATGAATGAGCCATCCAGATACCAAGAATGAGCCATCCAGATACCAAGAATGAGCCATTCAAATACTATGAATGAGCCATCCAAATACTATGAATGAGCCATCCAGATACAAAGAATGAGCCATTCAAATACTATGAATGAGCCATCCAGATACTATGAATGAGCCATCCAGATACCATGAATGAGCCATCCAGATACCATGAATGAGCCATCCAAATACTAAGAATGAGCCATCCAAATACCATGATGAACATGATGAATGAGCGAGTGGTTTGGCGTAGGGTCCTATTGAGGAACGTCATTCCATTTTACGCTTTTTTTAATGTTGTGAGCACGTGTTTTGGTGCTTAGCACATTGTAACCTAACATATAAACGTAGATCTGTGAACACCAGATAATGTTGTAAGCATGTGTTCAGCATGTTGCAAGCATGCGGTACATATACATTAAGCTATGAACAAACTCAACTATCTTTGGCCAAATCTAGTTGCTCATTTGGGATTGTCGCCATTTTCTGTAGTACTGCAGCCACCTATTGGCCAAATTCAATCACCACAAGTTGTAAGCACATCGTTACAAAAACATTATGAGACAACGTAGAAGAACAACATTGTTATCAGGTCAGACTACAACATTATCCTCCAACATGCTCACCACATTGTGAGCACGTAACAAAAACGTAAGACAACGTGCTGACAACATTGTCAGCACATAGAAGGATAATGTTGTCATCAGGTTGGACCGCAATATGTTGTCCTATGTGCTCAGCACATTGAAAAAAAGTCGAAAGACAACCAAACCTTATTTCTACGTGCTCACAACATTGTTTCTCCGTCGTATGTTACCTGGGATGAGGGACAGAGAAGTGGTTTACATTGGGCATACATTCTCATCAAGCCAGCAAGAAAAAGTGTCATATGACTTATTCCATTCAGTGGTTTCTGTTTTTAAATTTAATTAACTTAAAATGACTTTAAGGTTGTTCACTCAAAATAGCTTGGGTGTCACAATTTTTGGTATTTGCCAATTTTAAATCACTTTTAATGATGATCTGTGAAAAAGCATTAATTTAACCTAAAATATGCCAAATTATGTGCACTACATGGAGAGGAAGAAGTTTTGATTTTGACAGGTAAAGATTTACACAAAATTATAAAATAATTACCGGTACATCCCAATGCAGTCAGTGATCGTCACTCTTCTGAACCGGCCTAATGGAGATTGAAATCAGTTCTTTCTAATTAAATTTGGATGGTGAGCAGATGTTTAGACAATTAGAGAAATACTCCTAGGTTTTAAATAACATATTGACCAATAAGTCACTTCATTCTTGCTTGAAGTATTCTGTCAACAAATGGTTTCTTATCACTCCAATAAAAAATGCATTAATGTGGGAAATGACATTTTCTGCTTTGTGGCCCACAGTACAAATTCAGTTTTTCCACAAATGTTGATAACGTTTTATTTTGCTTTATCAAAATATGGAGATAATTATTGAATTTATTTCTATGCAATGTAAAATCCATCTCTGAAGCATTTGCAGGCTAGAAAGATTTTTTATAAGGCTAAGATTTTTATCCCAATTTTTTATGATTTTTAAAAAAAGTCATAAGCGATCAATGGGTTTTTAAGTATGCAATATCTTGTTTCTAGGTATTGTAATGTCATCCACCAAGCAGATATTTCAATGCAGAAAGGCCTTGTTAGGATGAGTGAGCCAGGTAAATATTAAAAATTATCACAAACTTTTTCAAATACCAAGTGTCAGCATGGCTTTAGGCCCTTTGGCCTATGTTTTGTTATTATTTTTTTACAATAATCTGAGATATTAATTATTAAGAATGTATCTGTACTTAATGGTATCTTTAAGAACTTGCATACAAGTGATAAGTTCAACTTATTAATGGCAGAATACCTAGTGAAACTTAAGCTTTCTATGATGATTGTCAAAGAGAAAGTGCTTTTCAACAGATTTGGGTGTAATTTTTCACTTAAATGAAGAATGTTGAATATTAAATAGAAAATGTGTTAATGAGTTAAAGTTATGATCAAAAATGATAAAAAAAAGAATACCTCAAACACAGAAGAGCAGGAGATCTGGATATGCTGACAAGGATCTCCCTTAATTTTTATTTGTTGTCCCAACATGTAATTTAAAGCTTTCGTGATGAAATCTTCAAATCTACTTTCCATTTTCTAACTGAACAGGTTTGTTGTATTAACTAAAAAGTCCCCAAATTTTTTTTCAATCTGTTCTGAATGTAAAATTTTAGTCATAGCTGGAAAGCAGAATTTCCTTACATGATATGCATGGATTGCTTTTGTTAAAATTATTTTATTGAATTAGCCCTTAATACAGGTGCACTGTTTGGTTTATGCATTTAATAAAGCATAAAAAATCCATTTTACATAAGATACATTAGAAAGAGGCTTAGATATTTTAATATATTACAATTTTGAAATATAATGCAATGTTAAGGAAAAATCTCTTTCATCAAGTCTTTAATCAAATTGTATGAAAAAAATCATTCTTTTGTGTTCATGACTAATTGAGATTATTTTCAGGTGAATATAAATTGCTCCTGTTGTAGTTGTTTTGGATAAAAGAGGGTTAATATATGATAAGAATTAAGGACCCAATGCTGTTGTCTTGAAGGTAAATTAGCTTCTTGATGCAGTGGATGAAAATCAACACATAGTTGACTTCCTGCCATGAATAAATGATCACGTTAAAAGAGAGTGGGCAGCCCCGTTTCTCTGCAGGGAGCCAGAATTAAAGCCAGAATTAAAATTAGGCAATTATGAAGAAAATATAGTAAACCATTTTAGATGCTGCTTATGGGGAAATTATTAAAATCAGAGGAGATTATTTGCTATAAGGTTATTTATTTTTACACCTGCTGAAAGTAACAAGTGAGCTGAATATAGATAAAATACAAATTTAACAATTCATGACCCAATATTTACTGTGAGCCAGCATGACTGATTAAAACATTTTGATGAGTGTATTAATCTTTCTATTATTTAATGAAATGTGTAGGGCCCTCCTGCGTTGTGTTGTATACTGCAGTCAAGATATCTCGGTGCCAAATGTATTGTTACAGACATACCATATTTGCTCAAGTGCTGAACGAAATCACAGACTTTCTTAGGACTTTTTTACTACTTTATTATTTTAATTTTTGAAATTTGTATTTGCAATGCTTCATTAAATGTGACATTAACAAAATTATTTCAAAAGAGAATTTAAACTAAATTTAGCAAGGGGTCACTGTGGTGTTTTAGCAAGAATACAGCAGAAAGAATACTGCAGTTCTAAAAAAAATGCATTCTTTTTGTGCATGACACTATTGATTAGCCGATGCAACAAGGGAGTTGTTGTGTGTCTTGCAGGTGCTGCCATGACTATGTGGTGTGATATGTTGAAGTATGAAGGCCTGGCAGCTGGCACTGACAGCAGCCTCTATAGGAACACACAGGAGACAAGTGGCCTCCCAGAACTCCTACCATACATAGGTAGGCCATTGTCACTGCAGTCAACCGCCTACCACCGGATATCCTTCCGACTTCAGTCCACTACCGGCAAGAACTCACTCCGCAACAATCAGCAGGTGAGTGGATATCTGAGCAAAGCAGGGGAATGTGGCGTTGTTGTGAAGTATTGTTATATAGAGATGATGGGGCAGCAGAATAGCTATCAGTTCTAAATGAGCCAGCTCTTAGTTGTCACCCAATCAGCTGTAGTGCTCATTAGCACAGAGCCTGGGTGATGCATCGCAATCTGCCACTTGAAGGGGGAGTCCTGCAGTCCTCTCATTAAGGCCTGCCTGCATTTTGCTCTCCCTGCATTCTAGCCTGCATGCCAGACACCCTGATACACCTTAATGCAGCCGGACCCATTGCTGCACTCAAAGTCAGCATTATATCACAGTTGACTGCACCTTGCTCGAGTGCGTTATTTCACACATCAAGTATTTCCTATATATATAATGTACCGAGTTCACCATTACCTGTCAATATATTCCCAGCTTTGAATTAAAGGATATGATGTTGTCAGGCAATTTGTCGCCTCTATATACTCTTCTATGATAGAATAGAAAACCGTCATCACAATCTTGTCGTAGATTTCATTGATTCCATTATGATATTGAAAACTTTTCAAAAGTGCTATGAACTCATTAATTTTATATTGTACCTTGAAATTGATAACAAAATCAAAAATAGAAATATGGAAATGGTTATATGTTACATTTTAGATAACCACATTGTCTTTATATTGTGAGATTGAGGCTAGCAATTTATCCAACATTTATATTTCAGTTACTAAACATAGCTTTTTATCAATATTAAGGCTAATGGAAAAACCTGTGGTTAACTTGTGTAACTTTATTGATAAGAGATAGTGAATGTATTAAAATGAAAATTTAGTATTTTATCAATATTCATTGGTTGGTGTATCTGGCAGGGTGTTAACATGGTAAATATGCAAATGAAGAGTCATGATTTTACTCTTTGACAACAGAATGAGCCGACCGTTTGTGAGATTGCAAGATGTTTACCAAATCAGAGAGGCTATCATCAGTGTCAGGTTAAAACTTGGCATGTTGCCATTCATATTGCTGTCATCCCAGGACTCACCCAGCTTCAAAGTGCAGCATGCCATTCAGGTTTTGTCACTGGTAATTTTGCTGAAATAATTGGACTTTGTGTGACAAGGGGAAATTGCAGAAGATGGTTGCAGGCTTGTATTGTGGAATGGCAGAATTGAGAGGCATTTGTCAAATAAAAACACACGGAGTAACAACAGATTGCCCACTCCTTAATAATGTCATTACGGAGTCTCTTCAAGAAAGTTGAAGTTGATGTCAAAATCATATTAGGTACAACAGCCATTTTTATTATCAAATTCACGAAAGGAATTGAAACTTTATGTTACAATTAATATGAGTACAATACTTGTAAATAGGATGGTAACAGGAATGTGTGTGTGTGGTCATTGCATGGGACATTTATTCATTAAATCTTAAAATGATTCCTTATCATTAAGGCAAACCTCTGATCTTTGTTGTCTGTAATACCTTCAGATCTCTTATTTGGTATATCTCCAATCTTTGTTATCTTTCTTATCTGCCATACCAAAAATCTCAGAAATTTTGCATTCTCTCAGGACTATTGTTTGGCATATCACTATTACCCTTTTATCCAACACATCTCTTAGCTTTATTGCATGACATACTTCCTATTTCTTGAACCAGTTACACCCAATACTCCAATATCTGTCATACTTAGGATCTTGAAAATCTGAAATATCCCATTACTTGGCTAACACTCAGATATTTAATATGTTCTGTAAATTCATGTTTTTATCTGGCGTATCTCAGATCTATATTGACCTACACTAATTATTATGGTTCTTGTCTCAAGCATGTGGCATCACATCAGGTCTATAATATTTTGCCGGTTAGATATGAATATTTGTTTGTTAGATCCACATAGAAAAGATTCAAAGAAGAGTGTAATTCCTGGGTTCATCTACTAATTGGCCTGGGTTCATCTACTAATTGGCCTGGGTTCATCTACTAATTGGCCTGGGTTCATCTACTAATTGGCCTGGGTTCATCTACTAATTGGCCCGGGTTTATCTATTAATTTGCCTGGGTTTATTTGCTAATTGGCCTGGGTTCATCTACTAATTGGCCTGGGTTTATCTATTAATTTGCCTGGGTTTATTTGCTAATTGGCCTGGGTTTATTTAATATTTGGCTCAGGATTATCTACTAATTGGCCTGGGTTTATCTAATAATTTGCCTGGGTTTATTGACTAATTGACCTGGGTTTGTTTAATATTTGGCTCGGGATTATCTACTAATTGGCCTGGGATTATCTACTAATTTGCCTGGGTTTATTTACTAATTGGCCTGGGTTTATTTAATATTTGGCTCGGGATTATCTACTAATTGGCCTGGGTTTATCTACTAATTTGACTGGGTTTATCTGGGTTTATCTTAATAGAAGTCATTAAAAAGAAACAATATAACACATCTTTGTTGTCAGCCAACATGGCAATTTTGCAATATGTCATGGGCTAGTGAATGCACATTTAATTACTGTATGTTTCAAAATCAAAGGCATTATCAAATATGCAAGTAGTTTTTAAACTATCCCAAATTTGTCAGGATAGCTAATGTAGTGAGAGGGAGGAACTTAATGTCATTTTGTCTGCCCAGTCTACTCTTGTCTTCTCTGAATGTACAATGTGGATTTCTTAGGTTTGAAGGTAAGATGTACTATCGTCAGGTGATGAGTCCTATCTTCCATGAGATGCGGAATGCAATAAACAAAAAACAAAAGACAACTAGAATAATTATAATGGCAATAATTGAATTGTTTCTCACAAGCATGGGGGCCTGGAACATCCAGTGTCATTCTGCCAATCTAAATATAGCCTCAGTTTGAGAATTCTGTAGCAGTGCACTGTGGGAATAATGGAGTGATTCAACCATACTATATAGAGCAATACACATCACATTGACTGCATTTATTGTTCTCAGCCTGCAGAGATTTTTTTACTTTAAAAAGTCATTCTGAATCTGTTTAGTAGAACAAAAGCAAGCATAGATTGATTGGCATGCATTTAAGCTGCTTAATTTCTGCTACAGTTTGTGTGATCACAGCTTCCATGCAGCATGCAATACATTCATGTTTCATTCTCTCACAAAATTGAAAAAAGTTCAATTTAGGATATAAAGGAAAACAAATCTCAGTAAATTAGTAACCTTTGCTGCAATATCTTTGATATATGTAATATAACTTCAGGATAAATTAAAATCAATATTTCCCTTGTATTTTAAAACAAAAGTGGATAGAAAAGATAAATAAAATGAATTTTTATCTCTAATTCTATATTTGTAAATAATTATATTCTGTGTGTGTAGTATGTACATTTATTTTGCTCCAAGGATTCCTTAATGCATTCTTTGTATAAATATGTGTCTGTGGCCCGGATACCATCTGGCAGTGACTCATATTGGACGGGCCTGATCAACATTTAGAGCAGTTAGGAATATCCTGACAAATTGCCAGATAAGGAATTAGACCAACATCTTTGATCTCAGCTTTGCACTTGACTAGTATTTCCATAATGAAACTTGGCGCATTGGTCAGATTCGCCCCAGTGGCATGTGGCTTATTTGATTTGATAGAATACAATAGGAAGGGCAGTGTATAGTTGTCCTGTTACATCATACTGACCATGATTATAATATGATATCTATTATTCCACACTTTCTTAGATTGCTATATCACCATAATGTTTAAATGTTGTCTTATTGGAAGATTATTCAGCATAGCAAGGATTGTCTCCCATTGTCTTATTGTTTGTTTAAATTTTGTTTGTATATGATATTAAAAGAATTACTAGTAGGATAGTGTGGAGGATAGAAGTTTGCAAATTTCAAAACTGGGTATAAGATATTGGTTGCCATGGTCATAAATGATTGACATCCATTTTGTAAAACAGCTTCTATTGATGTAGAAATTCTGTTAATGTTGAACCCAGCTTAGTCAGGGTGTGGTATGTTTCATTCAAGGTCGCCATGATGTAGTTCATTGGAAAACCTATTTGTGTTTTTGTTTGGATGAAATCAGTCTTAAATTCATGAGGTCCTCTAAATTATTATTGTGACAAAGTGAGGTACTCTGAATCATTATTGTGACATAGTGAGGTCCTCTAAATCATTATTGTGACAAAGTGAGGTACTCTGAATCATTATTGTGACATAGTGAGGTCCTCTAAATCATTACTGTCACATAGTGAGGTCCTCTGAGTCATTACTGTAACATAGTGAGATCCTCTGAATCATTACTGTAACACAGTGAGATCCTCTGAGTCATTATCGTAACATAGTGAGGGCCTCTGAATCATTACTGTAACATTGTGAGGGCCTCTGAATCATAGTATAATAAGCCATTTGTTGTGCTTTATATGAGAAAACAAGGCCCTAGTATTGTGACTCTTGTGTGACAAGGTCCTTTGAATGTTTTCTGCACAATGTGACAAGCCATTTATTGCACCATTATGAGATAATGAGGCCCTCTATTGTTAATGTAGTATGACAAGTTACATGTGACAGACATAACTTATTAACACATTCAGCTTCTTTGTAGTGAATTCCTAAGTAGTACAATGTGAAAAGTCATACAAGATAGTCAGGTCTCTTGTGTATTGTAACTGAGATGTCTCCAGTTTTCAAAGTACATCCCATGTGACTCAGAGACAGGCGCTATCAGGAAACACAGCTCTCTTGCTGACTGCTCTTAACACCACCTTATACCTCCCAGCCCCAACAGGAGAATATCCCCCTCCATCTTAACACCTCCTCATCCCTTAGAGCCCCTACAGGGTTTATGTTCCCTCCAAAAGAAGGAATTACAGCATCTCTGAGGGATTCGCAATTTCGAGAATAAAACATTCGCCCATATATCGGCTCAAATGTAATAAATAAAAATGCTATTTTTTGCTGCAATGTAAATTGTTTGGCCATAGAAATCATGTAAATCTTGTAAAGGCATTTGTGGTAATTGGGAAAAGTTTGTTGCAACCAGAGGCACAGAAGCATCTAGTTGAAATGATAAATTTCCGAGAAGGTTAACAAGAAAAGCGACACCACATTATTCAGAAATCTTGTTCCCAACCCATTGTGGTCAAGATGTCATAAGTTATTACAGAGAGAAAGACAGCCGACTCTTAGTATCAATGAGATAGACACAATGGTAACAAGGTAACTATTCACAGCAGAAATTATTCAATTTTGATAGGTCAGAAGTGAGGCTTTCTATCGCAGAATGGCTTTCAGCCTGATGAATGCTCCATAGTTTAAGCTTGCCAATTTCTGTATGATCTAATTTATCATGGAAATGGATTTGCTGGCAAATATGTTATGACAAGAGATTTAATGTTGCTGACTGTTGATAAACGCTGTGTTGGCACCATTATATCTCGGACAACCCTCAACGCCCAACATTATGGAAACCAATCAACAAATGAGAACAACAGTTCTGGAAACCTTTTTGCTTCAGATATTTAGTTTATACTTAATAATCACTTTATGTCAGAAAACAAAAAGACATTCTCTCTGGCTGTAGCATTCGTTTGCAGTGAACTCATATCCAATCAAGTCTTCAGGGATGAATTGATTGTAGAGAAAAAGATATCATTTGTGTCAATCTTTATTCATTGCGTTGCATACATTTTGATGTGAATATTAATTCCACAGTCTTACATTTAGTCAAAAATTATATTGGAACCACATTATTTGTTCTTATTGGATTGCACATGCTTCAAATTTTATGATAAACATATGATCAATAATGTAAATCAACAAAAAAAAAAGAAATACAAAAAATCCAGCAGTGGGTGTGAGATTTGACACGTTTGAGTGTTTTTGCAGTATCTATTAGAACTAAATAATGCACACACATTTGACACAAAGTTTACTCCACCTGTGTATACATATTTTAGGGTGTGACTTGTCATTCTGTGGGGTGTTTCAACCTGTGTACTTATTGATTAGCCAATCTCCTGTGGTTGTATGTCGGGTGGGAGACAACACAAGCTAATAGACTTTTCACACAACTATAATGATGGGTAAAGCCAAATTGTCACATATGCCATTTTTAAGAAAAAAAGAGTTTTTTGGTGTTCATCAATCATTAAATGATAAATCAACTCGAATGAATCATTATATAGCAAATCAACTCTAATTATTATACAGTAAATCAACTCTAATTCATCATTATATAATAAATCAACTCTAACTCATCATTATATAATAAAGCAATTTTAATTAACCATTATATAGTAAATCAACTCAAACTGATCATTATATAATAAATCAACTTTAATTAGTCATTATATGATAAATCAACACCAACTAATCATTATATAATGAATAAACTCAAATTAATCATTGTATAGTAAATCAACTCTTATTAATAATATAATAAATCAACTCTAATTAATTACTATATAATAGATTGACTCTAGGTACCGGTAATCATTTTATAATAGATGTCAAAAAAAGCTTTATTATGTCAACATTCTCATACTCTAAAAATATGAAGATAATATTAATTCACCAGACTGCTTGTTCTATTATTCTTTTTCTTTTGATTTTCCTTTTAGGTAATATTGAAACATCTGATATGAAAATTCATACTCTCTTACAGTGATTTTAATTTCATTTGGATCATGTACCACACCAAACATGATGATTGACAGATATAAATGGCACTCAAAAGGAATTTTAAGCAAAAAGGTCAATCTTGTTGCGTTAAATGGTCAATTTTAGTATCAAGCAAACTAATAACAATAATAATAATTATAATAATAATGATAATAATAATAGTAATAATGATAATAATAATAGTAATAATAATAATAATAATAATAATAATAATAATAATAATAATGATAATGATAATAATAATAATAATAATAATAATAATAATAATAATAATAATAATAATAATAATAATAATAATAATAATAATAATAATAATAAACTTTGTATCAAACAAAGTGATCACTTTGAATATCAAATAAAAATGGAATTGAAGATGATTATTTCATTTCCCAACATAAGTTAGAATTACCGGAAGACATATAATGTGAGGAACATTTAAAGGAAAATTATTGAATACCAACCATAGATAAGTTGAATAAAGACAAAAGTATCAAACTTGAATATTACTTTTGCATGTTAAGCATGATAACATTATATATCCACACAATCTGATGTTTAACATGTCAAGTTTGCCAACATTCATAGCTCTAGTCCCGTATTGCTGTGCATCTATATTTCTTGATCTGAATTTGAAAAGGGATTCTGAAAAATGACGAGGAATAGAACTGACTGAAAAATTTCATCAAACATCCTATGGATTACAAATGCTAGTTTAAAATTTGTTATCCCACTTAAGTAACAAAATAAGATATAGTTCTTATAGACATTTAATGTTGTACACAATTCAATATTTTCTATTATTTTTTTACTATGATGTATCTCAACCTGCATGACAAGAACAGTTTTGTTTGTAGGTTCTCCAATATACTGATCTCCCATCCAGGCTTTATTATGTGTGAGCAATTCGGCTGTCAGCCTTCTAAAATCAATGCATTTTGTGATGTATTGCAAATACATTGATGCAGGTTAAGATACTCTATTCAGGTTTCCTGCCGATTAACATTTGCTGCTTAAAATCTGTATGCCCACTTATCGAATATTTTAGAATTTACATTGTCCTATTTGGAGTTGTTGTGACGATATTTATCAAGTAAATGCACAATCCTTGTAACATTTCATTTTCAAGGACTATTGATATCCGTAGTCATCTTGCAAATTGTTATTTAATGTTTGTCGCAATCATCTCTTTCCAGTTTTATGGACACAGTTACAATCAGTGCTTAGATGAAAATAATCAGCTTTTATTACGTATGACGAATATTGTTATTTATATTTCAGCTGACACACCATCAGGAATCTGCCGGGAGGTAAGTCATCATTCAATATGTTTACTTACAGATACAAAAATACATCATCTTACAATTTGCACCTTATCTTCTTCCTCATATTTATGTTTTACCATTATGCAAAGTCAAGGTCACTATTAAATAAGTGAAGAAGCTATCAATGATAATTAACACTTATTTTCCATTTACAAATAATGAAATGCCTAAGTGCAGCAATTATTGTATCCTTTATTGATTTGAAGGCATATTACCACATGGTTTAGTTTAGTTTTTGTATTTTTGCATTTAGACAATTCAGCTTTTCAATGTAATGTAAAAAATCACTCACCAAGTCGTGGTACCAAGATTTTAGTAAGTACATACAATATATATAATTGATCTTATTATCCAAATTTTACAAAGTAAGACCCAGAGGTACTGTCAGTGTGTATGTGAACAGAATAGTGTTATGATAAATTTAAAACGATATTACTGGAGGAAAAAATAAGCAGAAATGTGTCATTTATTTTGGTGCAATATTTGTCATCTATCATCTTACCATCTAGATAATTAGAGTCAACAATTTCTCCCTCAGTTTAAATGCAGATAAAAACTGGAGATGTTTTCACTGTAAATTAGTCATAAAGATTACATATATTTTCATGAGTGATCCCTTTCAGAATAAAATGTATTCATCAAGATGCATGATGGGAATCGTGTTAAACATTGGAGCCTGCTTCTGTCAGTTGTTTAATCATCCCGTATGAGTGTTTTTAGCAATTAACTGGGATGCCTCGAACAATTTTGAAACAGCCTAGGCCCTGCCAAGAAATGATTGGACGTCAGTGCTTAGAATTCTGGGGGAAACGAGAAAATAAAGCAGGCCGACTCATCACGTATGTTGTGTCATGTGGTAATGATATTAGTCAAATCTCAGGGGCATAGGACAGTGTACAATATGTCAGAAAACCAGAACATGCTGTACGGCCAATGAAATGTCATTTAAAAGGTCTTGTATGGAAAAGGTCCCATAGTTCCTGATGAGATTCATGGCTCGACTCAATGTTTTTCATCTTTGTGTAGATTAAAACAAAGCTTTCTTAATAATGATTTTTTTTAAAAATCTTCTGCAGGATTCACATAAAAAAGTTAAACTATTAAAATGTGGAGTTGAAATGATCTTGATTTTCTGTCACACAACACATTAGTGGTGTGGGAAATATCAGATTAATTCAGATGGTCATTTGTGAACATTTTGCAGATTGTCAATATAATATACTTTGAGTAATTTGATCGATGTGATATTATTTCCAATTTGCTTTATTCCGAGCCACTGATTCATTTATTTGAGAGGCAAATTGAATTTGTGATGGAAGGTCAGTGTCATTCAGATAAAACACTGTATGTCTCATTTGTTGCTATGTTACTTAATGAGATGGAATATGAATGATCTAATAGATCTTTAGTGTGCAGTAAAACAAAATTCTCTCAACACTCTCAAACAATACACATTCATTAAATCCATTGTCATCATGAATGCACCTGAGTTTAAGATCAAATTTCAATATTTAATCCAAATTATTTACTTAAGACATTACACTTATATTTCATACATTTTATTTTTTCCCATTAAAACAAGGTTTAAGTTCATGAAAATAAAGTTAAACCTCATTGGCTGCCAGGTCTGGCTGAAGCATATTTGCATCTTTTTGCAAAGTCTACATTATCAAGTTAAATTACAAGTTTGTGAAGTATAGAGTCTTTTGGAAATATGCCTTTACAAATTTGAAATATTAGTATATTCCAGTTATGTTTGTGACTACTGCATATTGTTGAATGCAGATGATGTGCACTGAGATTCTGATAATTGCTAAGCAGAGTAATTGCATTGGTTGCAATAATCACATCAGTCAATACATGTGTTTGACATTATCAGTGAAGCTTAGTTCATGTAAGACCACAGGGAGGTCTCATGGCTATTTTATGAGATAATTAAATTGTGTCACTCTGAGTTATTTGAGAGGAAATATAATGGTACACATCATATGTTATAGTCAAATAAGATGGTAGGATGGCATCTTGCAAACTTTTTATATCTTGTCATATTCCCTGACATGAGTGTGACCTTTGTGAAAGATTGCCAACAGCAGAATACTAATTACCAATCAGTCAATTACATTAATGCATAGAGTTATTCAAGGAATACTTTTTTAAATGACAATGTGTCGTATTTCATTGACGAAGATGTAAGGTTTTGAGACAAGTGATAGTATTGCCACAATACATTCCTGTGCTATTCATAGTTAAGCTTGAGCCACGCCCTTCATTGCTGAATGACATATGCAGCCAAGGTTAGAAGCATTTTATGTAGAGGATTCCTCTCACTGTGGTTGCTTTTGCAGAACAAGAATATGTAACAAGAATTTATCAAGATTATTTTATATATGTTAGAGGATTAATATTCTTTTTAAACCAATTATAGTGAGATCTATTTTCATACCAATAATATTTATATTCGATGGATTTTAATAGATAGTGTTAATTAAATAACAAAAACACACACACACAAGGGACCTTGTACTATTCAGAGATACCACATTTTACGTTTTCAAAGCATTTTATATTTCAATCAGATGAGTCAGTTTCTGATCTCTTTGAGGTTTTATAAAAATTATATAACCTTCTTTATTTTGTATGATTTGGCACATATTTCTGAAAATCAATAGGATCTACCTGTCATCCATTGCTATGCTGTTAGAGGTGGAGGTCAGAGAGAGATTTTAAATTAGGAGTTGTCCATGTTTGATTCTAGATGAGAAGAGCGGCCTGAGTGTGTGTAGTAGGATTATATTACTATGGACTGGGCCAACTCCAGAAGTCAAGGACCAGCCACACTGTGCCATCTTCAAATTGCTGTCTTTTATATTCTCTGCGACGCAATGCATTTTTGAATACAATATGTCAATTCTTGATTCTTTTTTATGTCCAAAAAAGGTTTAGAGTTTCTCGTGAAAAATTGGCCCAATTATTGGAACAATGGGTATTTATTGTCCCAATAGCCTGACAGGCAACATGTACGTGACATCAACGTTATGATGGGAAGCAGGTGGGATAGAGGTCATGACCTCTACCAGACATGACCTCATGACCTCACACTCTCCAGACCTCTCCAGGTGCCCCAGGGTCCTACCACCCACGCTTAGCACCCTGGATCTCCTGGAGGAGGGTCTTAATCTCATATATGAAAGAGATTGTTTTTATGTGAGAAATTTTTTATAACTAAATTTTGTTTATATGTTAAAGACAAGAGAGTTAAGAATCAGTATCTGATAATGACTAATGAAAAGAGCTTTTCACTTTCCTGCCAACAACAAAGACATACAAAGTTTTAATTCTTTCAGACTTTAGATCAAAGCAATGCAAAAACCATGGCATCAGCACTTTTACTATAGAAAGTCAAGTTATCAAAGTCTCCCTGGAGAACATCAAGCCTCTTGTGTTGCTATGTAAATATGGCCAGGATTTATTGGTGAACAAAAGGTGCTAATATGAATCAATGATTAAATCAAGCAAAATATGGTTATCTCTGATAGTGGGGGATAAATTGAGCCAGTATTATTTTATGCTAATGGAGCAATCCCGATTCTTGGCATCAGCTATTATAAATGGCAGGATGTGGTTTGACATTTGATGGAGAGGTCAAAAAACAGGAAATGACCTTGATATTGAAGGTTTCAATGCATAGAAAGGCATCATTATGCTTGCTTTAAGATTTAATTAGCTAAGCCCACTACTTCCAAAGCAAATCAATTTGAGAAGTTTATTAGCCTTTCCTGGTCCAAAAAGGGATCTTCTTTTTTTGGTATAAGAATTTCAGATTATACATTTCAAATATTTCTCTTAGAATCTTATTGAAGACCTTTGTATATACTTCTAGCTATATAATTTTATTCTGTAGAAAGGACAAGCTGTGTTTTGTGTTGATATGACAGGAATGTTTGATTGCAGATTACCATCATGTTTTTTTTTAGAGTTTTTTGTGCACTTCCAATTTTTTTGTGCACTTCCGGTTGGTTGTTTTCAATAGGTCAGTATGGCAACCTGCAATGAGCCTATTGCACGCAACACATATGTAGAATGACAAGAGGGACAGTCTTAGGAAAACACAATCCCTCCTTTTTGATGGGGGTGTTGTTTTTACAGCACATCTCACACAAGGATCAATATTTTGTCATTGGCTGGGCACAAGCTTTGCACTTCTGGAGAATATGTCCAATGACTCCATTTGAACCCTTACATTGAGATATAGTGATACATGAATGTTATTCTGCCTAAATATAGCATAACACTGCTTGTTTCTTTGAAACCTGAAATGCAAGTTTCATTTTATGAATTTATTGTATTTGATATTAAAGTGTGACCATTAAAGATATTTTATGTTATTTAAAACTTCATTATCCTATTCCTTTTGAATGTTTGAATTGTGATTTCATTTTGAATCTCAAGTATTTCAAAATGATTCTCACACTAAATGTTTATTATATAGAGAAAAACTGCAACCTTAAAATATTTATGGTTGCAGATTGTCACTTATATCAAATGAGCCAATTCATTGTCCATGAAAATATAGAACATATAGCATTTAGAAAGAAAGTATGTTATTAAATAAACCTGAATGCTTGAGTTATGCTCAGTTTGATCATTCCATTCCTTCCTGATAATGATTTAACAAGACCATTCTAAAATCTGAATGCTTTCAACTTTGCCATTAGCACAGGGTATAGCTAGTAGCACATGATGCAGGTCACAGCTCAGGCTAAAACTAGTAGCACAGGCAACAGCTAGTGGCACAGGGTATAGCTAATAGCATATGATGCAGGTCATAACTCAGGCTACAGCCAGTGGCACAGGCGACAGCTAGTGGCACAGGGTATAGTTAGTAGCACATGATACATATAGTAGCTCAGGCTACAGCCAGTGGCACAGGCGACAGCTAGTAGCACATGATACAGATAGTAGCTCAGGCTAAAGCTAGTGGCACAGGTGACAGCTAGTGGCATAGGGGATAGCTAGTAGCACATGATACAGATAGTAGCTCAGGTTACAGCTACTGGCACAGGTTATGGCTCAAATCATAGGATACAAATTATGTCACAGGATACAGTAAGTAGCAGCACAGGATAAAGTTAGTAGCACTTAATTGAATCTCTGTAAAAGGGTCCATTATGTATCTTTAATAGCTATTTAAAATGGTATGCAATGAAGGATAAGAGACTGGCTTGCTGCCCTTGTGAGAAGTTGTATCTTGCATTTGTTATGTGTTAGGCTTCATATAATTAACCTACTTATATCCTCTGCATGATGGACCTTACAAATGTGTACCACATCCTGATCTCAAAGGTAATTAGGATAATCCTCCTTGAACAAACGGAAAATCAAAGTATAATGCATTTCCCATAGATCAACAAGGAAAGAGTATGTAAATGGATATACAATTAGCACAGTATAATTGTGTATATCATCATATATGAGCTAGTGACTATTTCCACTGTTTCTAATGGAAAGGGAAAATATCAAATGACTTACATCCTTTTGTTACGTGCCAATAATCTAGTGTTAGTCCTTATATGGTTTACCCCCTGTCTATAAATGAATCAAGAAATGGCATTCTGGGAGTGATATTGTTTGAGGGCACAGTTGCTTAGAGTGCATGCTTATTAGTGCATCTCTATTAGTACCAGTTCCTCTGTGAAGATAAAGAGGTCTTGGGTTCAATTTCAGGGCGTTCTGGTATTGAACTCCAGGAATAATTTCTCTTATGAGCTGAGGCCCAAGCCTTGAGAGGTTGTCTGTAGCAGCTGCAACATGATATTTTGTTGCTCTATATCTGCTACATTTAGGTCTTGTCATGATATGACTGACATCATTTTGAAAGGTACTTTGTACCCTATAACCACCAAAGAACTGTTTTGGGGGCAAACATTTCAAATTATCTCATTTGTCACATTTTACTTGGAAATATCTCATCAGTTTAAGTTTATAAGGAGACAAAAAGTCACATGCCTGTTTCTTTCTGGCAACATTTCTGACACACAACCACACAGTGTCTTGCAGAGAGCAAAGCTTTATGTTGTGTATGATTGAAGCAATTCTCATGAATCTCAGAGTAAAGTATCTATCTCTTGGCATTTTATTAGGCACAATACAATTAATAGCAGACTAGTTTATTTATTTGGCTTAAAAGAACTTTTGATCATGCTGCACACAGTTTATGTTACCACACTGTTCTAATGTAGTTAAATGTCAAATAATTTAATTAATCAGAATAGATGGTAACTGCCATTTCATTCTATATATATATATATATATATATAAACGAGGTTCTGTGAATATACTTGCATCAGAATTGAGGCATGCAAATGTCCCTTGAGACTCTCCTTCAAACATGTCAGGATCTTGATAAGCACATATAACAGGAGCATCATTGTATTTCCAGAGGACATATTATACACAAATGAGATACTGACTATAGAGTGGACATGATGTACTTTTGTTGCTGTGGGACTGAAGATTCTGTAAAAAAAAATTACCCACTTCAGTTCAGGACTGAAGTTGATGATATTCTAAATTATATTCCTGTGGCTTTGAGCACTAAACAAGGCAAGGCAAGGCAATTTCAGGCAAATTGTGTTTTTGTGTGCTTTTAGTAAAGAGCTATTTGTATGCTGGCCCCATAAGCAGCACTAGAGTAAGGACTATCTGCAGACTTCTTGTGGCCAGTTTGTTTCTGCTGCATCCCTCTTTGTGTCTGCAGATAATGCCTCTTGCTGGGCCAGTGGGAGCACCCGGCCACCTGAAGAATGTGTTTTTTATGGAGCTTGTGTGTGTATGGTGTGGTGTTGTTCATTTCAGTTTTCTCCGAGTACCTCATTACCAGTCGGAACTGCAGAATCTGAAATGACCCTGATTGCAGACCAGTCCTGCATAAACTTCTTCCTGCCAATATTACTCGAGACACTTTCAAAGAAAGGCACTACTGAATCTAACAATACTGTTCAAGACATCATTCCAAATAGCTAGCAGATGTATTATATTGTATCATTTTCACAAGTGAACATTCAGTATTATAATTGCTTTAATAGCCAATCTTTAAAGTTATTTATGCATCATATTTAAAGCGATTTAGCAAATATTTTGTGCAACAGAATATCAAGGCCAATAATATCTGTATCACTTTATTATGTGGAAAAACACAAATGTATGATTTCATGCATTATATATATATATATATATATGTATATATATATATATATATATATATATATATATATATATATATATATATATATATATATATATATATATATATATATATATATATATATATATATATATATATATATATTATATATCATATAAAGATGATTAGCATGTTCTTCAGTGCTATCTAGATCAGAAGTGTCATCCAGATCAGCTACAATTTGATATCTGCCTGATATTGCAGAATAGCATCAGAGAGAAGATAGACATTTTTCTCAAGCAATCAGTTGGTCAGCATTCAGAGCATTGTGGAATCTATTCTGTTGAAAATATCAGAGTATTACAACAAGGATGATGTCACACTATGTTGAGAATAAAATGTAATGACCCAATTTTTTTTATTCTCTGGCAACAAATCAGACAATGCCATACAAAATGCTTTGTCTTGAGAGATCCTGATGAGGTGCATGCAATGCAGAAACCATCGGTATGGCATTTTGCAATAATATTGGTTTTCCCAGGCAGTTCTCTTCATTCAGTCTTGTAAAATATTTGCTTTAATGCCATAGTATTCCGACCCAGACATGGAAATATCTCTATCTCTGCATACAACCTCATAAAAAGGAAAAAGAAAAAAAAAGAATAGTAAAAATCCTGCGAATGCTGTTTTATAAGATACTGTGAAACTTGGCAGAAAAAGTGAATAATTTAGGAGAGAATGGGAGTTGGCATTGAGTGTGTGGCCCTTCATAGAACTCATTGTATGTGCAGACAATACAAGCATGCCTCCAGGTGTCACCCTGCTACTTAACACAATTGCTGTATCTATTAGAGGTTTTTTTTAGACATTTCATGAACATTGTTTCAGAGTTGATGAAGTGAAGAATTTGTTATCAACCAGTAAATGCTACTTTATTTGAGATGTATTGTATTATTTATATTATTTAAGAAATATGAAATGGTGATGGTTTTATCATACAATGGCACAACATGATTTTTTGTGTGTTATTTGTTTAGTATTTTTGTAGCTATTATAATTTTTTTTTGGGGGGGGGGGGGGGGGGGGTCGTTGAGATTAAGAGTGATTCACTATGGCCTTATATATTGTTCAACGCTAAGCTACACAGTGCGCTCAAGCAGACCTAGTCTAGGCCACGGGGGTGTTTGGTTTGATGATGTGATTCGCTGCCACAGTTTTGACTGAGCGCCTCGGTGAGTTACAGATACATCTTCTGTGGTGGAGGGCTTTCCACAATTCCCCGCCTATCCCAGCCTCACGATATTGTCCTGCACCTCCCAGTGCCCTTTGCCAACTTACATTGTTATACTGCCGTTCCACGCCAATAAAAATCCTTTCCCATATTTATGCACGATGATGAATGTTCTGTTTTCAAAGCTGAGATCAAAAACACCTTTCCTTTTCCCAAAGCCACTGCTTTATAGCTTAGATGCATTACTTTGCAAAATTATATCATCATCATTCCTCCCAGATCTTGAGATAAATCAAGGTTTTGGTTACTTTCACTCATTGTGAGTTATTTGATTATGAATAATTAAGCCATTTCTTACACAGCAACAAACTGCTTTTGTTAGTTTATGCAATTTTATCTTGTAATCACTAGGTAATCAAGAAAAATACATCTGTTAATCACAGCAATTTGTTCATATTAAAAAGCATTAAATAGCCAATATATTAATTGCTCTTGCAATAGGCCTTTCCTGCAGGAGAAGTAGTATATCTATCTGACTGTCCCTGGCTTGTGCCTCGGAGGCTGGATCTGAGACTTGTTTAGTATTCTGATCATATCACCTCCAATGCTCCGTTCTTCAATAATATGTAAATATAACAATAAAACAATCATGCATCAATAAACATCATGCATCTTAAAAGCTTACATGTAAACTTGAAATATGAAAAATATAACTTATAAGATGCTGCATTTGACTTGTTACTATCACTTCTGTCGCAGACATCTGAGGCCTGCTCTTGCATCCATATTCAAATTTGCAGTTTGTTTTTCTTGCTAAGTGTGTTTTTGTCTTGCTTAGAGAGTATTGATGTGGAGAGGATAATGATCTTGAGGGACATCAATCATTCATGCCCCACACCTTCACATGATCTGCAAATAAAACTAAGATGGCAGATCAATTCTAGATCATCAATGCTGACATTAAGTCTGCCATGTACAGGTTTTTACCCTCAGCCCCTGATGTAATCAGGCTGAGGGTATTGCAGTACTCCTGGCGTGGGTATGTATGTATGTATGTATGTCTGTATGTATGTATGTATGTATGTCTGTAGCGAACATCCTTGTCATCGCGATAACTCAAGAACAAATGATGGCAGCTTCATGAAACTTGACACACATATGCATCTGGTGAAAACCTCGGACGAGTTCGATGGACAGTGACCTTGACCTATTTTTCAAGGTCACAGGGACAATTATGTGAAATCCCAAGAATCACAATAACTCAAGAACGAATGATGGCAGCTTTATGAGATTTGACACACATAAGCATCTGGTGAAGCCCTCAGAATTTTTCCTATGAAACATGACCTTCACCTACTTTTCAAGGTCACAGGGACAATTATGTGAAATCATCTTGTCATCGCGATAACTCTAGAACAAATGATGGCAGCTTCGTGAAACTTGACACATATAAGCATCTGGTGAAAACCTCGGACGAGTTCGATGTACAGTGACCTTGACCTATATTTCAAGGTCACAGGGACAATTATGTGAAATCCCAAGAATCACAATAACTCAAGAACGAATGATGGCAGCTTTATGAGATTTGACACACATAAGCATCTGGTGAAGCCCTCAGAATTGTTTCTATAAAACATAACCTTCACCTACTTTTCAAGGTCACATGGACAATTATGTGAAATCATCTTGTCATCGCGATAACTCGAGAACAAATGATGGCAGCTTCGTGAAACTTGACACATATAAGCATCTGGTGAAAACCTCGGACGAGTTCGATGTACAGTGACCTTGACCTATTTTTCAAGGTCACGGACAATTATGTGAAATCCCAAGAATCGCAATAACTCAAGAACGAATGATGGCAGCTTTATGAGATTTGACACACATAAGCATCTGGTGAAGACCTCAGACTTCTCTTGATGGAACATGACCTTCACCTACTTTTCAAGGTCACAGGGACAATTATGTGAAATCATCCTTGTCATCGTGATAACTCAAGAACAAATGATGGCAGCTTCATGAAACTTTACACACATAAGCATCTGTTGAAAACCTCGGACTAGTTCGGTGGACGGTGACCTTGACCTATTTTTCAAGGTCACAGGGACAATTATGTGAAATCCCAAGAATCGCAATAACTCAAGAACGAATGATGGCAGCTTTATGAGATTTGACACACAAGCATCTGGTGAAGACCTCAAGACTTCTCATGATGGAACATGACCTTCACCTACTTTTCAAGGTCACAGGTACAATTATGTGAAATCCCTATCATTGCTATAACTCGAGAACGAATGATGGCAGCTTTATGAGATTTGACACACATAAGCATCTGGTGAAGACCTCAGACTTCTCTTGATGGAATATGACCTTTACTTACTTTTCAAGGTCACAGGGACAATCATGTCAAATCCACGTCATTGCAATAACTTAAGAACAAATAATGGCAGCTTCATGAAAATTGACACACATAAGCATCTGGGAAGACTTCAGATGAATTTGATGGACGGTGACCTTAACCTGCTTTTCAAGGTCACCAGCCCATCTCAATAATTCTAGAGTAAATGACAGTTTCATGATACTTGACACACCTAAGCTATCAAAGGAAGTAGATTTTATGGGTTTTTTTAACCCCTGCATCAATTTGCCCTGGTGCAGTGACGTTTTGTTCACAAATATTGTGTGGAGCGAATGTTGTGCAATGAGTTACCAGGGCTGAGGGTTGATGCATCTCTGATGCCTATGTTTTGGTCCCTTTTTGTTTTCAAAGCTGGGATGAGTATGAATATCCATGTGTTGCACTTGACAAAACAAACCAGTCAAAACCTAATTAGTCCGGACATTTGATATCATTAAGAACTAAATTGTCTTAACTGAGACATTCTTTTACTGATATCCAGCTGAGGGAATCATTTACATAAAGCAAAATCAATACTCTATATTTCCACATAGGAATTTCTTATTCACATAGACTATAAAATTAAGTCTAATAGATGTTTGTAATATGGGGGTAATGGTTCCCATAATCCTGCTGCTTTGTAATATTTAGATCCTCAGCTAACAATAGAATTATGTTAAAGAGAATGACATGGTTTAGACTGCTACCAATTCATATTAGAATTTATTGCAACTGATCATTGCATCCTAGACATGAATATCACTTTCAAAGTTACGCGTACAATTTAACCCCACCCCAGGGCTTGCCTGCCCAACATTGCTGTTCTGACCCTTTCCAATCCCCCTCCTAGCCCTAGTCCGAATGTTTTTTCTTTACAGTAAAATTGACCACTCAGTTATATTCAAGAATAAATGTCAAAATATAAGACTAAAAAAAGCAAACACCTGTATGAGGGTGCCAATATATCACACACCCATTTCCCCCAGTCTTATATCCTGACTCAAATGAAATTGATATATGGCTTCAATTGCAATATTGACATAACCTATACCATGACATACTGTGCTGGTTTGGTACTCAGGTAGATTTGTATGTTAATCAGCTTGCCTGGATACACATACCTGCTCAGGCAAGCCATGTGACTTTGAGCGACTCATATGTCTATTTGCACAATATGTCAGTGTGCTCAAAGCAAAGGAGAGTAGAGCTTATCAGAATTTGAAAAAATATGTATTGATAGCACAAATTCATAATACATTTGGCGTTAAACTCACATCTTAGAAACTCTTCTCTACATCACTATATGTTTCAAATAGGAAGCAACTATATTTAGGATCCTATTTAAGCTGGTCTTTTTATCAATCAGTCCTCTGAGAAAAAGTGTCCCTAAAATGTTGCCAGATACAATCTTTTAACAGGTTCCTGTAAATCTTCATATGTTGAGTGTTATATACCCAATCAGAAGCAATGCAAATATGCCAGGTATATTTATCCTATTCTTCAGAAGAACCCATGGGTGCATTGTTTTTGCAGTATAAAGACATTAGCATTATATTATTCTTATCAAATGTGGCATCTATAAAATAGCATGGAATCTTGTGTCACAGTCATTTTGTGTCATCATCCATATGAATTATTATGTTTTGAATGTTCTAGTCCAATGTTTTTTATGTCTGGATATCTTTGCTCCAATGAAATAGAAAGAATTTATTAGCCACTATGGCAAGAAAAACCCTTATTTGTCTTTGAATTAGTAAAGGACCACCCAGTTTGTCTTTTAATAGAATAGGTAATTATGTCAACACAAGTTCATTCCCCTCCCCCTTTGCATTTTTATTTTCTTTCTCACATTTATCATATCAGGACATGAGGGCTATATACTATAATATGGTACCATATCATGTTGACCTGGGATATTTTTTCTGGGTCCCCTCTTTGAGACCTTTGCTTAAGATTAAGTATTTGCATGATAGCAAGCCCTGCATATTATATATCATCAACCTCACCTAACTGTTAGAACAAGCAATATCAGTATACCTTCACAAATATGAAAGACCAATTTCACCACACCTATCTTATAGTGTATGTTAACACAATCTTTGAGAAAGATTTAAGTTACTTGTTCCCAGTGATATAGATATAGTCCAGATTGTATCAAATATCAGCCTGAAACCGCAATATCAATAAACCTTAGCATTTATTATTAAGCTGAACTGTCAAGAGTATGTATGAGTTGTATATTGCATATTCCTGACATTGAAATGCTATACTGACTCCAGCTGCTACACATAAACAATATGTTAACAAAGCATATCTTATGATAACACAAATAAGTATTTGGTGTGCTTTTACTTAAAAAATTGCTATAGTTAGGGTAAATACTTTACAAATGAAATCAAGAAAAAAGTTGCCTTGTTACTTGCAGAGTTGATCTGCACCAAATGTTTGAAACTATTTATTGCCATATTTATACATTATTTGATGAAAACATGTTATTCAGTATCAAACAAATACAATATTGATCAAATCTAATGATATTTTGGAACAGAATTAGAATGATTTTTTATGAAATATTGTCTGCCACCTGCAGTAAATAGTGTTGAATCCTGGGTGTTTAGCGGGACTTAGCCTCAGCGCGTGGAGTGGGAGGTGAGTACATAGATCTGCACGCAGCCGTCTGCAGGTGTCCAGGGTCTTATTGTCCCATACATCACTCCTTCCACCTTCAGACACATCTCGGCCATTACTGACGTTGCCTTTTTTGTTTTAAGAGCTGTATACATGAAAAAAACATGCGGCCTGTGAACAGTACTCTTTTTCAAGATGGTAGAGGGAAATATACTGTACAATATTGTACAATAATGTACAATATTGGGAATTGCCTTCCTGTTCTCGATTTCTATGTTTTCTTAATTATCTTAATTTTGTCTTTGAAAAAACACAGCTTCCAATTTTGAAATTTATTCAGTTTGTTTTTTAAATCCATCTTGAGATTTTCTGCATTTTGGATATTAACAGCGTCTAATTTAGAAATATATCTAGTTTTTGTCATTAAAATTCATCTTGAGATTTTCAGCATATATGTGGTATTTACCTTGATTATTACAAATAGAGGATGTGGAGGTTAGAAGGTATCAGATGAGCAAATTCACAGATATTCTGCGGCAAGTAAAGTTGATGAGCACGGGAGGAGCTGGGAACAGTGGTAGGATGAATGGCATTGACGGTCACAGGTTCAAACCCTGCAAGGCTTTTTGGCCTGAAGGTTCTTGACAAATTTGTTCATGAACAAGTGAACAACTTATCAAGGCTCTGACAACAGTATTGTCTACAAACATTAACACTGCAATCAAAATTAATTTTTATTGCAGATTGTCTTTTGAAAATTAAATCTCAAAACTTTAAATATTTTATGCTATTTGGAAATTTGGGAGCAATTAGAGATGAGGGAATTAAAATATCTTAATTTTCCAACAGCCCTTGCGGCTATGTGCAATGCAAATAGTAAAATATAAACAGGCATTCTACAACCATATCTCATTTTATCCATAGCATTCTGGCATTTTTCAACCAGGTATTATATTGTGCTGGATGCTCCCATGTATCATTAAGCCAGAAATCATACCATTCAAGCTGAGCATCCCATAGCAAGTATCATACCACCACACAAACCTATCATATACCATACAGCCAGGTACCATGTATCAACATACCATACAGCCAGTATCATACCACCACACAAACCTATCATATACCATACAGGCAAGCACCATTTATCAACATACCACACATATAGACAATCCTATCACATACCATACAGCTAGGCACCATGTATCAACATACCATAACAGCCAGTATCATACCACCACACATACAGACAAACCTATCATATACCATACAGCCAGGTACCATGTATCAACATACCATAACAGCTAAGCATCCTACAGCCAGTATCATACCACCACACATATAGACAATCCTATCATATACCATACAGCCAGATGCCATGTATCAACATACCATAACAGCTAAGCATCCTACAGCCAGTATCATACCACCACACATATAGACAATCCTATCATATACCATACAGCCAGATGCCATGCATTAATATACCATAACAGCTAAGCATCCTACAGCCAGTATCATACCACCACACAAACCTATCATATACCATACAGCCAGGTACCATGTATCAACATACCACACATATAGACAAACCTATAATACATCATACAGCCAGGTACCATGTATCAACATACCACACATATAGACAAACCTATCATATACCATACAGCCAGGTACCATGTATCAACATACCATAACAGCTCAGCATCCTACAGCCAGTATCATACCACCACACATACAGACAAACCTATCATATACCATACAGCCAGGTACCATGTATCAACATACCACACATATAGACAAACCTATCACATACCATACAGCTAGGCACCATGTATCAACATACCACACATATAGACAAACCTATCACATACCATACAGCTAGGCACCATGTATCAACATACCACACATATAGACAAACCTATCACATACCATACAGCTAGGCACCATGTATCAACATACCACACATATAGACAAACCTATCATATACCATACAGCCAGGCACCATGTATCAACATACCACACATATAGACAATCCTATCATATACATGTACCATACAGCCAGGTACCATGTATCAACATACCACACATATAGACAAACCTATCATATACCATACAGCCAGGCACCATGTATCAACATACCACACATACAGACAATCCTATCATATACATGTACCATACAGCTAGGCACCATGTATCAACATACCTTAACAGCTAAGCATCCTACAGCCAGTATCAAACTACCACACATATAGACACACCTATCATATACCATACAGCCAGATACCATGCATTAATGTACCATAACAGCTCAGCATCCTACAGCCAGTATCATACCACCACAAATACAGACAAACCTATCATATACCATACAGCCAGGTACCATGTATTAATATACCATAACAGCTAAACATCCTACAGCCAGTATCATACCACCACAAATACAGACAAACCTATCATATACCATACAGCCAGGCACCATGTATCAACATACCACACATATAGACAAACCTATCATATACCATACAGCCAGGCACCATGTATCAACATACCACACATATAGACAAACCTATCATATACCATGTATCTAGCATCTAGTCAGCATCATATTACTATGCGCCACAAAGCTAAGTATCATGTAGCCAATATCTTTCAACTTCATATAAAATGAAATAGCCAAGCATCATACATTCAGATATTACAGAGCTCATCATCATCAGTGGGCACCATAAAGACGGGACTTACGGTGATCTGACCTGATATTGGAAGACTTCAAACGACCAACCTTATAAAGGCTGGTTTTATTATTCTATTTGGTCACCACAGCATGATAAGACCTTAAAAGGTTCACAAATTCACATAGCCAGCTGTTAAATGTTAACAGATTTGATTACACTACACTAAATTAGGAAATGCAGAATAGAGTGTATGTAGGTCACACTAAATTAGGAAATGCAGAATAGAGTGTATGTAGGTCATACAGAATTAGGAAATACAGAGTAGAGTGTATGTAGGTCACACTAAATTAGGAAATGCAGAATAGAGTGTATGTAGGTCACACTAAATTAGGAAATGCAGAATAGAGTGTATGTAGGTCATACAGAATTAGGAAATACAGAGTAGAGTGTATGTAGGTCACACTAAATTAGGAAATGCAGAATAGAGTGTATGTAGGTCACACTAAATTAGGAAATGCAGAATAGAGTGTATGTAGGTCATACAGAATTAGGAAATGCAGAATAGAGTGTATGTAGGTCATACTGAATTAGGAAATACAGAGTAGAGTGTATGTAGGTCACACTAAATTAGAAAATGCAGAGTAGAGTGTATGTAGGTCACACTGAATTAGGAAATGCAGAATAGAGTGTATGTAGGTCACACTCAATTAGGAAATGCAGAATAGAGTGTATGTAGGTCATACAGAATTAGGAAATGCAGAATAGAGTGTATGTAGGTCATACAGAATTAGGAAATGCAGAATAGAGTGTATGTAGGTCATACTGAATTAGGAAATACAGAGTAGAGTGTATGTAGGTCACACTAAATTAGGAAATGCAGAGTAGAGTGTATGTAGGTCATACTGAATTAGGAAATGCAGAATAGAGTGTATGTAGGTCATACAGAATTAGGAAATGCAGAATAGAGTGTATGTAGGTCATACTGAATTAGGAAATACAGAGTAGAGTGTATGTAGGTCATACTGAATTAGGAAATGCAAGATAGAGAGTACATTGACCACACTGAAAAAGTAATGCAGAATATAATGTACTTGTACTATATAAGGTACCATACTGAAATTAGAAATACAAAATAGAGCATACATTGACCACACTGAATTAGGAAATGCAGAATGGAATGTACTTAAACCAGCCTGAATTAGAAAATGCAGAAGAGAACATATGTAGGTCACGCTGAATTAGAAAATGCAGAATAGAGTGTACATAGGCCACACTGAATTAGGAAATGTAGAATTAAACCCATAACATACAAGAAGGAAATATAAAAGCCTATATTTATTTTTGTGGTTGATATTTATGAATAATTCAATAAATATTTTGAATAATGTCATATTTATCACTATTTATAAGTTATAAAATACATTGTACTCAAAAGGAAATTATGAGAGAGGACCTTTGATTGGTTAAAAGATGGAGAGTCTGGCCCTGTCCATCATTCTGAGCCGTTCATCAGAAATGAACAGTCTATATGGTAGCATTATAAGGATGCATATATCATCAGTTTTCATAATGGACAGCCTAATTACACAAGAACACAGAAAATAATCATAATTCATTTATATAATGATTTTTTTTATCTGGCCATAGCATCAGACCATTTCCTTCCTTCCCTTGCCTTTTTGATTAATATACATCATGTATCATGCCTTATTTTTTTCTGTTTACATTTTATGATACTGCAACATAAGGAATCATATATACTTAAAACACAATTACTATATTATTATGAAGACATAATTTCATTAGAAGGGTCCCTGTGTTAACCATTACAGCACCATTTATCATAAGGGCGTGACACCACTTAAATGTATGCTAAAACCTTTTAAAAGATCTAATATTATGTTATTCACAAGATGCTTTAAAAAGTTGTGGTTTGTCTTGATGAGGTATAGTATTTAACTATGTTTTATCAAACCATAGAGCAACTATGCAAATCCCAAGTCATTTAATCTACAGGTAATGCCTCAAAGACAATCTAATTTATTTTTTTTCTAAATGCAATTATGGCATGTTTGTATGCTTATGTTATGGGAATTAGAATATATCTGAAAAGTTTTTTTCTCTCTTCTATTATGGAATTTTTCCCGGTGAGACATATCTATAATGTTTCAGGGCGTGACCACATGATTTATGTGATAATGTAACAATGTTAGGGACTCAATAGAGGTATGAATTATGTGGGAACAATGAAATGTCTGGTGTTTTCATGTATCATTGATGTCTGTTACCATCCCTCACCCACCCTGTCCCTGTCTCTGCTGAGGGTGATTGATCTGGGATACTGACCAAGCAGGGTGCTAACCCTCTGTCATCCTAAGTACCATTAACCCTATCTTCTCTCCTCTGTAGGTTAATATTAAACCAAGCATAGTGCTAACCTTTTATCACCCTTAGGGGCCGTCCATTGAGTTGGGTGTGGGATGAAAAAGGAAATCAGTTGCAAAGGGGGGAGGGGGGGTCCAGAGTGCTGTTCATACTTTTTTGTATGCTTATCCCACATATTTGACTTTTCAGGAAGTCAAATGTAGTCAATTCAAATAGGTGTCGGGTAAAGTGTAAACATTGTATACAGTATCATGTCTCTCTGTCAGACTCTGTTTACACAGCAATAAATGATCTTCAAATACATGGTCACCCAGAGTGCAATTAACAAGTTGACTACATCAGACCTGTTCTCTCTCAACATGCTTTGATATTGAACACAGCAGTTTTGATAGCAGTATGAATAGACACATATCTAGACAGATTTTGTTATTCATCAAAGAAGTGCACCAGACAATTAGACCAGAATGCTGGAAAGGTACACAATCATGTTCACAGGCCTCAAGCACTGTTATCTTCATTCTGGCCAGATCATTCAGCCTGCAACCATGGCTAAAAAGATGGTTCAGTCTAAGTTATTTTTTTCTCAAAAAGAATCAACAATCAAAGTGGATCCTATTGTGAAAAATCCAGTGTCAGATAAAATCTATATTTAAAATTGTATTTCTTTGTTTTTTAACTTACAACACATAGTTATCACATACCGGTATATGAAAAAAAAACATGGTACAATTTATGTACATGTCCAAACTGACAAATGTAATGTGTGGGATGACATCTTGGAAAGTTGCATACCAGGGGGGAGGGGGGGGGGTCTAACAGAAAAGGAAGTGAATTTCCTTTTTTATCCCACACTCAATTCAATGGACGGCCCCTTAGTAGCATTAACCCTATCTTCTCTCCTCTGTAGGTTAATATTAAACCAAGCATAGTGCTAACCTTTTATCACCCTTAGTACCATTAACCCTATCTTCTCTCCTCTGTAGGTTAATATTAAACCAAGCATAGTGCTAACCTTTTATCACCCTTAGTAGCATTAACCCTATCTTCTCTCCTCTGTAGGTTAATATTAATCCAAGCATAGTGCTAACCCTTTATCACCCTTAGTAGCATTAACCCTATCTTCTCTCCTTTGTTAGTTAATATTAAACCGAGCATGGTGCTCACCCTCTATCACCCTTAGTAGTATTAAATCTTTTCTCTGTGTGTTAAGACTTAATTCATCATTTAAATATATTTATGATTCCATATTGTTTAAAGATATGCAAGATATGCAACTGAACTGAGCTACTCACTATTTCCACTTAAGTCAGCCTTAATTCCTCATTAGATCTGTATCTGATCAGAATTGCTATTGAACATAATGATCCAAAGGAAGTTAAAAAATGTTAACATCACACCTCAAGTATTTCATCAGCAGTTTCCCAAAGATCGTAAAATAATCCATAAGGAATTAGTCCATCAATTATCTTTAGCTGATCGGCCATGCAGTGTCTGATAAATCCAAGTCACTGATTTATTGGTCATATCTAATGATATGCCCCATTGCTGTGAACTCACCCATAAAACCTGAATCGGAAATTGCTGCTATTTTAGCCAAGTCTAAAGCGGAAGTCATTGTTAGGTAGCATGAATATTGAGAAAGGGCTATATGGATTTCTGCCGTCAAGAAATCAAGTGTAATGGTATGGACGTGACACCTTTGTTGAGGTGGAGCCAGATGCTGAGCAATGTGTTATGGAGCTTATTAGATTAATTTACAAAGAATGAACTATGGTTCTGAAGACAATGCTGCTGAGTTTACATGAATGCATCTACAGATCTACAATCACCAGTCAAAAGCAGCCGATTCTTCAGGTTTTATAGATTTAACAGGTTTGGATGCAGGTAAGACATTCTTCATGTTAATTTGATTTTAACATCTAAGAATTTCTAAATGATATAAGGTAGATTATCTTCCGTGAGTGGCATATCTTTGAAACTGCATACGTGTACCTCATAGTATACTGTCTTTATGTTTGAATTATTATACAGCTGGACATGTGTTTTTTCCATAAGCAAGTATACATGACTTTGTTGGTGAAACCATAAGTAAGGAACAGTCATGGGTTATTTAAAAGTTAATAGAGGACAGCGGCAAAAGCATTCACACCAAAATCAAGATGGCCGAAAGTTGGCTGAATATTCAATCAGCATTTAGTAATATTCCCATACTTGCCATAAATGCATAGATATTTTATAATTTCTAAACTTCTGTTGTATTCTATTTCAAATGTTAGTGTGTAAATATTGATTTATCACCTCAGCATTGCTTAGATTTTTGTGTCGAATTATACTGAAGCCTGCAAATGTAACATAGGTCTATTTCTTTTTCTTTTTTGGTGATAAAAATCATAGCACAGTCTCTATAACTCTTGCCAAAATGTTTTTATGCAACAGGCAAACAGGAGACCTCCATGTATGGCTGGCAACCACATTCAGTGATATTTGTTTGCCAATGTCTGATTAAAGTCCATCAGGATTAAAGATTAGCTAACGCTCTGCTGCTGAATGCGGGGGCAAAATTTGCCTCCATTCCAGAAATTAGATGTAGAAAAGATAAATATTTAATGACTAGATGTTTCACAAGAAGTCCAAGAAGAGAATCAATTATAGGTAAAAGTTGTATTAAATCTTAGATTACCGGTAAATGTGATAAATTGGATTAATTGTATGAAAATTCTCATGAAAGTGAGAATGTGATGAGTGTAGTTCATTATGGATTATGAATGAACAGTTTGTATCAGAAGTCAAGACTTGTATAATTGATGCAATTGTGAATGAATTCTACATGTCATGACATGGCCATGTAATGAGTTTGCCATGTTTCCCTCTTATACAACTCAACGAAGGTTAGAAAGAAGCTGATAGTCATGTTAACACAGTCCCTCACAGTAATGTTTTTACATTATTTTAACAAAATTTAATAACTATCATGAAGTTGTCAAGTTTGTAATATCGTGGCTCCACCTGAAAATATCAGTCATTATAAACTCAGTATGAGACTTTTAAGAAAGGGATTTTGGTCCTGACTGAGTGACTGCCATGTTTCATTACATAGTTTCTGAGTTGCTAACTATCCAGCTCCTTATTTGGAGTGGCAACTACATATCTCCCTATTTGGAGTGGCAACTACATATCTCCCTATTTGGAGTGGGAACTATATGGCTCACTATTTAAGTGGCAACTATCCAGCTCCCTATTTGGAGTAGCAACTATATAGCTCATTATTTGGAGTGGCAAATATCCAGCTCCTTGTTTGGAGTGGCAAATATCCAGCTCCTTATTTTGAGTGGCAACTATCCAGCTCCCTATTTGGAGTGGCAACTATCCAGCTCCTTATTTGGAGTGGCAACTATCTAGCTCGAGTATCTCTAGCAGTGAATTTGCCTTTTGTTTATTTTTGGGACCAGCGGCCATTTCACGGCTAGAGAGAGTTCATCAAATTTAATCTGCCCTAGCGCAGCCCACTGGGCTGCGCGTGGTAAACACGCACTGCAGGTGTCGTAGTTATGTACTCACTGATTATATGGCCTGGCTGTTTGCAAAGTATAATCTGTTTTCTGCAATATCCAGTTGTAAAACAATCATTTTATTCTGTTTTAAGTCAGTTATCACACTTTTAAATGGACAAGAATTTCAGCTTCTTCAGAATTGAAATGGCCGCCAATGTTAAGACTGGTTTAGACCACGTGACAACATTTCACCCTCCACTTTTTGTGTATTGTGGGGAGTGGTTTTTCACTGCTTTAGGGGTGTTTTATCTGGTGATGTTTTCAGGTCTTTTCATAATTTCAAACATTGAGAGGTTTCCACTCGATGCTTCATTTTTTTCCTGCTGGATGTTTCAAGCAATATAAAACTTTAAATGTTACACTGGCAATGCAGTCATCTTCAGAAATATGTAAGGTAACTTTGTAGTGCACTTTTAACAAGTGTCCCATCATGATTCAGAAGAAAACAGTGCATTTTTATGAAGAAGCCAGGAAATTTAAAAATCTGATTTTTTTTACTGAAGTACTCCACGACCTAAAAACTGCCCCTATGTGCTCTCAAATTTGTAAAATGAAAATAAAAAATGCCAAGAAAAAATCTCTTTGGAAGGGCTTGTTATTTAGGGAGTGGATGCCATGACTAGCAACTATCCAGCTCCTTATTTGGAGTGGCAACTACATAGCTCACTATTTGGAGTGGCAAATATCCAGCTCCTTATTTGGAGTGGCACATATCCAGCTCCTTATTTGGAGTGGCAACTATCCAGCTCCCTATTTGGAGTGGCAACTATCCAGCTCCTTATTTGGAGTGGCAACTATCCAGCTCCTTATTTGGAGTGGCAACTACATAGCTCACTATTTGGAGTGGCAAATATCCAGCTCCCTATTTGGAGTGGCAACTATCCAGCTCCTTATTTGGAGTGGCAACTATCCAGCTCCTTATTTGGAGTGGCAACTACATAGCTCACTATTTGGAGTGGCAAATATCCAGCTCCTTATTTGGAGTGGCACATATCCAGCTCCTTATTTGGAGTGGCAACTATCCAGCTCCCTATTTGGAGTGGCAACTATCCAGCTCCTTATTTGGAGTGGCAACTATCCAGCTCCTTATTTGGAGTGGCAACTACATAGCTCCTTATTTGGAGTGGCAATTATCCAGCTCCCTATTTGGAGTGGCACATATCCAGCTCCTTATTTGGAGTGGCAAATAACTAGCTCCCTATTTGGAGTGGCAACTATATGGCTCACTATTTGGAGTGGCAACTATATGGCTCACTATTTGGAGTGGCAAATATCCAGCTCCTTGTTTGGAGTGGCAAATATCCAGCTCCTTATTTTGAGTGGCAACTATCCAGCTCCCTATTTGGAGTGGCAACTATCCAGCTCCTTATTTGGAGTGGCAACTATCCAGCTCCTTATTTGGAGTGGCAACTACATAGCTCACTATTTGGAGTGGCAAATATCCAGCTCCCTATTTGGAGTGGCACATATCCAGCTCCTTATTTGGAGTAGCAACTATATAGCTCACTATTTGGAGTGGCAAATATCCAGCTCACTATTTGGAGTGGCAAATATCCAGCTCCTTATTTTGAGTGGCAACTATCCAGCTCCCTATTTGGAGTGGCAACTATATGGCTCACTATTTGGAGTGGCAAATATCTAGCTCCTTATTTGGAGTGGCAAATAACTAGCTCCTTATTTGGAGTGGCAACTATCCAGCTCCCTATTTGGAGTGGCAACTATATGGCTCACTATTTGGAGTGGCAAATATCCAACTCCCTATTTGGAGTGGGAAATATCCAGCTCCTTATTTGGAGTGGCAACTATCCAGCTCCTTATTTGGAGTGGCAACTATCCAGCTCCTTATTTGGAGTGGCAACTATATGGCTCACTATTTGGAGTGGCAAATATCCAGCTCCTTATTTGGAGTGGCAAATATCCAGCTCCTTATTTGGAGTGGCAACTATCCAGCTCCTTTTTTGGAGTGGCAAATATCCAGCTCCTTATTTGGAGTGGCAACTATCCAGCTCCTTATTTGGAGTGGCAAATATCCAGCTCCTTATTTGGAGTGGCAATTATCCAGCTCCTTATTTGGAGTGGCAACTATCCAGCTCCCTGTTTGCAGTGGCAATGGCGGCTTCATATTTGGAGTAGCATGTATAGTTTTGGTTATTTTACAAGCTATCAAACAAGAGAAAACAGTTTTAAAGTCTAGACTGGTTGCACAGTTGCCAAAATCTGAAGGTTACGAACAGATGTAAATGCACCCAAATATCACAAATATATGGAAGCATTGCGTTGCAAGGCCTGGATATATTCTGCCAGCCAGCATCATACAAGGAAGAGGTTTTGCATGAGTTCTACAGCTGAGTCTCTGGTCATGTTGACGACAACGGTATGAAGGCTTTTTATAAAGCCAGGTTCACTGGGTGTAGATCATCAAAGGCCGTAGCCATACTGACACAACATTGAGTAAGTATCACTGATCATATTGTCTCTGTGCCTACCTAGACCTACCTGTCTCATGACTTCACACACACAACTGCTTTTACATCTCAGGGCATGCGAAAACTAAAGATATAAGGTAAATTGCTATAAGAAGAATATCTTGAGATAATCTTTTTAAAATGAGTTTATTGCATTTTTTTTCTCATTTTTTAAAATGAAAACCACATGCCCACTGAGCATCAGCCGAATATCTCCTGGACACAGGACACTGGGGGAAATCTTATAAAAGCTATCATTATTATCATGGAGTGATCTACAGGACACCTGCCTTGTAGGTTCCAATAAGTTTGGGTTAGGAAAATCAGGTGGTATGTTGCAGCTAAAAGTTCCTGGTGACATGTGCACTGTCTAAAAATCGTCAGATAATAACCAGCAATCCCCCGGTGTCCTTTTGGTTAAAGGCTTGCCGGCAGATTTTGTCCAAAAAAAAGGCACTGGCCATGCACCTTTTTTGGAAAGTGGCATAAATGTGACTCAGGCATGAGAAAGGAGTATTTTCTGAGAGAGCCATTGTAATTGGTTCTTTTTGCATTCAGTTTGCAATCCTTTGTTGAGTTTATTGCAGTATGTTTAGAAGTGGTCATAGATTAATTAGGACCATATTCTCATCAAGTGGTCAAAGAATTAGGAAACACTGAATATTTCATATGTAACAGATTTTTGGATGGTGGTCTGTGATTATGGATGCAAAGCTTAAGGATATAAGGACAAAATGGAGGACAAAATGGTAGCAAAGGGATGTTGATCACTGTTTAAGGCTAGAATATAGAATGGAAACAGGTTAGTTATTACACCCATAAAGACCTACCCTCCACAGCAGGACTTCTTTATCATATCAGTCCCTCCCACCAAAGGTATAAATGTGCACACAGAATCAAGTGAAAGTCGTTAGTATTCAGAAAAAATCTGACTGTCAATTCATTGGTGAAAGAATATAAATAGCTATACTGATTGGTCAGTATATGTGCCAGACACTTAGCTACAGTTCATGACCTAATGTTGGTCAATTCAGATTTAATGATATTTTTGTGAGCATTGTTTCAATTCTAAATCAAATCATTCTTTTCTCATATTGTACCAAGTTGTAAAAAAATGTTTTAGATAATATTTCAATGGAATTGCAGTCTTTCAATTAAAATCAAACTGAAAAATGAATTTAGAAAAAAATTATTTCATGAGCAGCTTCCTGGATTTATGTGATTGCAAGATTTCTTAGGCATTATTAGATCACCGATTGCAATGTCTGGTAGGATTAATTGAAAGCTGAAGTGAAGCATAGGCAACTAGCATGCCATCGCACCATTATGAATTACAGGGTGGTTAGTCATGTGACCACCTTTATTCGGTTATTTATCACTGATTGTTAAATATCTTTCACCCTTACCATTTAAAGGTTGAGGAGTATTCTAAAAAGATATGTGTTGCAAGACAAGGTGTTAGCATTTCTTATATTTGGTAAGCAACATATTGCATCTTTCCACTCCAAATCAAAAATCATTCATACCTTTCCTGTATTTTATGCAGCTGACAGATTTGCATCATGTCACTTTCAATAATGTACATCATTAAACGATGAAGATATTCAGCAGAAAAAATGTGTGTGCTTACAACAATGCCTTGCCATTCCAAATTCCAGTGCATCTGCTCTACTTGCCTTGATTGATTATTAACCAATCAGAATTCAACAAATTTTAGTTACAGGTTTTCAATATGGCAACACATCCAAACTTTCTCTTCTTTCTGTCTTCTACCACCAGTTTTTTGTTTACCATGTATCATTGAGGCCTCTAATACAATGCAAAAACATAGATGACAGGTTCACCAAATTTCATTATGGCAGACCACATCTTTGTTATCTTTAGCGCCTCCAGTTGTATAAACATTGGGACATCTGGCAATCTCTGATTGTCGTTTATTTTTATTTATTTCAGTAGTGTACAACAAATTCAATGTTATATACAAGTTCATCATAAGATAAAATGTTAATAGATACATATAGTAATATGATTTGCTTCAAATTAAAAGATCTCCACCTTTTTTATTAGGATTACAGCATTTCAGAGAAACTGCATCAGTATTCATTAATAAAGAGCATTGAATATTCCACCTTTAGGAAACATGTCAGAGCAGTAATATGTTTGCAAGTGAAATATAAATGTTAAATATATAATACTAAAATTAAGATTTAGGAATGCACTTTTCTGGTTTTGTGAAGAATACAAAGAACTTCAGAATGATCCAGCTTAATTTGGATGTATAGAAATGCCCGTTTTCACTCCTAGACATTGTATTTTATGACAAGCATCTGCCTGGTAATGATGATGCTTATCATAAAATACAATGTCTCGAAGTGGGCTTCAGAAGCAACAGCAGTATTATATCCATATTTAAACTTCCTTCTTGAATCTGAAGAAGCAATATGAAATATGAAATGGTTGACAAGAGATTGCATTTTATAGTGAAAAAATTTTATACCAACAAAATAAGTCTGGACATGTATATTTTGAAGTTCTTTGTATCCTTTGCAAAACGCTGGCCTAATATTTCTCTAAATTGGCTAAATATGTCTCAAGATTTCAAATGTTGCTATGAGACACTTGAAAGAGAATACATTAAAAGAATGCTTTCGTATCTTTCCACTATTCAAAACTGTTTAAATATGTTATCCATGTATATGCAGGTCTGAAAAGCATCAATAGAGTATTAAACTCCAGGGACATTTACATTGTCAGACAAATATAAATTTCAATTGTTAGCTGCATGAAATGCAATATTCTCCAAGATAGGATATTAATATTAAAACAATGCAAGGTTATGTCAGCCTAATTATCGCTTCAAGCCTCATTTACTGGTCAAAACACGACAGCTGAGAACTGAGAAAAGGAAATTATATATAAATGAAACCTATGTTTACGTTGAACATGATAATATGGATAGTCAGAAATATGATGTAAAACAATAGGAGGGACATAAAGGATGTAATTTAACATCTTAACAGAGAGTATTCAGTACCCTCATTGCAGTAATTTCAGTATTCTTTGTGTAATTCATCAAAAAAAGCCATCAACCTATTTTATAGTCATTGCACTGACACCAAGTAACTTTGAATTTGGTTCAAGGCAAACCAATTGTTTAGCTTGTTTTACTTCTGTAACAAGTGTCATAGGTTGAATTTTTGACATGATAGAAGACAGAAATGTTCTCTCACCAACTGAGCGACACTATGAAGGTGTGGAAACAGTTTCACCCTCCACTTGTTCTTATCAAGGAGAAACTTTTCTGAAAAGAAACAGCTCTGTTCGTAGTTAAAATGTTATGAAATGCCAGTTTGTAATGATAGGAGGCATGCAGGCAAGACAACCGTATAAGATGAGTTGGTCGTTGGAAGAATTTCCAGAGTGTTGTCACGCCAGACAGGCATAAAGCACATCTATTCCATATACAGGGAATAAATAATTCAGACTGAGGCAGATTTGTGGCCCAGGCTTTACCGAGGCAGGGGGCCTGGCAACTGCCAGCTTCTATCGCCACTCTTACTTATCACCACAGCTCGTAAAGACCAAATTTTACCTGTTTTTTTATCGTTCCCGATTATGCAACCCCACATGCAGTACTCTTTTGGGTGTATGCTTCAATACGATTGTGATTTGTGTCGTCAGTGTCAGCGTGTTGCCATTGGCGATGAGAAAGCTGAGTAGGATGCCTTCCAAGTGCACGTTTTTTTCCCTCGCTTTCTTTCTTCAAGCTGGATTGGTTGAGATGAAACCAGAAGAATATTGCCTATATAATATTGAAAGCTGGAGTGTATCAAGTGTTCTGGGAGCACAAGTTCAAAATGGAAATGATTCCCAGTGAATTTTTATTAGATTTTTAAATATTATTGTTATTTGACTGCCACTTTTCTGATGTTGCAAAATTGCTAGATTGATTTGGTTGTATTTATATTGACACCTGTTGAATATATCAAAACTGAGATAGTAAATTAAACAGCAGCACAAATGTAGAGGCCACTTTAATGGGTTTGGTTCCTCAGGAATCCTATTTTTTGTGTGTTTTTGGAGTATTGTGTCCTAAATGGTGAGCATTTGATGTGGAGATATTGTCAGGCAAGCCTGGTTAGATGGCATGGACAGCAGTGTATGCAGGAGGAGATGTGTAGCCCGCCGGGCGGCATTCACACACACAGGCATCAGCAGTGTCTGCATATTGTACTCCCAACTTGATTTGGCATCAGGAGTGGGACGTGGCTTGGTTGACAGGCTGCAAAATGTAATTTTTTATTTGGTCAGAATGAATTCTTTTGTCATGCTGGTTGTTTGAGAAAGATGGGTATCTGGTTCTAAGTTTTTTTCATACCAAGCCACTGCTCCATGACTTATCAAAAGCTTGAATTTGTGTTATCATGCCTATCTATCTCTAAATGCAAAAGAAAGATCCCCAGTCACTCCTCGAAAAGAGTAGGGCATTGAGTCCCAGTGACAGGTTTCTCTTACATGATATAGCCTAAACAGAGCTGAAAAAGTCGTTAATATAAACAAATCAAAAGTTTATGGGACTGAGAGACCAAGCATTTTTGAGAGTACGGTCTGCTTGTGACTCATATTCATATTTGCATGATACATAGACATAACAGAATGAATACAAAATATGTGGGTCCTTTGAAGGGAAATGGGGTGAGGCAGCAGACAGGTTCATTATCACATCTGCTGGAACAATAACATCCAGGTCCCTATGATCAAGAAGCTTGTCTTATTGACAAGGGATGATTAAAGGTGGGGAAAACATAAGTATCTTGGGTAGTGATGTTTGCAAAAATTGGACTGTACACTATTTTTAATACTATTCCAGTCCCTGTATGGACTCTGAGTTCATGAAGGTTCAAAAAGCTAAAAAAAAATATTGAAACAGTGAAATGTATATTCGTCACAAGATCTTATATATGGAACCATATAATTTACTTTTATTTATGTTTTATAGCTCAAAGTATAGTGATTTTTCTGTGACTGAAATATACACTGATTGATAGCAGCATTGATTGGTGGACCAAAAACTGTCTGCCATAACCTTGGCATGACGAGAATTTATTCACACAGAAAAACAGTGTTTGATTGTTATGTTTGAGGTGCCTGTGTCTGTGCTAGACTGCATTGCTACTAGTGTTTTCTAGAGGCCGGCTTGTAGTTATGCAGCAATGTGTCTGTCTACTTCCATCCATACACAATGGCATATTTGCGACACATCACTTAACACACACTCACACACACAGGTATGTAATCAGATTGTGTTTTTTAGCCTTCCAAGCTTTACAAGAGATATATGTGGGAAGGGTTGTTTATGGAGCGAGGAGTGTTACAGCAATGTGGTGTGTGTCAGCTGTTTCTGTGAAGGTTGCGAGGCATTACTGGGTACAGAGATCAGCCTGGCACCACTCCTGATTGGTCCAGAGTAATTGTTACATGCTTCACATCTCACAATCACGCATGAGGGGGGATGAGGTAAGTGAGTCTTGTCACCAGATTGATTTGGGATGGAGACGGGGAGCATTATTCGGTGGAGGGTGCCTGTCGTGTACCTCATTATGCAATATCAGGTCTCGCCAGCTACTGCCCATTTCCACAGGTGTCTAGCCAACCTATGCCCATTTCTATAGGTATTTAGCCAACCAATGCCCATATCTACAGGTATCTTACCAAAAAATGAACATTTCTAATGGTGTCTAACCAAACAATGCCCATTTCTACAGGTGTCTTGCCAGCCGCTGCCCATTTCTTTAGGTGTTTAGCCATCTAGTACCCATTTCTACAGGTGTCTTACCACGCAATGCCCATTTCTACAGGTGTCTACAGGCGTCTAACCAGGTTCTGACCATTTCTCAAATAAGGTATGAATGTGAGCTTGTCTTTGTCTTCTCCTCCAGTGTTAGCCACCTACCCAGCCTCCATACATTCCTCCAGCGTTAGCCACCTACCCAGCCTCCATACATTCCTCCAGTGTTAGCCACCCACCCAGCCTCCATACATTCCTCCAGTACCCAGCCTCCATATATTCCTCCAGTACCCAGCCTCCATACATTCCTCCAGTGTTAGCTACCTACCCAGCCTCCATATATTCCTCCAGTACCCAGCCTCCATATATTCCTCCAGTACCCAGCCTCCATATATTCCTCCAGTGTTAGCTACCTACCCAGCCTCCATACATTCCTCCAGTGTTAGCTACCTACATTCCTCCGGTGTTAGCTACCTACCCAACCTCCATACATTCCTCCAGCGTTAGCCACCTACCCAGCCTCCATACATTCCTCCAGTGTTAGCCACCTACCCAGCCTCCATACATTCCTCCAGTGTTAGCCACCTACCCAGCCTCCATACATTCCTCCAGTGTTAGCCACCTACCCAGCCTCCATACATTCCTCCAGCGTTAGCCACCCACCCAGCCTCCATACATTCCTCCAGTGTTAGCTACCTACCCAGCCTCCATACATTCCTCCAGTGTTAGCCACCTACCCAGCCTCCATACATTCCTCCAGTGTTAGCCACCTACCCAGCCTCCATACATCCCCCCAGTGTTAGCCACCTACCCAGCCTCCATATATTCCTCCAGTGTTAGCTACCTACCCAGCCTCCATACATTCCTCCAGCGTTAGCCACCTACCCAGCCTCCATACATTCCTCCAGTGTTAGCCACCTACCCAGCCTCCATACATTCCTCTAGTGTTAGCCACCTACCCAGCCTCCATATATTCCTCCAGTGTTAGCTACCTACCCAGCCTCCATACATTCCTCCAGTGTTAGCCACCTACCCAGCCTCCATACATTCCTCCAGCGTTAGCCACCCACCCAGCCTCCATACATTCCTCCAGTGTTAGCTACCTACCCAGCCTCCATACATTCCTCCAGTGTTAGCCACCTACCCAGCCTCCATACATTCCTCCAGTGTTAGCCACCTACCCAGCCTCCATACATCCCCCCAGTGTTAGCCACCTACCCAGCCTCCATATATTCCTCCAGTGTTAGCTACCTACCCAGCCTCCATACATTCCTCCAGTGTTAGCCACCTACCCAGCCTCCATACATTCCTCCAGCGTTAGCCACCTACCCAGCCTCCATACATTCCTCCAGTGTTAGCCACCTACCCAACCTCCATACATTCCTCCAGCGTTAGCCACCTACCCAGCCTCCATACATTCCTCCAGTGTTAGCCACCTACCCAGCCTCCATACATTCCTCCAGTGTTAGCCACCTACCCAGCCTCCATACATTCCTCCAGTGTTAGCCACCTACCCAGCCTCCATACATTCCTCCAGCGTTAGCCACCCACCCAGCCTCCATACATTCCTCCAGTGTTAGCTACCTACCCAGCCTCCATACATTCCTCCAGTGTTAGCCACCTACCCAGCCTCCATACATTCCTCCAGTGTTAGCCACCTACCCAGCCTCCATACATCCCCCCAGTGTTAGCCACCTACCCAGCCTCCATATATTCCTCCAGTGTTAGCTACCTACCCAGCCTCCATACATTCCTCCAGCGTTAGCCACCTACCCAGCCTCCATACATTCCTCCAGTGTTAGCCACCTACCCAGCCTCCATACATTCCTCTAGTGTTAGCCACCTACCCAGCCTCCATACATTCCTCCAGTGTTAGCTACCTACCCAGCCTCCATACATTCCTCCAGTGTTAGCCACCTACCCAGCCTCCATACATTCCTCCAGTGTTAGCCACCTACCCAGCCTCCATACATTCCTCCAGTGTTAGCCACCTACCCAGCCTCCATACATTCCTCCAGTGTTAGCTACCTACCCAGCCTCCATACATTCCTCCAGTGTTAGCTACCTACCCAGCCTCCATACATTCCTCCATCGTTAGCCACCTACCCAGCCTCCATACATTCCTCCAGTGTTAGCCACCTACCCAGCCTCCATACATTCCTCCAGTGTTAGCCACCTACCCAGCCTCCATACATCCCCCCAGCGTTAGCCACCTACCCAGCCTCCATACATTCCTCCAGCGTTAGCCACCTACCCAGCCTTCATACATTCCTCCAGTGTTAGCCACCTACCCAGCCTCTATACATTCCTCCAGTGTTAGCCACCTACCCAGCCTCCATACATTCCTCCATCGTTAGCCACCTACCCAGCCTCCATACATTCCTCCAGTGTTAGCCACCTACCCAGCCTCCATATATTCCTCCAGTGTTAGCTACCTACCCAGCCTCCATACATTCCTCCAGTGTTAGCCACCTACCCAGCCTCCATACATTCCTCCAGTGTTAGCCACCTACCCAGCCTCCATACATTCCTCCAGCGTTAGCCACCCACCCAGCCTCCATACATTCCTCCAGTGTTAGCTACCTACCCAGCCTCCATACATTCCTCTAGTGTTAGCCACCTACCCAGCTTCCATACATTCCTCCAGTGTTAGCCACCCACCCAGCCTCCATACATTCCTCCAGTGTTAGCTACCTACCCAGCCTCCATACATTCCTCCAGTACCCAGCCTCCATACATTCCTCCAGTACCCAGCCTCCATACATTCCTCCAGTGTTAGCTACCTACCCAGCCTCCATATATTCCTCTAGTGTTAGCCACCTACCCAGCCTCCATACATTCCTCCATCGTTAGCCACCTACCCAGCCTCCATACATTCCTCCAGTGTTAGCCACCCACCCAGCCTCCATACATTCCTCCAGTGTTAGCCACCTACCCAGCCTCCATATATTCCTCCAGTGTTAGCTACCTACCCAGCCTCCATACATTCCTCCAGTGTTAGCTACCTACCCAGCCTCCATATATTCCTCTAGTGTTAGCCACCTACCCAGCCTCCATACATTCCTCCAGTGTTAGCTACCTACCCAGCCTCCATACATTCCTCCAGTGTTAGCCACCTACCCAGCCTCCATACATTCCTCCAGTGTTAGCCACCTACCCAGCCTCCATACATTCCTCCAGTGTTAGCTACCTACCCAGCCTCCATACATTCCTCCAGTGTTAGCCACCTACCCAGCCTCCATACATTCCTCCATCGTTAGCCACCTACCCAGCCTCCATACATTCCTCCAGTGTTAGCCACCTACCCAGCCTCCATTCATTCCTCCAGTGTTAGCCACCTACCCAGCCTCTATACATTCCTCCAGTGTTAGCCACCTACCCAGCCTCCATACATTCCTCCAGTGTTAGCCACCTACCCAGCCTCCATACATTCCTCTAGTGTTAGCCACCTACCCAGCCTCCATACATTCCTCCAGTGTTAGCCACCTACCCAGCCTCCATACATTCCTCCAGTGTTAGCTACCTACCCAGCCTCCATACATTCCTCTAGTGTTAGCCACCTACCCAGCCTCCATACATTCCTCCATCGTTAGCCACCTACCCAGCCTCCATACATTCCTCCAGTGTTAGCTACCTACCCAGCCTCCATACATTCCTCTAGTGTTAGCCACCTACCCAGCCTCCATACATTCCTCCATCGTTAGCCACCTACCCAGCCTCCATACATTCCTCCAGTGTTAGCCACCTACCCAGCCTCCATACATTCCTCCAGCGTTAGCCACCTACCCAGCCTCCATACATTCCTCCAGCGTTAGCCACCTACCCAGCCTCCATACATTCCTCCAGTGTTAGCCACCTACCCAGCCTCCATACATTCTCAAAGTTTCTAGCCTAATATAGATGATGGTTTCATCATTATTAGATGCCTGTACATCCGCTGTGACTGCTTGCTATGACCTGTGAGATACTCTGAAAAGAATCCCTTCATACCTAATGAATGAAAGAAAAGGCCAGTGTGATTCAAGTTTTCTCTATATACTGTTCCCAATGACACAAGAATGTACTTGTGTTCTAAACAAAGAGGATGAAGATTTTACCACTCTGCATGCAATATGTCCATCCCCAAATGGGGAGGTACTCAAGAGAGAGCTGACTTGCAGATTTATATGACCCACAAACAGCAGGTAAGGGGTGCCAGTGCTTGAAAGGGAAAGTGGCTGCACTTCAGTACCCAAAAGCATTTTATTATTCACTATCATAACATCATGACAAGCTTCAGCAATACATATTTCATCTTATTTTTAGTGCAACTGGGTTACTGTAATATCATCCTGTCTGGCTGTGTGTTCCTCGACATTCTCTCAGAATCTGATACAGTAGAACAATTATGGGGCATTTTAATTTGGTACTCAAATCAAGATATTTAATGTAGACTACCCCAACAAGGCCGGAATTTTAGAATCCATACCAAAAATCAGAAATAGAAATTAAATAACCCACTCATAGTGCATTGTATATACTTCCAAAATGGAGAAAAAAATAGTTGACACTGTATTACATTTTTACATTAAATTTTTCTTTTTATGAAATATTTTTTTAGTAAAAATATAGAAATCCACAACATTCTCTCAGTTTTTGTATATTATGTCCCCAACCTATTTGGCAATAATATTAAGCCCAAAAAGTATGGTGGTGTGGAATCATAACCTTTTCTGATGACCACAACAAAACCAATGTTAAAAATCCATACCAAACTTCTGGAAAAATCCAAATTATATGATGGACTCGCCATATATTCAGATTTTGGAAATTTACATTGAATACTAAAGTAAGAACAAGTTTTTATTAAAATACATATTTAACAAAAGTTTTGTTTTAGTAATCATAAATCCACATTTAGTTCAATTACTTAAAAAAACATGGTGACCCCATGTTTTTTTAAAATTTATATTATTGCTAGACAGGTTGGAGACCTAATATTTTAAAATCTAAGGAATGTTGTGGATTTTTATGGATTTATGGATTTGTATCTATGACAGATTTTTCTCTTAAACTTAATGTAAAATCCAAAGTTCCAGTTAATTTCTGAAAAATCCAAGATGGTAAGCCACATTTTTTTTATACAGATACCGGAAGTGCATACTATTAGTATTTTTTTTATATTCTTTATGATTTCTGGTCTGGATTTTAAAGTGGCCACTAGGGGGCATGGCTTTCTTTAGGAATATCAGCTTTGGTGACAGAGATGTGAATTTGTTTTGAAGTGCAAGATTATGGCAAGAGTTTTAAGTGCAAGATTATGACAAGAGTTTTAAGTGCAAGATTATGACAAGAGATCTTTTACTCAGTTTTATGATAAGTTGTTAATCTGTTTATATGATGTATTAATCATTCAATACCTTTGGTTTACTTATAAATGTGCCACAACAAATGCTAGTCTTCCTAAATGAATGACAATAAAAAATGAAAAATATTTCTATCGTCAAAAGGTGAACAAATCTATTTGTTACTAGCAGCATAAATGTTGAGGCCATTTAAGTGCAATGTTGGTGTACAACAGCAAGCTGATGTATGAATTATAGTTCATCATTAATTAACAATGAAAGGAAAAGCTAATCTTCCTGTAATAATCTCAGGCGTAGAACCAGAGACAATATTCAATATGTTAATACTACTAAAATACATACAGAAGGTTTTGCTTTAGAAAGTAAAGCATATATATATGATGAGTTACATCCATGTTTTATTTTCTAATCTTTTATGTATTTATTTTTCGGGAAGTCAGTTTTTATACTCTACCAAGATGTCACATTTTTTCAGTATAATACGTCCATGTTTTATGTCATGTGATGCTTAAATTTTCATAAAAAAGTGATTAAAAATGATGAGGACACCATTTAAGAAAGGAAAGTAGGTATTGTGCATTGAAAACTAATAGGTCATTAAATTATGGAGAACATTTATCACACACAAACAAAAATGTAATGAGTCACATAATGAAGACTAAGGTGATGATGGAATACATTTGGCATTGCTTGTACTATTAGCAGTACGTTATGCCATAATTGGCTAATAACAAGGACAATGATGCCTCATCGTTTCATATCTCTGACACTCATTTGTTAATGTGGAGATATTGAAACTCACAGGAATGTCCCAAAATAAGCCATAAATTGCATTAACTGGAATGGCAAAGGGATAAAGATGAATAGCTATGAAGTGCATCGCCAGATTGATAGACTCCTCCATAATCAGCAATTCCACTAGTTACATTTGACACCACCAGGGGGCATTAAACAAATTAATGTTTTAAAGAAAGTCCCGATTTCTTAATGTTAGATTACGCTCTTATCATCAATGTTTTTCTCTTACATTTGGTTATTTTTCCGATTTGAAATCAGACATTTGAATGGGGGATGATCTTTTTTCGCTTGTAAGCTACATTTACGTGTTACCATGCAAAATACTTGTGGGACTTTGCTGATATGAGTTTTAGGAGCCTGTATTGAATGTATTAAATCTCATGAAATTTCCTTTCACAATATTACTCAATTAATTAAATTTCATGGCTGCCTCCTAGACTCTTGCATATTTCATAGTTATATCTATCCCAATATTTCCTTATTTACAATTGAATAGATTTTATGCAATGCATTAATATCTTTAAAAAGCACAGTGTGAATGCGATCAAACCAAGTTTGGAAGATTTTTATGTATTATGCAACAGTTCCATGCACTTCTGTGAAATCACAATGCTTTCAATGAAGGCTTTACTAATGATCTTCATGCTGTACCCTAAATAACAAAACTGTCATGTAAGCATAAGCTGGTACTTCTAAGCTATGACAAGTGAATATTGATGCATTTACGGTAATCAAATTTCACTGATTTTGAGTGAATTACAAAATGTATGATAAACCCCTTAAAATGAGTATCAGAAAGCTGCATTTCAGCATAAGATAAGTTCTTTGATATGTTTTCAATGTGAGTAATACTAGAAGATGGCGGGGAGAGTACGCGCGGCGGGGAGAGTACGCGCGGCGGTAGCATGCAGCATGCTGCTGATGCAGGCGTTCTTGTGATATGGTCCGCATTGTGCCCTCGGGGAAGCAACTATTGATGTGAGATGATGAGTCAGACAGCCCTACCCTCTCTTGCTCACCAAGTACAAGCAGGCAAACAGAGCCAAATACAAGGACTCCCACCCAGGACCAGCGGACACTGTCCTATTTCCATATTACTCCAGGTCAAATATTGATGCAGGCCCTCGCAGCTTAAAGTGGATTGTTTTCTTTGCAATTAACACGGCCCCAACCACTTGTGACCTTCATCGGTGAGTTTGATTGAACATTTCTCAGATGTGCAAAAATACAGAGAGTCTGTTTCATCGGAATTTATAGGAGATACAGAGGTATTGAGACATTCTCTTGATTGTTTCGGTGGATGATCCCCACAAATATAGTGACCATGAATAGTGTCAATAGATAGGCTTCCAGAGTAGATACTGATGAATTGCCAGATTAGTTGTAGAACTTGCAAGTGTATACTGGGCAGTGAGTCGTCATAGAGAATATATAGGCACATGCAGGAAAGCAGTTGAAGATATATTATTGATATTATGAATGCCCAGGATTAAAAAGCAGTGCTGATGTGGAATACTGAGTGCCAGTAAATACCAACATATTATTCAATAACAATAGGTACAATTTTCTCTCTGAAAATGATGTGTGCATTAACACTTGCAGAGATCTCCCCTAAAGAATCCTTTAATGGCCAGGCTTAGTTGAGTGCTTGCATGTAAGTGCTGTAAAGAAATGCTGGATCTGTATACAAACCCAGGGAAATACATGTAGAATTATACTGAATAGTAGTATCATTGAATAGGCGCTGGGGAGGATTGCTTGTAAATAAATACTGAATAGGAACCCAGGATAAATACAACCATGAATAGGCAGGCACCAAGGCCAGTGCTTAGAGATTAATACTGAATAGGCACCCAGGGTATTGCTTGGAGATTGATATTGAATAGGCCACAATGAAGTGCTTATTGAAAACTACTGTATAGACAGACAGGGGAGTGGTTTGAACAGAACCACTGTATAAATACCCATAGAAATAAAATGGCTATAGATAAATACTGATGTTGTTTTTTTAGTACATTCAACAGTTCATTTTTGATTTGATGCATACAAGTAAGTTTCTCCAATGAGAATGTTTATTTGCATTATAGAACTGTGTATTTGACAATCAGACTGCGCCATAATTGATATATACACTGCAATAATGGCATTAGACTTGTGCCAATATTTAGACCTGCCGGATTAGGTAGTGACACTTGCCACCTCTAATGGCCCCTCATATCTCAGGTTGCATCCAGGCATCCCCCGACATCAAAACAACCTCTCACATACATTACCTAATGTAGCATTGCTAAATTTCGCTGTAAACATGATCATTTTTACAGTTTTTCAAACTGTGTGTAATATTTTATGATGGCAGGAATCATTTCAAAATGAATCCTTTCCCTTTGAAGAGATCTGACTATTGCAGTGAAATATGACCAGGTATTGATTTCACTGAAACTTTTGTCAAGTTTTTTTTTTACCGTTTCCACATTTCTTACTTTGGTAGGGAGTGGATCAATATGAAGGCAGTGTAAACACGACTAATGTATCATAGAGCGATGGCAGCAGGATTAGCATGGAGTAGAATTAACCCAGGATATCACCATGGGTGTGGAGGCAGTCATACTCGCAAACACAAAGTAGAAAACTGCACTTTTAAATCATTTATCTCTGTCACATAGGATGTTCAATCTCTATTAAAAGTGATATTGAATAGGACCATTCAGTGCATATATATATATATATATATATATATATATATATATATATATCTATAGGATTATATGATCCTGTTATGAAGATGCAGAGACTTAATATATGGGCACATGACATGCATACTAAAGTGTTTATCTTTCATAGTTTCTGTATCATTCTCTGGTCCGTTATTGCATCTGGAATGTCATTTTTGACATGTAGAAGGTAAATTGATATAAAATGGTGTACATAATTTATGATAGAACATTGTTTGATGTGATAATATGCTCAACAGGAGTGCAAGATGATGATTTAAAATAGGGTAGAGGATAAAAACTAACTTTAAAATGTTTTGTACTCAACTTTGTCATGCAAAACAATACAAGTTGATTGGCACAGAAAATGGTCAAACTCAAAATTGCACAAAAAGATGCAAGTCACTCAATTTTTAAACAAAAAAATCTTTTAAGTTGTCAATCAGTCAAATGGTGTGGTCCAAAATCTTATGCAGAAATATAAGTCGATCACAACATAAATGGTTTACTTTGGTATATTATTTGTCAAAAGATCAAGGATTTGCCGCGACAACCATTACTCTGGGTCAAGTATTGCTGGCTACACATCTGTGTGCTTTGTGTGTTACAGGTGAAACCACTGCAGATTAAGCTGAATTATTTAGCGGCAAACAAGCCACCTGTCATGTATACTCATTCTGTCACGTCTTTCATTGTAAATTATAGAAATATGATATTTTTACTCTTTGATTGGTAAGATTGATGACTTCTCCATTAGTAATAAACCAATTCATGGAGTCTATGGTAATACTTTTTAGCTACCATTGCATAGCTTTAGCTACCATTGCATAACTTCTCTTCTGAAACTTCTGGTTAGAGCTCTTTGCAATCAGTAGGAAAGATGTTATATTTTCAGGAGATATATTATATTTTCCATAAGGGTCAGAGTTTTTTTTTCCATTTTGTTATGATTTTTCTGAGTTATCAAGAAGGCTGCCACTTTGAATAACATTACAGATATTAGCCAATGAGAATCAAGATAAGAAGTTGGGGCCAAATTCAATATGTAACATGAATTTTGATTGATCAAAATTATCATCTGCTCAAGTCAAAGAGAACCGCATCAGTTTTTTCTAGCTGCACGTGCTGGTCAATGACGTCATGTCAATTGCTGGCACGTGCACGAGGCGATTACGTAACGCAAATATGATGTACTTCAAGAGATGAAACAAGCTTTTCAGGAATTTCTCACTGTAGAGCATACAGAGCATTATGAATGGTGTGCTTTGCACAGCAGACGAAAAATACAAAGATAAAACAATTCCAGAGAAAAATATTCCAAAATATTAAATATATTCCATGTTTTTATCAACTTTCTTGGCTGCAGAAAATTCAGATCACTTTTGTGCCCGGAAGTCAGTCTTCTGACGTGCATTCTAAATCTTGATTGGCCAGTTGAAAATACTTGAATGTTGTGGGTATTGTTTTGATTGACCTCACGTGAAAATGTATTGTGACGTTATATAACTCCCAGAGCAACCAATTACTTCCGGGCACCAAAGTGATCTGAATTTTTTTCATAGCACTTTTGTAGACTTTGAACTAGATTAAAGCAACTTTTGCAAAATCTTTTTGGGATACTGCAAACATGGAACCAAAGATAATTCATTTTAGAAGATGGCTAGATACACATTTGGAGGGAAAGCAATCGTTTGCACAGTTTACAACATCACCTGCCTCGAAAGGTCAGGAAATGCATAGATTTTTGTTTCCTCTCTTGATATCTATCATAGAATTTGCGTACGCATCGGTAACCCTGCACGTGCAGTGGTCCACGTGCTGTGAGAGCTGGCTGGAAGCTAATGCGGTTCTCTATGGCTCAAGTCTGCTCTTGGAAAAGATTTAAATGATCATTTATGAAGCAATTTCCCAAAATTCTCTAAGTCTTATGGGGACAGGGCGTTTGCTGTATATGCGCCAAGAAATTGGAATGCCCTGCCCCTGCTAGTTAAAAATTGTAAGACTATTGACTGTTTCAAAAAGCAGTTGAAAACTTATTTATTCAGAAAACATTACCTTCGGGAGCGCCATGAGCAGACTTGGTCTGAAATAGCGCTATAGAAATGTATTATTATTATTATTATTAAAATTGCCCTATGTTTACAAAAATCTTTACACTAAACTCATAATATAGGAATGTAACTAAAATTTATTTTATATATTTATGATATTGTGTGTCATTCATTTCTGGCTTTGAACATTTTGAAATAAAACATATTTTGAACTTTATATAAGACATATCTTTTCTCTAGATAATAAAATTCTATTATCCCAATACACAATTACTACAGTTGCTAAATAAGACTCAATGACAAAACTCCTTTATTTTATGATTATTTAATTCAGGGTAAATACAGACTTGTACCTTTAATGGAAAACATTTGTGATAAGGCTGCTGTCAGCCTGGGCTGCCAATCAGTGCCAAGACTGCTGCATTTAGCCAGAGCACAGTAAATATCTAGTTTTTTGTTGTTGCTGCACACTGCTTATCGGAAGGAAGGGTCAATGTCAGTGCAGGAAGCATGTCCTCGTTAGATGGGCTGAAAGACAGACATCTCACCATAATTTTGTGAGCAAATGGCAGCATTTTTTATATTTTATGTCATCGCCGTGACTTCTGCAAAGTAAAGTTTTGGTTCAGTGTTAGCATTTGGATCAGATATTTCCTTCATATTTTTTTAAGCAATTTACTTACTTGTCTCCTTTCCCAGTGGCAGAAAATATTTCAGGATCCTGAGATAGGAAACAATCATTAGATCTATAGAATAAAAAAATTGCCTCAGCCTTAAAACTCATATTTTGATATGTTTATATAAATTTAACAATATGATATACAGAGGATTGTTCGAGAATGGATGTGTGGTTCAGTCTGGAACAATCCATTTGTTTTTTTTTTCCATCTGTGCCCAAAATGGGGTGGGCTCGTAGAGTACAGATTTTGGGAGCAGTCGGGCAGTGGGAAACCTGCCAGGCATAGTGCACATAAAACCGCTCGCAGATTAATCAGTTCATGCTTGTGTGATTTACAGTGCCGCATGTGTAGCGCGGCGGTCGCCACACTTCAGACCAGCCAGGCTCACTCCTGCAAAACCTACCTACATCCAGACAAATTGTCACCATGGCAACACCTTTTTTTTCTCATGACTTAATTTTGTGATTTGTGTGGTGGGTTTTTTTAGGAGGATGAAAGGTGTGGAGTTCATTACAAAATCCTACATCTTGCTAAGGCATGCCTTAAACCCACCGAGGAGAATCAGTTAGAATTAATGATGGAGGCTGGTTTAGATGTGTGTGATTTTTTGTGGGTTCTTCCTTTGTATTTGTTGGGAAAATAGATTGTTGGTGGATATGCTGGAAAGATCATTTCTGTTTAAATGCACATTTATTTTTATGCTAATCCTATGGTGTCCCAAACAAGAAAGTCTGCTTTAAGAGATTTAAGAGATATAAAATGCTATATATATGGAAAATGTTTACAAATAGGATGGAATTCAGAAATCCTCATATAAAGCTAAAATGAGGTAAAATCAGATGCATTTTCAAATGATATAAACATGTCTGGATTTATGTGGAACACACTGCACCTTCCTGTTGGGCTAACGATTGTTAATTTTGTGCATATTGGTGTTGGTCAAAAACTTTACAATTCCAGATAATATGCACAGTTGATAATATATATGCTATAGTTTCCATGAGGGACATAAGGCAATACATTATGAAATCAAAACATGTCTGGAGATTGTTTACATTCAAGATTGACAATTCAGACTTTCATTATTGTGCACTTCTTTCAATATTCTGCTTATCAACTTATCTCCTCCACCTTTAATGAAAAATAACATATCACACTTCAGACCTTGAAGGTTATTGAAGAGAGGAGCATAATTCCTACATTTTGAGTTATCAGTGATGTAAATCTTCCAAGAAGTCACAGAGCAGTACCACTTTAAATGTTATTTTAACAGCTGTTATTATTACACATACTGTACACATTGTGACAAAGGCCAGGTGACTGGGTGCAACCTTAATAACAATTCATTTACTCCATTCATATTCATTGTCAAAATAAAAAATTACCTTCCAGAAAGGGTGACAATCAACATATATGTTTATGCCACACATATATTTACCTTAAATGTTAGCACAACCTAAATCAGTGTACAGAGTGGAGAACCTGTGTGAATAATGTATCAATGAGTGATCAGTAATTCCTTTAGTGACACGGACCAGCGTCAGGTCAGAATATGAATGAAGATGCAGACACCGGACACTGTGCGGCCTTAGTTATCAGAGCAGGAACAGCTCCAGACACGGCCCTGTCATCTGTGGGCCGTGATCCACATACAAGATAAGCCCCACCATCTGTACCACATACAAGATTCATCCAGGCTATTCCCTGCCACTATCTTGTCTTGCATTCATGTTGCAATGAAAAAACAGGCAACCATACTATAATCAACTTTTTCTTTTTACTATTTACTATTTCCTAATTGAGTGGCCTTGTTTTTGTGGAATATCATAGCATATAAAAGCACTTAATGAATAGTTGTTTTATCACCATGATGTGTCCAATTTTTATAAAATATTTGGACCTGATGGAATATATACTGGTCAAAAGCTATCTGAATGTTTAATTCTAAACATATTTCACTAAAAGTTACATCAGAAAACTTTGTGAAAGCTATTGAGTTTTTACCCTATTTGTTTTTCAAATATTGGGACATATTTCATCAGATATATATTCTAATTCCTAACCTTGCTACACAATCAATGCTCCAACAGAGGAAAATGACAACGAAACAGAAAAATATTTTTTAGGGTTTGTTATAACATAAAGCTTATCAAGCTGTTCAAAAGAAATGTTTTCCATTTATCAAATCCAAGAGAGCAGCTTCTTCCTGTGTGATATAGGTTTGTTATTATGCTTCCTAGATTTGGTTGCCTTTGATTTCCTTGAGAGAAGGAACCTCTTTTACATATATAGATTATACAGTGCAATCTCCCAACACACAATAGTATTTATCTTGTCCCAGGAAAGCCATTTCTTTGTAGAGAATCTGAAGATATATATCTCTAGTCTGTGTGTAACTACTTATTTCAGTGCAGCTCTTTTGGTTGCTGAACAGAAATATGATAATAGACCTGTGTGTATTACAGGGTTTGACGTTAAGGATTTGTTCACTGGTCCAAAAGGAGTATATTCTCAGATTTGCTGGACGTCTTGTTAAATTGATTGACTAATCATAAATGAAAATATAAAAAGAATCATTTCAATCTTGGCCAGTAGAATTGTAAAACCACTGGCCCGTATTGGCGTCAAGATGTCAAGCCCTGCACTATAAATAGATAAAACAAAAAGGTTTAGAGAGCACTTTCTTAAACAGATTTTGAAAACAGATTTAATCATATTAACAGTTGTATTGTTCATGGTTTATATTTATTAAGCTATGGTAATATTACATCCTTTTTTTCATTATTTATTGTCCTATTATACGCTTTTGGTGTATGACAATATAATGTGAACTATTTATATCCACTCACATAGTGATATTACTCAGAAGATAGAGTATTTACAACATTAAGCGCAGTGCATGCACTAAAAGCCAGTTCGTGAAACATGATTTTTTCCAAACAATTCAGTCTAACTGGATTGAACCATCTTTGGTGAGGTACAGACCCTTTCTGAGGGATAATGCATTTGGTCAGGAGTCTCAGATTACTTTAAGACTTCCCCTGATAAGAGGAATGACCATTCTGTCCACATGACCTCGGTTGATTTAAGACAGAGTCTGTTGAGGAATGGTGGGCTTTGGTCTGCACGATGCAAGCCAGGTACATGTAGCTCCCACTGCCACAACATCACAACGGCTATAGTGATGAAGATCTGTCCATCATCCTCACATTTGTCTTTCAAATCAAATTTAAAGATCACACCATTTATTATGTTTTATATATTTTTAATGTTTTTATTGAGATAAATTTGAATTTTTTTTATATTTTAACAATGATCTTCATCACATATATATTGTTTGGTCTTCATCTCAAAGAATATCCTTCATATTGTTAATTTAATTTTTGTAGATGTGCAGCTTTATAAACTTAAAATAAATAATTTTTTCCTTTGAACGTTTACACTGACCTTGATCAAAGACAATGTTTGAGAACCTTATTGTTGTTAGTAGAAAGAAGGGCTTTTGATGCCTTGGGTATCATATTTTGCAATTCCACTGTGCACTCCAGATGGAGCTAGTTCAAACCTTCCCTTAGGAAAATGCATTTGTTCTGCATGATCTAGGCTAGTTTGCCATGCTACCGGACACCCCGGATAGATCTATCACCAATCCTTCAACTTTAAATATCACACTCCAGACCTTGTTTGCCACACAAACCAGGACCTTATACAAGCTGTGTGGAAAACACACTCCACGCCACCTGCATACCCAATGAGCACCTGAGAACGATTCTTTGCTTTCTTTGCAGAAAACTTGTCACATTTTATGATACTTTATATGACCTCGGTATCAAATAAAAAAAAAATCAAATTACAGAGAGAATGCCAATTTTAGCATTGACAGCTTATGGAGAGTTCTGATGGGTCAAAATTAAGATAGCACAGCAAAAACACACAAAACTTACACGATCATAAAAACCTTGAGGAACGGCACAACATGGTCAGATCTGTCAATTATTTATTGATCTAACCAGCCAGGTCCCTGGAGTAATGCCCAGAGGTAATTAAGTCTAATGTCTGCTCATGGATTCAAAGAAATGCATTTTTCAGGTTTAACTAGCACAATGTGGTGCAATTCTCATGTCCACGATTATCCATTGTTTGTCTACCGTGGACTTGGGCGATGTTTATTAGCTGTATTATTGAGCTTCCTGTAGGCAGGCGTGCTCTCCTGTGCTGGGTTGGACCCTAAGTCCGTCTATATCCTGTCTAGCAAACTTGTGGGATTTCCACAATAGTGCGGATGTGGTGGACAGCTCATAAAGACCAAATCCTATAATAGCCCAAGCCTCATTTTGGCATGGCTCAACTTCAAAGTGAGGCAAGACTTACAAGGTCAAGGTCACCTATCCAGACATGCTGACATGTGATTGGGTCTCAGATTTGCTTACATTTGATTGTCTTGTGTACAGACAAAGGGAAAGGAAATTGGGGTATCATATGCCAATATGGTCGAGCAGATCATTGCAAATAGCCATGTATGGCTATGGGCTCATCTTGGGGTGTAGAAAAAGTCTCATAGAACCAAAGAGCTTAAAGTACTGTGTTGAACCTTATATATTTTTTACTGTGATGAGCAGTCTTCTGCGTAACACTACCACTATTAAGTGCACCATAAAAACTTCATCACATATCTATGAAATCTGAAAAGATCTAGGTGCATTATGGAAAGTTAGTGTTTATGAAATAATCACTAATGATTTATGTTACTGACCTTCCTAATGCCTTTGAAAAAAAAAGTAAATTTTTTGCAGTTGAGACAAATGTGCCAAAGAAACAAAACAGTCAGTGACTTAGATACTGCTGTGAGGTATAAATTTATATAGCACAGTCTATTTAAATTATAATCTTAGTTGCCATTAAATTTTATAATGATTTGATTAAAATTAAATTAATGGCAGCATCTGTGGAGCATTAATGCCTTTGTTGTTTGGAGAAAAGAGACTATTCCACATTTAATGTGTATGATATATTAACCCTTTGACAAGCTTACTGGGGTGCATCTGGAATTCTTCCATGTATCAGTCCACTAAAAAGTAAAACATTGCTTTGTAAGCAAATCTGGAAATGTTCCAGATTTCTAAATAATGTGATATTCAATGAGTGTAATTTTTTTTCATTTTTGCTGCATTGCCAATGATTGTAGTTTTTCATGTTAGAAGAAAGGTTAGAGATTAATTATATATGAAAGAGTAGGAAAGGTAAGGTACATTCTACATTGAACCAAATAGAAAAGGGGAAAATAACTCTGTTTAAAATGTATCTATTATGTGTAAAGTGTGGACATCTGAACGATATATGGATGTGATTACCCCGATTTGGTGTTTTATACTAGCAAGAAAACCTTGAGACATGCAGAGAATATCAATGGCAAAATGCAGGTGTACATGTACAGTTACTAACATGATGTGGTCATGTTGGAGAATATCCATGATTCAATGGTTTTCAATGAGTTTACTATCATTTTAAGGTCGACTGAATTGATACATGTCATCAGTACATAGCAGTAACATGTGAACTGCAAAAGCAATGCACTGGAATATGTTTTTTGAGATTGAAAAGACTTTCATCCAGCTGATAAGTTGGAGATGATTTTTGTCTGCCTCATGTGGATCAATAATGAAGTTCACAGAAATTAGATCAGAGATTGATACAAAACTGGCATATAAAAAATTATGAAAGAGCCATGTGTATTTTGTCATAAGAAGATTGTTTTTTTTTAAATAATATTTAGGACAAGTGTCTGTTGAAGGCCTGAAATTTGAAAATATTTATCATATTCGGCTGTATTACATATTCACCTGTATTACATATTGGACTTGAAGCACCTTTATCTTATGCAATATTTATTGTATTAAAATAAAAATTATTCATGCATAGCAACAAGATCTTACTGCAATGATTTCATTGCATTGAAAAATAAAATTGATCCTTTGAACTGTATTATGTTTTTATGTAAAATGACTGAGCATCACTATCTCTTGTGCAGGGGCTGATATAGTAACCATTTTGAAGAGCCTATTCTGCTCCTACTTAAATATTCACAACATCACCACACAAAAGATAAAAGCTTGAAAATGATGAATGGGATAGCAGACAGTTTCATTATCACCTCTTTTTTCTGAGTACAAAAGGCATTGACCTGGCTTCCCCAGCAGGTGACACCTTGGTTCTTTTGATTAAGAAGCTTGCTTTTCTTACTGGGAAAGTGAGTGGATATAAATACATGATTGGGATGTGTGCAAAAATGGTACAATCTCTAACACTATTCCAGTCCCTGTCTGCACCCCAGGGTCATAAAAGAGGATTTCAAGGGTTGGTAACAGTCTAGGTGTTGCCAATCTATTGAAGATAGCCAAAAAGATTAGGAAATAGCTAATTATATAGTATTACTTAATGCTTTTGATGATAATAAAAACACATTTTAATGAACTTTTTAGATAATGAATATTATCTTTTATCATTTCAGATAAACTACTAACAGCAATCTCCACCTTGGAAATAATATTACAAACTATAAGATCAGTGTTATACACCCAGCATTAAGCCCGAAATCTGGCCAAAACACTTTGGACTTCCCTGGATTTTTTTATGAAACATTGAGAAAGGCGTAAATGGTAAGTTGAGAACTTTTATGACAAATATTTAGTGTTGTATTGTTACCAATATCATGCTGAAATAAAAGAGGGAAGTTGCTATTTTCTTATATTTCTGTGTATGTCTCCAATATTTCCACATTTTATACATCTTTAATTTGTGGACTACAAAATTTGTGGCGTTTCTAATTTCATGCAATTAAAAAAAAAAGACTTGTCACGAAGCCAACAGGAAATACATTTCAGTTAGAATTGCAAGATAAATGAGCAAACAGTTGATACCAATGCAACAAATATTAGCTTGCATAAGTTACTTTGAGAATTGGATTCCATTGATTGGTGTAAATGTTCTTGTTTTATAATTGTTTGCATTGTCTAGTTCAGGTGCAAATACATTCACTGGCTGACAAGATGGCATGTTAATGTTCTTCTCTATTCTCCCAGGTAATGGTTTTCCTGATAAAAGTATATTTAGAGACTTTAAGATCATCTCCAGTTCAAAGTGAGCACTTGGAATACAAGCACAAATGTACAATTTGTGGTGTATAAAGGAAAAAGTCAGGAATTAAAAAAATCATGGTTAGAAACTTGAAAAGTTCATGACAATTCAGAATACAAGAGGTGGACTGCATAAAATATACCCTAATGTCAGATTTATCAGTGGGGAAAAAATTGTTCAGTGATTTTTTTCTAAATGGTCAAAGAATTTAAGAATCTGATTGGAATGGCAACCCAGTGCATTATAAAGGGACACAACAAGGAGGTGTCATGTGACCGTTGTCAGAGTGCTGGGACATGGTGGAGGGTGGTGGAATGTAGTGGGATGGAGGGTGCTCATAGTGGCAGGCAGATAGAGAATACTTGTCTGGCGAGTGCCAGTCTTAACAGTGGCTACTCCATGTTCACACTTGTAGATGCTCCTCATATTTCACTCTCAACCACAGATTGTCAGGTTTACGTTAGTCACAAAAAGGGCTATTCTGGTTGGACCGGTTTGAAAGCTACTACCATATCCAGTCATTGAATATAAATCATAACATAAAGCAATAATCACTTCAGATACCCAACAGAGACATTGCCATTATAGAAGAGGATTTATCACATAATCCTGGCTAAATACAGTCTGTATAGCCCTCAATATTGTGATATCATCTAAAACCAAAGCTGACTTTTCTTTTCAAAACAATACTATATTATTGTGACCACCTGAAGCCCATGTGTAGCACATATTTTGTGATACCATTTCAAGGCTATACAAAATAAATATACATGTATATATACACACACACACTTCTGTAACACTGATGGTTAAATTAAAAACAAAATTTATCATGAATGAGCGATGATATCTGTATCTGAGGAATATGAAAAGATAATTATCTGATATCAGTGCTATTACCATACTTGTAGACATCAGAACAGCATCATCAGTATTAAGTGCATATGTAATAGTGCAAGTCTCAAGGAGCCCTATGTTATACTGTTATAAAACAAAAGTGACCTTGGGCTCATTTTGAAAAAGTACATAATGCCTGGATGTATTGATCTGTAGTTGAAGTGTTCCACTACTGGTGCCATTGTTCTAACCGTTCCATATATCTCTGTTATGCATGCATATTTAAAGCATAGAATGCCTCGCTTTGATATGGGCCTTCTGTGCGCTGCGTGCGTGCACGGCCAATAACATCAGCATCAAGTGATACCCACAACGGCAGCACATGATGTCTGTCTGTATTGTGATCGCGTATCACGTGTGCACTTCTTCAATATTTAATAGGGAGAGGCACGGATAGTGTACCGCAAACATGAGGGATAGAGGATCCCAAGGTTTAAAAAGTGAGATAGCAAAAATACGGGAAGGAAATACTAGGCTATTTGCACAATGTCTCTGACATGAAGCATTGTACTACCTTGGTGTAATATATAGTATATTAGTTCCTTGTGTACCAAATGTCTGCTTATATATTATGTTGGCCATAAGCTCTGGAGAACTATTGTCTTTTCAATATCAGACCACAATAAAGAGTCTTTTTGCTATTTGGACAGCATCTCTGCCCAGTCTTCAAGCCTTGTAAATTTTATATGACCTCCCAACCTTATTTTCTCAGACCCCACTACCACAGTTGGTGGCAACGGGCCGTGGCGCAGTTGGTTAGGGTGCCAGCTTATTAACACCAGTTCCTCTGTGGTGATCCAAAGGTTGTGGGTTCGAGCCCCGGCCGTGCCGGGATTGAACTCGTGATACAATTTCCCACATGAGCTGAGGCCTGTGCCAAAGGGTTAACCCGTTGTCCTTGTAAATCTGTGACCGGGTGGGTTGTCATGTCAAGGACCTGCGACATGACAATTCAGTGAGGCAGCACTATATCTGCTACAAGTAGGTCTCATCACGAAATAACTGAAATAATGTTGAAAGTGATGTAAAACCCCAAACAAACAAACAAACCACAGTTGGTTGAGCAATGGATCTGTGCATTTGTTGGTTATATAAGTGGAGGACGGGAGGTGGTGGACTCGACTCCCACTGCCGGCAGTGTTACTTTTATACTGGTTAAAAGTATTGAAAGGTGACCTGATATGGCAATTGTTGCCGAAAGGATCATTAAAATAACATTTCATATTTTTTTTCCAACCTTATTTTGTGTTCTTGCTCATTTCTAAATATTCTGAACCTATAGAAACATTAGAAAAAACATTACATGCACACAGTGACATATCTTTTTTAAAATGTCAATGGATTTGGTTTGTCTCTGTCCATTTTCTTTAAAATAGTAGCAAGTATTTTATGAGAATAAAGTAAAATTGATAACTTAAAAGATCCTTTCCAATTTTCTCCCAGGCACTTATAGATATTAAAGTCCAAGGTATTTATTGTGTGACTCTTGGAAACAATGGGATTCAGGACAAGATGAATGCCATTGATTGTTCTCAAAGTTGATGTCAGATTATTACAGTTTTGCCACCGTGACAACATTGATAATCCTTAAGATTCCATGTGAGGTACTATCATTAAAATTATTTTTATCAATAATATTTTATTCTCATTATTATCTCTTATTCACATGCTTTTTTCAAGAGAATGAGACAAACTAAATTCATTGATATTTTTTAAGCATGCCATTGCATGCCTGTAATGTTTCATAGATGTTTATCAGCAGTTTTTAAGTTGCATCATGGCGGGTTTGGTTCATCAGATTCTATCAATGGTGTTCAGTTATTCAGATTAATAGTTAGTGCCTTGGCTGTTTAGGGCATGTCAAGTAAGCACCCTTATCTTGCACATTATTCAGGAAGTCAGTATCGGCTCATCATATTTCTGGAATTTCTCTCAGCTTTATTACACGAGCAGAGTTCTGATGTCCTTTTCAGAGGTAGTGACTTTGTTGGCAAAATTAATATCTGATAAGAAGAGAAACAGGTTTCAACCGTCTAGACATTACTCTGGGAGAATATTAATAAATCTATATTTATTGTTTAATTGCTTATGCAATAAGATATTAGTATTTTGTTGGAGGAAAACGTTGTTCTGCGAAGATACAAAAACTTTTTATTCTTTCAGCTAAAGTCATTGATATATTTATGAGAGTTAATCAAGATTTTCCTCATGTCATTTAATCAGGAAATGACAGCCGACTCAAACTATGGCATTAACCATAGGGCTGTTATTAAGTAAAATATGATTATCTGACTTTATTCCTCATTCCTCACATCACATGAAGCAGTTTCTACCCCGTTTATCTGGAGCTCCCACCATTGATGGGTGGCATGAACCTGATCCAATGGAGAGTCACTTGAGACAGTCCCCAGAAACCTACAGCAAACCTGAGACAGCAGGCGCTTGCATACTGTCTGAAAGCTTCTTGCTTATCCAAGACAGTGTTGCCAATATTCTATATTTTCATAGATGTCAGGAATGATATACATGTATATATGTATGTGTATATATGTATATGTATGATATGATATATATATATGTGTGTGTATATATATATATATATACATGTATGTATGTATGTATATATATATATATTTATCATTTCTGACATCTATGAAAATATAGAATATGGGCAACACTGTCTTGGTTAAGCAAGAAATTTGATATAATGGCAATCACAGATCAAAAGGGTGCATGTAAGTGTTTCATATATGTGTATATTCATGTATTGCTCTGAGCAGGTGAACTGCAAAACATGGGCAGAGTGTCAAATGAGACTGATTTGGCAATATATCATGAAGACAATATCTGTATTGCAATATTCTTTCAATAACATCCAATTATCTCAAGTTAGTGAAAATGCTAAACTTTACAGGAATTGACCGTTTCCTGGAGAATGCCAAACCTCGAGGGAGAAGGCCGAAATGTTGGCGGCCACTCTGTCTGGTGGAGCGGTTTAGCAACTGATGTTGGGAGCTGTGTTCAAGATGAGTTGGGTGTGATTGGCCTACAGCGTCCCCTAGTTGGCAAGGTGGCAATATGTCCCAGAGGTCTACTCTGCCCTCCAGACACCATTACCTTCACCGTCGCCCATATTTGCTTCATACCCTGATGCATTTCTCCTTCCGTCTCTCTGCGGAGGATGTGTCTTGATATAGAACAGATGCGTGTTTACAGTTAGCTTGCGCTGCAGCTTGTTTACCCAAACCCCAAATGTACCTCTATCATGGTCACCAAACCTTTGATGTATATTGGATATATAAATCACAAACTACACAAACGTGAGAAACTATTCCATCTATTGGTATGACCATATTTCCTTAGTTGATAACTTGTCTGCTGCCTTAATGGTTTTCCCTGTGGTTATGTATCTGGATTGTTGATGATGCCACCGACATATCTCCTGACCAAATTCTGATAGCGAAATAAATAAACACACAGCACAGAGATAAAAACATATTTATTGTATGGGATGTACAATTTTCCTTTAACTTTGAAATAACAAAACTCTTAAATATCTAAGAGCAAATGTATTTAGTACCAAGTTCGAATATTATTTTCCCAAACAGGGATATTTCTTTTGATTTGGAAGAAATATAGTCAACTAGGCAGAAGCATTTAGTATGTTATTTCAGGTCATTGTGACATCTGGAGACACCAGTGCGGATGCCATTCGGATGCCTGTGGTGGAAGGGGGGCTGACCCAAGCTCTTTAAGGTTGTCCCCAGGTACCTCAAGCATTGCCTCTTAACAAATTGCATCAAGAGATATGTATCCATATTTTACTGACTCAGCAGCTTGGGACTTCTACATCAGTGAAATTCTCTGACTCTTTGGCATAACTCAACATATTAACTGGCAAATAATCTAAGAGATAATTGAACTTTTAAAAAATACCAAAATTATAATTAGTGGAATGAGTTTTGTGTTGCACTGATACAAGACAAGGCATGTTCATGGGCAATCATGGCACTTTGATTTGAACTCGGGGCTGGGATATGAACTCGATATCCAGCGATCCCAGGGAGAATTTTCTACTGATCGAGCTATTCAGCCAGCAATAAACATGATATAGTATTGTTATGTTTGTATGGTAGTTGACTATATGTTGTACCTTTTCACCATAACTATTGCAAGCTTGAATTGTGAAAAAAATAACCATATTGCTCAGGGCAGTATATGGCTGTGATATCCAGTTCATATGACAGGAAAGTCTTGATTAGAGATTCTAAGGCATTTCTACCATCAAAGAACTTCACTGATGCTTGTTGTTAATGAACACCTTTCATTTAGGAAAGAGGGGTGAATTCTTGTCACACAAAAGGCCTTGGTCATGCAATTGAGAGAAAAGGGGCGAATGCCTGTCACACTAATTACCCTGGCCTCAGGGAAAAGGGGGGAGTGTCTGTCACACTAATGGGCTCAGCCTTGAAGGAAAAGGGGTGAATGCTTGCCACACTAGTTGGCCTGGCCATGAGGAAAAAAGGGTGAATACCTGTCACACTAATGGTATCGCCTTAAGGGAAAAGGGGTGAATCTTCTCATACTAATGAGTCCGGTCTTGTGGGAAAAGGGGTTGAAGCTTGTCGCACTAATTGGCCTAGCCTTGAGGGGTTGAAGTGTGTGGGAGTGTGCGTGAGCTATAGGGGGTAGCAGGTGCTGTGGAGCCAGATTGGTCCCCAGAACAGATAAAGTACAGGTCGTCTTCTCCCTGTGATCACCCAACTAGTCTCCTGTGTGGGCAGCGTCGGCAGTGGACATGCAAACACCACCATCCTCACCAGCAATCTATGTGCCACCATTAACTCTCTTACTTAACTCTTACCTTCTCCCAGGAATTGCCCACTCTGTGCTCTTAAGATATCAGACACAATTACCTGCCACTTAACCACTGGACATCCACTACTTTTGCCTGCAATAGACAAAATCTTCACATTTTGGCGAGTAATTCTAACATTGTCTGTTTTGATAATGTTGTTGGTCTTGAGATTATTTGGGGATATGATAACAAAGATAAGTGCAATGTGACTGAAAGAATTTGACACTCTTAGTGAACAAAAAAAACATTATGTTTTGTACATTAAACCAGATCCGATAGTGCATAGATTTATGAAGAGCATCAAGATTTAATCTAATTCTTGACAAGATGAGAAAAGATATATGGACCATTATCTGACATCTTGCTGTTATTATAGGTCCAAAGCCAGAGATAGGAATTTCATATAAATGTAAAATATAACTGAAATCAATCAAACCTTAACCTAACAATCTTGGTTTTGGTGTTTTCACAGGCCGGCTACAGCAATCACAAATGATTTTCTAAGCTGTTGAATGCTTTTGTTTGCCTCTCCCCTATTCAGCTTTTTAATCCCCCAACAATGTTCCTCACTCTAACATTTCACTTCCAAATCAGGTATATTCACTTATGATAAAAAACATGTTATGTCATGCATGTCAGAATATTAGTTGCAGTGATAGTTTGTTTACTACCCTCCATTACAGGACTTCTCTATCATATCAGTTCCTGCCACCAAAGTTATAAAGGTGTGCACAGGATCGATCGCAAGTCATCAGTATTCATAAAGATCTGGCTGTGAACTGATTGGTGAGGAATGAATGCTCACTGAAATAGATACTGCTTTGTTCTGACAGCTGTACTGATTGGTCAGTTTATGGGTCTGAGACCTGATTCCAAGTTATAACCTTATGTGGGTCAACTCAGATGATGTTTCTTTCTGGTGAGCAAGACGAGTATTTATGACTTGGGGAATTCCAAACTTTGATTGAGATAAAAAACAAGGCAATGACTGCAGAAGTAGTTAGAAAACTGAACGACTAGCAATACTACCGATGCAATGCACAGTATTCGTTTACATGCCAAACCTAGAATTTAGTGTCCACAGCTGTTGAGAGTTATGCATGACAAATGGATACAGAAAAAAAAATATTCAAGACCCGAATATTCAGAGAGCATTGCAGGTGCTTCCTGAGCCATTAGTAGAACAATAGGTGGTGGATGGGTCCCTACTCTCGTCTCCATGGCTGCTATGGGAAAAGTGAAGGAGACCAGCAAAAAATGTGCTTCTTTTATGGTCTGGAAGCATACATTACAGACACACCACTGTCCACCCCCCATCATGATCATGAATAGAATATTCCATATTGGACATCCTGTCATTTTCCGAACAAAATCTGCATTTTCTGGTTTAAGTATCGCATGCAGAAAGATGGGGAGTTTGCTGTCTGTGATGAATGAAAGGAGATGATAATTTGTGTGTGTGTATCTACATTTAAAACATTTCTAAAATTGGTAAATTAAGGTTTGTGTCGTGAAATTATATATTTAGATTATCACGAAATATGACATTTCGAGAGATGTGGAATTACAATCATGTATTTTACATGTACATTGAAATTGATGAGAATAATCGCATCCCTTGCCTCACTTAGTCATAAAGAATTTTATCCCAGGAATTTATATTTCTTTCTTTTTCCAATTCTCTATCCCACACATATCCCACCAAATTCGATAATATTTTATGGCTAAAAGTCTTAAAAGACATTACACAAAATATTTGCATTCTAAACTTTAAGGGTCTTTGTGTTCCTTGCTGTTGAGTGCCCCCTGGAGACAGGCTTTGAGATCCAAACATTTGAAATAGTCTAGACTGTCTGTACATATACATGTATGATGCAACAATACACTACATGGAGATTGTACTGTACTTTGTACTGTCGTATACCATATATAAGTAAACATCATAGTACAACACACTCATAGGCATCTAGGAGACTGTCTAGACGCATCATGATACCCTCATGGTACAACACACTCAGGATGAAGGCATCCCAGAGACTGTCTAGACACATCCTGATACCCTCATGGTATAACACACTCAGGATGAAGGCATCCCAGAGACTGTCTAGACACATCCTGATACCCTCATGGTATAACACACTCAGGATGAAGGCATCTTAGAGACTGTCTAGACATGATCGGTTACCCTCATGGTATAACACACTCAGGATGAAGGCATCCCAGAGACTGTCTAGACACGTCCTGATACCCTCATGGTATAACACACTCAGGATGAAGGCATCCCAGAGACTGTCTAGACACGTCCTGATACCCTCATGGTATAACACACTCAGGATGAAGGCATCCCAGAGACTGTCTAGACACGTCCTGATACCCTCATGGTACAACACACTCAGGATGAAGGCATCCCAGAGACTGTCTATAGGACATGTAGAATCCCTGTTTTTCATAGATATGAACAACATTGCCAAACTATTCATCACTTTTCTGTTGTGGGCATTGCATTTGCTATATCATACTCAAATGGATTTTTGAAATGGCTTTTATCCAATTAAGTCCTGTAGTGGCAAACTTTGATGGGTAGGCAAATTGACTCACATTTGGGGCCTGTTTTCTGTGTAGTTTTGTAGCACATTGTGTTTGCCGAGGATTGGATCAGTGGGGACATACAGACGCCACCTTCAGTAGGAGACATCAATATTTTCAACCTGAGGGAGGAGATTTTACAGGGAAGAGATAGTGCATGCTGGATAAAGCAGATAGTATTTACTGCATGCCCAAGTACTGTTTTTTTTATTAATATGCCTTAATTTTATGCCCAACCCCCATGTCCCCCTCCCCAGATGATAAATTATGACCAGTCGTTGATGTGTTACAAACAAAATAACCTGTGCAACAGGGCTTTTTTCAATCATCACTCACTGCTGTCAACCTCTTTATACAGCAGATGCCACATCAGACTGCCATAACATACAAAAACAACACTGCAGCTGTCTTAATTTTAACTGAATTTCATTTGCTCAGAATTGACACCTGATAGAGAGTTGTGTGGAGTTTTCTGGTGGTACATATTTGTATTTCATTAGAACTGTCAATGTTAAATCTTGGATGCATATGATATGCAGATCTGGCTCAAATTGTCAAGTAGCACAATATACATTTCATGAAATTGAAATTTTACCTGTGAAAAGTTCATTTCCACAGGCTGGGGATTATAATTAATAGACACAAGATCAAGAACAACCAAATAAACTGATGATTTCTATGTGATATATATATATATTTTTAAGTGGATTGGATTCAGTTGTTAGTATTCTTGTTTTCCTAATTGTGATTTTGTGATGTGAAATTGGTGATTAAAAATAACAAGAAATATGTGTATGTTCTCTGCAAAAGCTGCATTAGTGCACTGTATGTGTACACAGGTTGCAGTGGTGAGGGAGTGCTATGCACCAAGGGTAGACAAATCAGCAGAGATCGTGACTCCACATCACTCCTGGGTAGACAAATATCATGTATCTTTTTCTTATACAAACAATGCAGTAGACTCTAGTCTGCTTCACAGCATTTGTGTATTGCATTGTAAATAGGACCGGTCTCAATAATCTCAAAAACTATACAGATTAAAGTATAGAGGGTAATTGCAAACATCTCTTAATCAAACTGCCTCATATAGTGATTCACATAATTAAAGTTTCTATTCAAAGATATTATTAAATTGATATAATTTCTTTTGGTTGAGAAAATTTAGTTTAATTATATATTATACAAACTGCATGCAATGTGGATTGCTTACCAGTTATCTATTTAACCATTGAAAATAGCAAATCCAATTTGGTTAAGTAGACAGATTAATTCCTGTAATCTGATCACCAGGATTTATAGCTGGTCTGTGCAAAATTGTGGCAATGGAAAATAAAATGTTGCAATGTATACATCTGATTACCACTTCTCAAGTTGGGGGAGAAATATCAGATTCACATCATCCATTAACAAGCCATTGTCAGCACCATTGTGTTTTTGTTGCACAATTTTAATATACTGTTATATTGTTATCTGCATAATGTACCGGTACATCTCCATGCCAGAGGCAAAACAGAGAAAAAAAAACAATATAAAGTCTGAATGTAGAGGTGTCAATGTCCTTAACAGGCTTCAGGAAGTGCCATATGCATAGAATTGAGTCAAGTACAATCAAACACAACAAAAATGCAGTGAATATGGGGAGAGCAGATGGTAAGAATCATGAATTAGAACTTTAAATTGGGGTATGCACAGATCAAATTTACATTTTTTTGTAAAAAAATATTACCAGTTTCTTTTATATATGGACCTTGTCACCCCATAAAATCCACATCTGTCCCTTGTGGTGTTTCCTAAATTAAGCACCTAATATTCAAAGATTAAAACTGATCATTCATGCCCATCCCATATCAAAATGTATCACCCTGAAGAATGCAGAAGATGAAAAAGATTTCCATACGGACCAAATATGGAGATTTTTCGTCACAATTCTCTTTAAAGTGATTACGTTTTCGATTTTTGTCCACATGATAAATGAAAATCATTGAAAAATTTACATCTTTTTAATTAGCCTCTTCATAGTTCATGTGTGAGAATTTTCTTAAAATTGTTGTCTTCTTCTCTTCAAAGTAAGAGAATTTCACAGTTAAATGATTTTTGTGAAATGATCTTGCCAAAAACCCTGGAAAGCGAGTACTATTATTTCTCCACAACTGACCTTAACAGGACATACATGTACATGTAATATAAAAAGTTAACCTTTCAACTTTTGTTAATATGTTGGATGCAGCTGATTAATGTCTTTTTAGTTCAATATTTCCTTGCAACAAAATATTAAACTCATTATAAATATTGGAACCACAACTCTAAGCAGAGATTCATGAAGTCAAATCTGAGGAGGAGCTACCATTTTCCAAAGGAATTTAACATTAAGCGATTTATTTAAGAAAATACAATGTTTAAAAAAAAAGAAAACATCAAGGCATGAAATATGGGGATAAAATCAAAATGTATCACCCTGAAGAATGCAGAAGATGAAAAAGATTTCCATACGTTTCCATTCCTTGTAACTATACATTTTCATGGGATCTAGTTTAGATTGGACGGTTCATGGTACAGTTAATTGAATTAAAATGATAAGTAAAATAGACCACGAAGATTATTGATATCAAACACAGCATTGAAGTTTTAGAGCTTTTAATATTACTTCTCAAGATGATTTCTTTATAAAGGAATAGCAATGAACTTGTGTGAGATTGATCCAACTCTATTCAGCTGCAACACTAGAGTGGTTAGATGGGATCTCCAGTGTCAATATTTCATAGCTTGGCAAGGCACAAGATAGACGGGAGTCCTCTGGTCTCTGGTCTTAGATTGTATATTATCACCCATCCACCTCAGAGGGAGAATTCTGATATAGCAGACAAGCTTTAACAGGAACATTTTTAGAAAGTTTTATACACAAAACATGTTTATAGCAATAGCAATTCATGTAAACCATGTTTGCCTGATTTTTTTTTTTTTTTTTTTCTATATTGAATTGTTACTTTTGATTTAATTATACCAGAGTTAGGCCCTGGGTTGTGGTACAATTGGTTAGAGTGCCAGCTTATTAGCACCAGTTCCTCTGTGGTGATCCAAAGGTCGTGGATTCGATCCCCGGCCATGCCGAGATCAAACTCATGTTCAATTTCCCATATGAGCTGAGGCCCGTGCCTAAAGGGTTAACCTGATGTCCTTGTAAATCTCTGACCGGGTGGGTTGTCATGTCAAGGACCTGCGACATGACAATTCAGTAAGGCAGCACTATATTTGCTAAAAGTAGGTCTCATCACGAAATGACTGGAATAATGTTGAAAGTGATGTAAAACCCCAAACAAGCAAACAAACAAATATACCAGAGTTAATTGGAACAGACATCCCAATTAACTTTTTTGCATAGCATAGTCGGGACACGTATATCTGTTTCTGAAATCTTTGTCGCTCGGATTTGACTGTATGAGTGAGTTTCATTGTCCACACCACTTTTCCCACCCTTTTAAGAGTGAATTGGTAATGAGTAAATAAGTGGGTCACAAGTTATCCAAAATAACTCACCCCTTATATGGCAGGTCCTGAATGAAATTGACACACAGATTATGCAATGCCATGTGTATCGTTGGTGTTGCTGTTTGAGTAAAAGGTAACATTTATATAGCATTCATTTCAGACAATGTCTGCTCATGACACTCGATAGTAACTAGCTGGGACTTGGAAAACTTTGGGTTTTGAGGTTAATGCTCTACCAATGGATCTTTTTCAGTCAGTTTATTACACCCAGAACTGTGTTGCTGTTCTTCTCAAGATCAATCTTTCAAACAAGCCAAATATTGCAAGTCTGGTATAGACTAGTTTTTACTTAACAGGGTACAACTTTATCTATTATAAATCTCTATAAGCCATGCTGTTGAGGCAAATGGCAATTAGTGCCAGCTATACCTCACACAGTCATAACCCATACATTTTGATACATGTGAGAAGCTGTTTGCTTTCATAGAATTTTACCCATAAGTAAATGAGCTAGAACTTGTCCAAAGAGTTAATCATTGATTTTTAATAACTTTTTTGTTGGGGCTCAACGTCATGAAATTGATTGAGAATATTTACTCCTAAGGACATGTTTCCCCACAAATCACAGGATCTACTACCATAAAGTTGATATCATATGTAAGTGATATAGATAGATAGAGAATGAATAATGAAAAGAAAAAAGAAAGGATAGGATGGCACTGTGCACACATGCTCAAGGTTGGTCTTGTGGCCAACAGCTTACCGGTACTCGAAGTTTAAAAATCACGATGAAATCTTGAAATCTTGAGCTTCGTAGCCTCCACATATATAGTTTCTTTAAATGTTTGACCTCAGAAAATCCACCAGGTGGCAATATTGCATCATTATGATGAGAAGTGTACTTTCAGTTTTTTTAGCCAAGGTGCCTTGAAACTATGAGCTATATCTTATTTATTATACTTGACGCTATTAATTTCCACACAAAACAACAAATCATTATAAATGTAATATAAATATACATGAATATAAAATAATATTTTAAAAGACTAATGAATGACCTTAGAGGATTAACAAGAGAATTTGGATTGTACACCTGAGGGAGTTTTAAATTTTATGTATGTGAATATGGTACATGTATTATTTGATATCTTGGACACATTTTTGATTAAACTGTGGACAGCCAAGACAAAATTTGCCAAAAATTCTATATTTTTATTGAAAAAATAATTTTTCATTTGTGATGAGGTCAAAAGTTCCTAAAGTATTGTCACTGGAATAGACAGGCATGTCAGTGTAGAAGTGCCCTTCCTTATCTTGGGTCCAAGGTGTCCTAACCTACGAACCACCTGACTCCTGTACGACCTCTTCCAACTGCGGTTAGTTCCATACTTGGTTAAGTGCATAAGTCTTCAGTCAATGCTCCTTCCGGATGAGAGACAAAGTCCTATGGCTCAGGGTCACAAATTCCTAGCTCAAGGTCATTGAAAGCACCACACTCAAGGAGCACTGCAAACAGATGACTTTGGCCGTACAGTTTTAAAGTAGTTGGGCTGGGGTAAGGAGGGGGATTTAGACATGGACGGGGAGCCATAGGGGTGATTACCCTAGGCCAATTGGGCATTTAAAGTTTGATGGCAGGGTGCTGACCTTCACTGATCTCGGACATTTTTTCCAACCCTGGAGAAGTATTGAAATATTGCACCACTACAATCACCGTCAGAATTAACACCTTTATCTGATAAAGACAAAGTTACTGGGAAATTATTGTGAGTCTTGCAAACAGTCAAACAGAGTGACCTTTTATAACCTTGAACATTTCATTAATGAATGATAAAAGGTCCTGATGAATTTGGCTGGGGCAGGACCACCTGAGAACTAAGATTTATTGGATTACTGAGAAGCCGCTTTCCCTTTGAGTCAATTTGTTAATGTTCTAGGGAATCTCGTTTTCAGAGCGAAACTAAAAACATAGATCAACAAACGTAAGACAGACCTAGTATGTGTTATGCAGAATCAAACATTACTAACTCAAACCTCAGGTTCTTTATTAGTGGCAGAAAATCATTGAAAATATTAAGCAATCCTGCAGTGTCAGAAATACATTTTTAAACATTGTTTGCCATTTTTCTGTTTTAATCAGTCAAATGTTGAGAAAATAAACCTAAAAAATAGTTCAGCCCTGATCATGAGTTGCTTGCTTAATGTAGGAGGGCAAACTCAAATTTCTAACACTGATATATTTTGTCATATATGCTTCAATGGCATTATTTAAAAAATATATAATTCTTTGTCTCGATATATAACCATATTCTATACTGTGTCTGGCAAGTTAACATTTGTTAGACATCTGTGCTCTGTAGATATGTGAGATATATAGCATGCTTTAAGTGCATTTATTATTATAAGTATTACTGTACCAGGAACTATGTCATGGTGTCCATCAAAAACATCTTCTATTCAAGTAAAATACAGCAGTAAATCAGGATAATTTAGTGTATGAATAGCATACTATCTAAGATAAAATATCACACCATAATCTAACTTACTGGATAATAAGAACTAAGTTTTATGATTTATGATAAAATATCACACCATTATCTAACTTACTGAATAATAAGGACTAAGTTTTATGATTTATGATAAAATATCACACCATAATCTAACTTACTGAATAATAAGGACTAAGTTTTATGATTATGATAAAATATCACACCATAATCTAACTTACTGGATAATAAGGACTAAGTTTTATGATTTATGATAAAATATCACACCATAATCTAACATACTGGATAATAAGGACTAAGTTTTATGATTATGACAGACTAATCTGTTTGGCATTTAGGACGATATGAGGCAGGTTGCCCATTGTTGTCCGGCAAGTGAACATTTAGCCTTGTGACATGGCTGCGGGGATTTGCATGCCGTCGTGAGCCGAGCAGACTGGCAGTGATGGGGCATATGGTGCCAGTCACAGGAGGCCATGCAATCCCTGCATTGTCAAACAGCATGGCTCAGCTTGCCGGCAGTGAATGCACTACATCCCTTCACCCAATGCTTCGGTTATAAAGCCTGCTTAGAATTATACAGGAATTATTGTCTCACACAAGCTATCTTTTTAGTGTCTACTCCATAAAAGTTTTGGATGTTTTTTTTTTAGTCTCTAGCTCTTCAAGTACAACAATGTTTCTATAAAAAAAACATTTTGAATGAAATGGAATATCTTAATAGGAAAAAAAGCCATAATGATTAAAATATATGTTAATTTTTATCAAGATAAGATCATGGAACAAAATACTACAAGAAAAAGAAAGATTTATCGAAAGATTGGAATCCAATTCCCAACTGAATCTACAGCTTCAAAACTCCCAAAAAAACTAAGTGACCCCATATTGTTGCCTCTCGTTATAAATCCCTCTGGTACCCAGGAGTCTTTATCATCCAATGTAATCTTCATCACAAACAAAGTGGTAAAGTTTCATCAAACACTTTGGACAGTTTGAAAGTCAATTGTTTTAAAAGTTTAGATGGTTGACAACGTTAGTGCTCTCTTCCATTCTATAAGCACCCAAGTCTCATGGGCCAATTTTGCCTCTCACTGGTGGCTTGGGAGCTAATTTGGAATAGAACCTCGTGCCAGACTTCCTCCCAGAATGATTATAACACAGTGCCCTTGGCCAGAGCCTTAGAAGCTTCTCGGATGATAGAAGCTCCCAGATCCCTCAGATAGAGTCACAATGGACCAAGCACCGCATAAAACATCTCCCACCAGGAAATATTTAAGGCAATTTTAGCCCATTTATGTAATGATATGGGCAATAAATTTTAATTATAAAGAGGTGTTGGAGGCAAGAAGTGCAACAAGTCTGCTCCCGAGAAATTGAGTGAAATGAGATCATTTTATCCAAGTAGTTATTCATTTACGGTCTGAGAGAAATGTATTGATCAACTTGGAATGACAGAGTGAGAAATGGAAATATCAGTGTTCAGTTCCTCTGATGCAAAATGGCTAAGCTATGCATCATTTGGGATGGACACACTGACAGACACAGATGCATTCTGGGGAAAGATGAGGAATGGGGTATTCTGGGAAGGGGCAAGAAGGATGTTGAGGTTTAAGGAAAACATGTTTAAAAACTCAGGAAACATCAATTGGTGTCCCATCAAGAATCAGTGTAATGAGAACATAATGTTCCTAAACAAATGCAATGATCACAAACAATATAATTGACAGAACATCCGAGCAAGCATTAAGTGCTCGCTGTTGCCTTAAGTGAGGGAGCTAGCAAGTGTGCCAACTCTCATAGCTAAATGTCAAGTGACCATACAGGAATTTAACTGCATATCTGAATTACACCTTGGTTGCTATGCAATCTATCAATTATACTTGAAACCAGAGAATGTTATAAGCTAATATGAAATTCCTGTCTGTGTGTATTTTATGTGTATCCAGGCATTAGCATTTGTAGCCAATTGCTGTCTTTAGTAATTCAATACTTGCATATACCGTTTGCCACAATCCATCAAACTAAATGTCCAATAAAAACAGCATAATGTGTAGCTCAGCTTCAGCACCTTTTGTGAAGGCTGTGTGCATCCACCCTGAATCACTAGCTATCTTTATTTGGGCAGATTTACACACAAGTCTCACAAGTGGTCGATACAGGGTTGCCAAAAATAGCCATGCCGTGCCTTCCCTTGATGGTCGGATGAGACACACCAGACAGACAGATTCACATAACCAGTGTCAGCAGAAGGGTACTTGTACACTGCATCCCAGCCAGGACACACCCTAACATCACCTAAAAGTAAAAACCAACATACTCTTTTTTTCACCCGCGAAAATTACTTTACAGCAAATCTGGCACTGCCTTTGATACAGGGATTTTATTTTTAATCTAAAGGTTCTCTGCAATGTTCACTGCTGATCAAAAGAAAATAAATGGGCTTTATCAAATGGAAAAAGAAAAAGAAATATTGTGATAAATGAATGGAGAAACACATTTTTAAAATTAAAATTTGAATAAATTGATGGCTATGAATTTTTTAAAAAGATGTCTTACGGTCCTGAAGGATATGTTTTTAGTGTTATCGAGGAAAACCCAATATTGAGGATGGAGAAAATTCTTTCTTTGGGATGGTGGAATGTCCTTCATTAATTCACACAAATCCATGTAATGCATAAAGTTTTACACATAAATCCAATTTCTGATTTATGTTATGTCAAATATATCACAAATATTTGGAATCTTTTAAAGCCAGCAATTTCACTAAATTCCAACAAGCTTCTGCATCTGCAATAAAATGTAACCAGCCAAGGCTTTTGTGTATTTTAGTTGGGCTGTTTGCCACCAGGTCGTCTGTAGCAACAAGTGGGTACAGGAGTTCCCTTGATGTCATCTTTGGCCACAGGCTGTTCGTGTTGCCATAGAAATACATGGTAATCTCCACAGCAACTTTGATACCCATGTGGTTGTAAATGTTTGTCTTGGTGACAATTTTGATAGATATGTATCTCTCTGCGTTCATATCAGAATCTAGGTCATATCCCAGCTTCTGTGGTGAGATTGTATAGAGTGATATTATAGAGTTTGTCTTGGTACACTGCCAAACAAGAAACTGGGGTATTTCTCATGATTTTTTTTTAGTATTGTGCAGGATATCTAAAAGTTCCATTTTTTTAAATGTTAGCTGAATAGTGCTGATACAAATAGAAAAACCACTTAGTCTAAATTACAAAACAAAACATCATCTTTTATAAACAATCATGTTCATCATGTGAATGAAAGGGGCTCAAAAATTAATCTGAAAAAGTGGCCATGATCTCCAAATCAGGTTACATTCAACTTTAGAAGCTATTCACAAAGAAACAAACTTATCCAGATATAAAGTGGTAGAGAAGATTAATAGGAGTTGCAATATTATTATTATTATTTGTCGCAGAGAGAGGCCAGCCCCACTGACCAGGTGAGCACAGAAACTTTCTGATGAGTTTGTGTGGAGAGCAGATTTGTGTGAGCAATACGTCATGATGGCGGCGGTGGTGGACATGACAGTATGACACACGCGGCCCGCCCGGGATGGCTTGATATGTTCGGCAAACACACACACGTGTCAGACACCGCTGTGCTTTCTCACAGCGAACACAAATATTGCCAATGAAATAACACAAGGGATAAGTCTCGTTTCTCCCAGCATGCTCTGAATTATCCTTCTCGATGGGGGTCCAGGAAAAAAAAGTTACATGTTCCATTGCATTGTTATTGGCAAAACGTATTCCCCTTTGACATATTTCATGGCATATATTGATGAAATGAGTTTGGTTTTTTCATAACAATTTGTGAATATCCATATATATGATATTGTAATTCTAGACTTTTATCATGCAAGTTTAAGTCAGTTCATATCACATATTTTATGTGATGTGGATGTTTAATCAAATACAAAAGCCACTCAGGTAAACATGAGTTGAAAGGAACCCAGTTTTTGAATACTACATGCATATATTTACCACAGATAATGTAATAAGTTGTATTGAGTTTTTATAAGAGAGCATAACTGAGAGCACTTCAAAAGGATGCAATGAAAAAAAATTGAGATGAAATGAACCAATTGAAATGAATAAATATTTCATAAAAAAATAAACACATCAGTAATGGTTTTTAATTAGTTAAATAACAAGTAGGATTAACATTTCAGATGAAACCGCTTATCCAACCATAAGGGAATGCCTAAATTAAGGCTTTTTTTAGTCAATGAAGAAGAATACTGTACACAGTTATTGCATTGTAGTTTTCCTCTCCATGTTGAGGTATTCCATAGATAAAAGCATTGACGTGTGTGTACAGTGTAAGGTATGTTTGGGACAGTTTGATAGATGAGCAATTGTATTAAGATCTTGTGAGTTTAAAAATGGACAAGCAAGTCTTCATAATGCATTAATTAGCATTTACAGCCTCAGCCCCCTCTCTCAAGGTTAGACCTGTATATAAAAAGGTTCAAAATGGAAAGTAATAGTCAACAGGTCAGTGAAAATCACGGAATTTGACTTCGACTTTGACTTTGTTCAGAGACATCCAGTGTATTTTGGTCAAGGAAACTGGCTTTGGTCAGGAAGTAATTGTTTAATGTAAGACGAATTTTAACTCTTATTGGATGATTATGAAAGAAATATGGACATCACATATTAGCTTTTATGAAATTGATGAAAGGTCCAATTAACAAATATAACTTATATTTAATAATACAAATTTAACAGACAATAATCAAAAATATGAGATGCCAACTACATAAATTTGATCCTGATGCTGTTGAATTGGAAAATGAAATTTGGTCAGTGAAAAATGTAATTTGGTAAGGAAAAAAAAGAGAATTTTAGAATTTAATCCATGTAGCAACCAGTGTGTTTAAATTTATGATTGCCCTTTTAATTGGATTTTAAATGAGCTATTAATTTCTCTAGCATTATATCTTATATCTTTGGGATTGAGTTCAGTTGTTTGTTTATCTTTATATTGTCATGCGAAGAATAACATTCAATTGTGAGAACGTGATTTTAACATTGTTAATTTGAATTCATTATTTATAATATAAAGAGGGATTCCAGAAGCTCAGTATGTGAAGGAAATAATGTTGTGTCTCTTGGCACAAAGTTTGACATCATTGCTTATTAATATCAAGATATAGGGATAATATCCTGGACTTTAGGGAATGAATCTAATGCAGACCATTCATACAGTTGACATGCTATGCATATCGTATGGGAATTTTGACAGTAGGGGCAACAGGCAACTGATTAGCTGAAAAGGTGTTTGAAATTTCTGACATGAGCTGCCAATTTCTCCCCCATGTGAGCAAGCACAAGGGCAGCCAAATCTCAGTCAATCTTTACAAGGAGCCCCAGCACTTGCCAAAACCTGTAAATGTATTGATCTGTGGGTGTTGATAAAGGCCTGTGTTTCCTGCAGTGCAGTTCAGATGTTGTTCTCAATTGTATTGCAGGAAACACATTCATACAGTTCAGATGTTGATCTGAATGTATTACAGGAAACACAAAACTGTTCAGATGGTATTTTCTGTATTTTCTACAATTGTTTTATGTGAAATAAAAAATATAATTTTTATGTTTTTGTGTACTTTTTTATTTTCTCTTATGAAATCACTCTATGCTCTACAACTAGGTGACACTTAACTTTTTGACAATTGTCTCTTTTACTGGCAAAATTTGAATTTGTACACATACCTAACTTCTGACATTTTGTTTGATGTAACTTCCACCTTTTTGTCTAAATTTATATATGTTTTTAACCTTGAACCTCTAATTAATATTGCAGCTTTCCGTGAACTAACTCTTCATTATCCTCTATTCTGAAGCAGCTGTTCTTCCACATGGAAACATATGAGATAAAGGGTTCTGAGATAAAGCAATCAGATCAGTGAGTGTGTCTCATTAGTACAGTCCCTATGTAATGATTGACTCGGTGTTTAACAGCCGCTAATTGCAGAACGTGTGCAAGGATCACAGAGGGCTTGAGTTGTGTTCTGTTTCCTTGATAGAGGAAGAGAGAGTGAGGAATGTAGGGTACCTAAGTGACCCATTGTTAACTGACCGAAGTGATTAGCTCAACTCGAAATTGTCATTAATCCATTGACAAGACCTCAGACAACCCGCATTCCTGGCCATTCCTCGCAAACATAAATTGTGAGCATTTCTAGCAAATTGGCCACTATTAGTGATTCAATTAGAAGTACTTAATGGCCATTGTTATAAATTAAGGCGACTTTATGAATGCCACCTAAGCACCTGACCCTCGTGGTTTTTCACAAGGAAGAGGTCAGGCAAGGATAAAGTGTGCACAGAATTTCATTTGTCTGCAGCAGAAGACGTTGAGAGACTCTTTACATTGCCATGACTCAGCACATTACTTGTTCTTTACTCTGACACCGTAGGCAGATAGGAATGATAACCAGAAAATGGATACCATCTGTGATTGACTAATTCTGACAGTATATGATGATAGGAATGATAACCAGAAAATGGATACCATCTGTGATTGACTAATTCTGACAGTATATGATGATAGGAATGATAACCGGAAAATGGATACCATCTGTGATTGATTAACTCTGACAGTATATGATGATAGGAATGATAACTAGAAAAGGGATACCAACTGTGATTGACTAACTCTGACAGTATATGATGATAGGAATGATAACTAGAAAAGGGATACCAACTGTGATTGACTAACTCTGACAGTATATGATGATAGGAATGATAACTGGAAAAGGGATACCATCTGTGATTGACTAACTATGACAGTATATGATGATAGGAATGATAACTGGAAAAGGGATACCATCTGTGATTGACTAACTATGACAGTATATGATGATAGGAATGATAACTAGAAAAGGGATACCAACTGTGATTGATTAACTCTGACAGTATATGATGATAGGAATGATAACTAGAAAAGGGATACCAATTGTGATTGATTAACTTTGACAGTATATGATGATAGGAATGATAACTGAAAAAGGGATACCATCTGTGATTGAATCAAATTTATGGTACCACGCAGGTCATAACTAAATGGCCTAAAATAAACTATATGTATAACAATTCATTAATAATGAACTGTCAATGGTGAATATTACATCAAAATTAACCATAATTCTATTAAAAATAAGACATGAGATTCAATCGTAATCACGGAGAGGATTTATATTTATGTTACATATAGCATAGATATCTGAAGATTTACTCCATTAAATTAAAATATTCAAAGTGCTGAATCTAGCCAAAATCAATGTGTTATGATATTTGTTCATCTGTGAATTGCCATTTATAAATATTTCTATGGAACAAACATCTTGATCTGAGACTTCTGAGAAAAATAGAATGGCTTGTTATTGTGCATCCAGGGTGCGGCGAATTTGCGTCGCTCTTCAAAGCAGATGCTTGTTCTTGACAGAAATGTCTGTAGCTGTCATACATATAAATGATCTGTGCCTGAGGCAACTGTGGACATAAAGTTATGTCTCCACTTGTGGGAAACTTTCTCTGAGATGCATAACATAATATTGTATGCTTACTCGAGAACCTCAACTAATTGAACACACTCGGCAAAGACTTGGAAAAAACTAAGACAGCAACATTTTGCTTGCAACGCATATTGTCCTTGAGATGTGCTAGTAAGCCACGATATCTCAAATCTGTTTGTTGAACATTCAAGGAACTTATTATTGGACAAAACAATCTGTATTATATATGAATATTCAGTTACATTTTACATTCAGTGTGTGATATTTATATCATACCTTTTGTGTGACATTCAAATTATACCTTTTTGTGTGACAATCAACTTGTACCTTTTTGTGTGATATTAAAATCTCACCTTTTTGTCTAACATTCATCTTTATTTAACATTCATTTCAGACTTAAAGCATTCAACTAATATTTTGATCACTACTGTAATATTATTTTAAACATAAATGAATTTAAATTTTTGCCCCCGACCAAAATTTTGTGGGAGACATGAAAATGAGCAGCATATGTATGACAGTCTGTCCGTCTGTCCATTCAAACTCCTGGCATCAAACATCATGACCTCTTTGAACTTTGCAATTAGATCAGGTTAAGAATATCTTGCAGATTCTCTAACTTGCCAAAAAATTGCTGAGATCGGCATCAAACCCAGCACATGCAGGCTAAATCATGAAATTTGGATGAGTGTAATGTTGACCTTTTGATGACCTTTGCTGTAAGAATGCCTTGCAGATTATTTAACACTGACTTGCCCAATGGTGCCTCGAAATTGGTCAGAATTATTCTTCACAAGATATTGGACACATTTGACATTGACCATTTTATGACCAAAATGTTCTTTAACTTGCCCAAGAATGTCAGATTGACAAAATCCTTACAGATATTTTCTTCTTGGATTTTGGAGGAATTTTGGAGGGTGCATTTTGACTCCATCTTTACTTTGAGGTTAGGAATTTCAAATTTATGTTACTTTATTTATGGCTCCCGCAAACATATTTGATTCTCAACATAGTTTTCAATTACTTTTCAGCTTTAAGATGTTTCTTTTTTCAACATGCCAGAATAGCCTTGATTGCTCACACTGCATATTATTGAGGGTGGGGGGCCCAGATGGCTGTTAGTTTGTTAACAATTTTATTCTCTCTATTCCTTTTCAACTATTCATCTTTATGCTGTTTTGATATGTATGGTGTTTTTAAAGTTTTAGGCAAGATATGGAATTTTTTTCTTAGTAAACTATTAATTTAACATTTGCATGCAATATTAAACATTAAATTTTTGACCATCCATCATTATTTACACACATCTATGCAACAGTATCATTCGGAATGCATTATATACACATGATTAAAGCATGTCATACATTTCAATGGATATCAACAGTAATCTTATTCATATACAACTTACACTTTTCACAAAAGTACATAATTGATATACAACTGACATTTTTCATAAAAGTACATAATTGATAAAGTTTGTTTGGCAATAAATCATCAGAGTCAAAGGTCCACAAAGTAATGTCCATAAAGAAAATATTTATGGTCAATAAGTGCCCACTTTCTCCAGAGAAATAACTAATATCTTGAGAGGAAAACTGACAGCATCTGAAAATGTCAATACCACAATAATACAGTTATCTATGTCCTGGCTGAATGCAGGTCTATGGGTTTCAATGCCGACATCTCCATCCAAAGTGACACCTGTTTTGCGGTGGTTGTTGTTGACTGCAGAAATGTCTTTGTTGGCACAGAGTGGAGTAATCCATTTACAAGATATAGGTTTGGTGGGAACACAAAGTGAAGAGCGTAGACGGAATTGGCAGTCATTGCTCAAGGGGGGGTGGGGGAGACACTGATCAACTTAGTCCAGCTAAAGTTCCTCCCTCTTTCACTCATTAATTACAATGGATCAGAATAGAATGATTAATGCATGGTCACACAAAAGATCAGGATAAAATGGTGAGTGCACCCTTTATCCTTGTCCAGTAGGTCAATATAGTGAATGTAGCTATTTCCTTTAAAAAACTAAAAATAAAATTGTGAACACTGTTACCTATAAAAACATAGGTCAGGATGAGATGGAGAATGCTTTTTTTTCTACTACATTCTTTATGCTTGAAGTAGTTTCTATGGAATAGCTTGTAGATAACAATCTGTCAAATCAAATCTGTCAAATAAAATGTGGAATTACCACATAATGCCCAATTCCCCATTAGGTGTACTGTAAATTTTCAATGACCTTCAAACCTCTTCCATAAAATGCTCTCAGGTCCTCGGTATTGGTCCTGTTTTATTGAAGAAAAGATTAAAATAATCAAGATGATGCTATCTGACTGTAACTGTGATAAACTTTTGTGAAAAATGTATCAGTCAATATTTTCCATTTTTAAAGTCATAGAAAGGTCAAAGAAAGGTCATCAGCAAAATTATCGATAAAATTCTTCTTTTTTTTGCACAGACTCAAAATATATCAAGTAAATTTACAGGAATTGGAATCTCTGATCATGCCTTAAAATGATTGTCATTTCCTGAAGATGTTGATATACTTTTAATGGATTTCAGAAGCAAAATATTGTTGGCATTTTGCATGAAAATAGCTCTGAAAAACATGATGTTTTATTCAGTCATCCACTAAGTGGAACTATAACAATCATGGGCAACAATAAATAATGGGGATGTGGAAAGGGGAAACTTGGCATATCATTGCATTGACTTACCAAAAATGATTGAGATTCACAAAATGAAGACCTAGATTGATTTTATTGAAATGATGTGGAGCGAACATGCAGTTGGAATAAGCTCATAAAATATAACATAAACTCAGTTGGTGAAATGCTATGCCGTGAATGCCAAAAAGTTATTTTTCAGTAAAATTGTGTAGCAATTTTACCAATGGCTTTCTCTATAGGATTACTATTTCTGGATGACATTTCCATTGTTTGTGTAAACATGCTTACAGCAAATTGTGGCTGAACGGTGCAAGATATGAAGAGCAATCACGCCCAAATCACAGCCGCAAGTAAAACAAAAACAAGCTAATATTGCAGCGGGAAGCAGAACACAAAAGAAGGTCACATCGTCGATGACTGCATTGTGTGTTTGTCATTGAACAACAAGTAACAGATGATTGTATTGGGACCAAAACAAATCACATCACAAAAAGCAATAGAGAAGAGAGCCTTTGACAAGAAAAGAGCTTTTGTCATATTGCAGTGATAGATAGCAGAGGTGGGGTTGGTTCAGGGTCAGGTTCGCAGTTAAGGCAAGCTGTATACAGAATTGGATGAAAAGTGGATGTTTACGCTTTGTCAATATTTGGTAGCTATCATATTGAAGTTCACTGCTTCAGCAATAAAGGCTGTTTTACTGAGAATCGTTGACAATTTGCTCGCATAAGTGGCAAAAGTTAAACAGTCCAATAGAAGGACCCCTCCTACTTTATTTATATATGAATATATATACATGTATAACTGCATTGGAAAAATACTTTTTATTGGTTAAAAGCAATACGGTTATCTTAGTTGTCTTGATAATAAGACGAGTGAGCAAAGGCTGTTAAAAAATCAAGTTTCAATAAGCTGAATAAAAATTTTATTTATTAAACAAATCATTTAATAAAATATTCTTTTACTGAATAAGAACTCTGACATTGATGAAAGTATGAATGTCAATGCAACCCCATTTTTTCTCAAATGTTTTCAGTATAAATATTGATATAATATTCTCTGTCAAAGTTAATTTATTTTAGTAAATTTTGTTAAAGGGATTAAGCACCGATTTTGAAAAAAACGTTTAAAATTCACATATTGGTAATAAATGTATTTGTCTTTCATGTTTATAAACATTTTGAAAAATGCATCCTCATCATTGTCTGTAAAACCTATTTGAACATGGACCTAACATATAGGCCCCTAATGAAAGCACACTCCTTTCTTGGCGTCATTTTTATGTGGAGTGTCATCATAGAGGCACTGAAAGGTAAAATGACGTCATAAGAGCATGGAAATATGCTTATGACGTCATGAAATGTATTGTCTTTTGAATAGTACCAAAATGACGTCAAACAGTGCTACCCCACTTTGAGCCTCAATTGAGGTCAAATAAAGTTCACGCTACCCGTGTTTACCCGTGTTTACCCGTCACGTGCAGCCATGGACTGAGAAAATTTTATTCAGACTGTGCAACTTCTATGTCTTGTAGCAACTTTTCTTGTTGCTTGATGTCAAACTTTAATATGTCATGGTGTTCATATGTATATATACTGTTGCAAAACCAAGAAAACAGGATTGGTGCTTAATACCTTTAAGGTTACACTCTATCTCTAAAAGAATATATCAGTACTCCAAAGGTGGTTTCCATAGAAAGAGAATAAATGATTTGGGTTGTTCCTGGGCATTTTTCTCTGGATATGTTTGTGCTGAGAGTATTGGGCATATTCCGATACCCCAGAGAATTCTGGGTCTTTCTGAGCAGAGGAAGCGGTCTTTGTGGCACTGTTTCCTGTTCACATACAAGGGAATTAGATTTGGGACCACAGCCACCCAGGTTACAAAAGGGCACCCATGTTTCCCATATGGCATTCATGAAAAAAACTGATAATTTCTTCCCCATTAACATAATGACAAAACTTTTCCCTTTCTTGTTGTGCTTTTGAAATGTTCTTTTTTATTGTATAGAAGTCATGCTTTAGTTAGATTGAATTTACAAAAAAAGCATATGCTCCTTTTCGCTCCAAGTATCAATGTTGGTTTGTGTTGTGTTGGGACAACTGTAACAGAACACAACACAAAAGTTGTAAATATTCTGCAAATTACACTGGATAACATATAGAAACATTTCGCCAGATCAGACAAGACTTACAACAATGCTTCACAACTGCAAATGTTTATTTTGGATTCTGATTTAGTTTTGAAAAGGACCACAATATAGTTTGTCTCAACTGAGAGACATTCGGAAAAAGCAATGCATTCAAATAGATAGTTTATGAACCACCTTGTCAGAAGAGGATAGCAATTTTGTAATGAAAACTTATGCCACATATTGAACAAAAACAAATCAGGTATCATAAACATCTGTTGCTCAAAGATTTCTTATGTTTTCTGGATCAAGAGTTATTGACATCATGCAAATGACATTTACAAGTGGATGGATGAAAGGTGAAGTTGTTTTTGTTTGTCTATTCACCATTGACATTGAACTCTTTCCAATGACCTTCATTCATCTTAACAATATTATGGATTCTGATGTCCTGAGACAAGAAAAGCAATGTATCTATAAAACATATATTGAATTTATAATAAGATGTATGATGGTCGATGGTACAAGGTGATATCCTGGGATGTCATTTGTCCTGATAGTGGGATGAAAAGGGTCAGACAATTTTGATAAATTTATTTGAAAAGGGATTCAATAAGACAGTTGGACCTGACGCTTGGTTTTAAGAAAATCTTTTCCTTGGATAGAAATAAATTATGCATTCAGAACACAGTTGAAAAAAAAAGCCAAATATGAACTTGTCTATAAATATGGCAGACTATCTGTGAGCTATCGCCAGACAGGGGTCACTGCTGGTGTCATAAACGGGGGATTGGGGACCATGAGTAGCCTACAGATTCATCAGACACAGTCAAGGTCATGCCAGGTCATGCCACAACAGATAAAGTTGTTTTTTTTGTCCCATAAAAACAAAATGTGTTTGTGTACCATGTTTTACGATTTGATGTCTTTGATTCAGACTTGAAAACATGTTATTTAAGCCAGGCAAGAGATTGGGAGAGCTTTGGGAGCTGACCTTGGTCTTAACAAGGACCTTGGACTTTATGAGCTCTGATGGGGACCTCTGTTTATATGGCGCACTCATGAAGCATAATATAACATTGATGAGAGAAGGGATAGCTGACTTCATCAAAAATTACCTCAATGATAGGAGAAGTCACCCAGGCATTGGAAGCAGATAAGGTATTGATCGCCTTGGAATGGGACATCTTGTGATTCAACAGTGCTCACTCCATGACACACTGGTAGAGACAAATTAGTTAAAGAGGTGATACTTAATATAATATGTTTACATCTAACCTGATTATGTTTAATTTAGCCAAATAAATTTTCTGAAATTTTCATCCATATCTCTAAATCTAAAATATAATATCTAGAAACTATGCTATTGGAAGGAATAAAAAATATTTTACCTATTTCATTATTATAATATTGACATTTTTGACTGATCACTAAACTCCTCTGTTAAGACATTCAAGGCTAACAGATTGCAATTTTCAATTTATTTTTTAATCAAAGTCTGGATCTATGATAATTCTCAAAGCAATTTCTTCTTCCCGGACAACGTGTGAAAGTTATAAAAGCATTGGGCATTTAATCTTGAAGTCAAATTAAAACATTATTGATGACTCCAGAATGCAATCAAAATATACTGAAATCTTTCAGACAAATCAGATAGAAACGTTCTGTGGCTATAACTTCTTTAATCACTCAAGCCATCTCAAAGTTAAATCAAAATTGTGATATTTAATGAGAAATATCATTCGCAAGCGATGAAGATTGCCTTTATTATGTTTACTCCACCAAAAAATATATTGTTCAGATTTGTCATGTAATTTCCAATATCTAAGCATGGCTTCTTTTTTTTTCGTCAAAAAGTTGTCAAAATGATGAATGTTTTGTTGAGATGCATGAGGTCCCTGGTAGACATAATTATGAGTTTGGTGTGGATGAATGGGAGGAAACAAAGCCAATAGTCAGGACAGGGGACAAGATGTATTGTGCTGCGTCAGACTTGACAATACCTCACTCCTGGTTGTTGCCATACCGTAAAATAAATAGATTTTTCTTGTCACATTGAAGTTTGAATATGAGTGCATAATTTAAAGTAGAATTTTGTTTTATTTACAAGCAATTTGGCGTGATTTAGAAGGGAAAGCATGAATATGTTTAATACAGATGAATTTATTTATAGCTAGACAAAAATAACATGAAGAAGAGAATATAGTATAATGGGATATTTGTAGCATTTATCATTGTGTTAAATGTGAGTTGGGCAATGGGCAAAGATAAATAAGCCTCCTTGAAGGTGAAAATTGCATCTAAATCAATCACATCACAGAAACATGGTTCTGTTTTTGAGAATGTTATTAATACCAATAGCAAACCAACAAACACTGGTGATTATTTTGTACATATGTTTCTGGTTATGATAGTCACTTACTGAAATAGATGGACTTACAACATCTGATTGAACATTTCTATTGAGGTTTGACGACACATTGCACCAACTTGTTGCACAGTGCAATTAGTGCACCCGTGATCTGATAATATAATAGAATTGGAGGTCGACCAGAAGCTTCAAGCCAATCATCAATTAACAAAATCTGAAATCTAATTATGAGAATCATCTTACCTATTTGCTTAAATTCCGAATCTCTTTATATTGCCAGATATAGATTTAAAGGAGTAAAATGGAGTATTTTTTATGGTTTAAAATCACTCTTGATGGTGTAACCATGGAGTAAGAAGACATTTCTTTTCAGCCATCTACTTATTCCATGGCATGACACATGCCCATAACATGTTAAATGTGATAAGGAAATGATGTCATTCTGTTGCATCTGTAAAAAAAGACTGAACCCGATTTGTTGACTCCATTGAGTTTCAGCCCCCTGCCTCATGGAAAGAGGCTGATAATATAGTGAGCAATTTTGTCCCAGCAGTTTATGCTCATTTTAATATTCCTATATACATGATTAGCAAGGATAATAGTTATTAATATTCCTATATACATGATAAGCAAGGATAAAAGGTCCACAAAAAAGTATGTGCCCAGTGTTGTGGACAAGTGGTGGGACAGTGGACAGCTTAAGTATCTCACCTATATGGAGAACAATGGCCACTGGCTTGACTGTCCCAGCCGGTGACTATTAGGTTCCTCTCATCAAGAAAAGAAGTTTGCAGTACTGATGTGAAGAGGGAGCCTGAATCTCAGTCAATCAATTGACCAGACTGAGTAATAAGCGATGACCATTTTTCTGACGGATTCTGAAAACCAACTGAAATGTTCGCATTGTCTTTCATATAGCAGGAAGGGTCAAATTTGAGAACACATCATGAATTAATGCTTGGAAATTGTGAGTGTTCACATATTAAACAGACCTTGATAGGTTACCTATATCTTGTTGATCATTGTTCAAAATATAGAACGAACAAAAACGTTGATGAGAAGCATTTAGATTGTTCAATGACATCAATCACATAGACAATGCTATTTGCTCAAGGATAGAATTGCTACTTTTTTCACTGTGTTGTGTGGCACTGTCTGGGTATCAGACAGTTAATTGACAAACATTATTCATGATTTGGGATCGTAAACTACGAGGCACCAAGTATGGCAAGTTTCAGCTTCCACGATCTGTTGTCAAACTTACCGGCCATGGGAAAGTCAATCTGTGAAAGATGGAATTAAAGGCACAAATCCTGACTCTGGGCACGAATAGGGAGAAAATACCACACAAGTTGTATTGATTGGCAGGGGCTTGACGATGCTATGAAAAAAATTGCTACTTTTTTGCAAACGGAACATGGTCAGTGGTTGGGAAACCGGGTCTGAAAGCCATGTGTTGTAAGGTTGAGTGAAATGGATGGTATGCAAGGGTTTCTAGATGTCTAACTTATAAATGCCAAAGTCATTTCACAGTAAAGCCTGGTTTGCAGTAAAGCCTACCTTTTAAATTTGTTTCACAAGTTTCTTGTATGCTTTACCAAATGATTATTCTCAAACTTGCCATATTTTGAGCTGGGTATATATGTTTCTGCCACAGTTTGCACAGCAAGAACGTGATCTTTTGCATAGTCATTCACAGGGGTAGAAATATATATAGTTTTTATAACACAGGGATCAATAGTTCTTTAACATTTTAATTAAAACCTGTATTTTGGTCACAATACTAACTGTTTATTAATTTTTAGAAAAACCTTGAATAATGCAGTTGTGTATGTCCCTGTGATTAACTACCTTCTGAGCAGTATTAGGATAATTGTGCAAACTCTGAGTTTATTTGGAGAAGGTATATACACTTTTCTCTTTGGTTGATTGAACATTTTGGTCCCTTGTGTAATATGTCACAGATAATAAGAACAAGAAGACTTTATCCATCATCATTTTAGATGACAGATAACAGATGTTAGATAACAGGGTCATATGAGGCATCTTATGATGGTATATCAAACTGATATATATATATATATATATATATATATATATATATATATATATATATATATATATATATATATATATATATATATATATATATATATATATATATATATATATATATATATATATATATATATATATATATATATATGGAGAAGATCTGCCTAATTTATATTTTTTGTTATACTGACTTGAAGCTCTATGAGCTGATCAATCCTGAGTACATATACATTTTTTAAAGTCTCTTCCCTTATACCAACATGTGGGAGGTATGTGTAATCCAAAGTTATCTTTGGATATTTGGAGAGACCATTTGGATGTACTGATGGTTGTTTGAATAAAGGTCTGTGATAAAAAAACCTAGACAGCTGCATTGATCTGAAATAGTACATATAACTTTATACAAGACAAAAAGGGTCAAAACTGTATTTTGTCATCTCATTTTCTGTATTGAAAATTTAATAAATATTTTAGCTCATTTCTCTACATTCAGTATAATTTTATGATATTTATTATTATTAGATTTTATGAGTGAGGATCAATTTATCTTTTTGATAAATATACAAGGAAGAGAGGATCAATTTATTTCTTTAATTATTATATGAAGGATGTAAACAGAAGAATGTTGAGGAGATACAGAATTCTAGGTGATGAATGGAAGTATTATTTTGTGGATACCATTGTGTTATTGCAGGTTACGATGTTGTACTCTGAGGGCACTCCCACATCCCTTCATCTATTGATTCCTGTCTGTCCAAGCTACGTCTAATATGGATAGAAAACCATATGCGCCTTTATATCACCAGCCAGCCAAGACTCAGCCCTCCGCATCCTCCTCCGCGTCCTCTTCCTCCTCAGGTGCCAGCGTGCAGTCGCAGCAAGTCCGAGCTAAACTAAGAGACCCCACTACCATTGCCTCGCCCAGGAGAACTCCGTCAATCGAAGCACCATGTCCTCCCCGACACAGAACTGATGACGAGCTTGAGGCTTCAATGCTGTAAGTTTGTTCTGATGAACTTTTATTGTTATTATTTTTATTATCATGTTGTGGGTCAACAGCCTTTTCTTGCTATTGCTCGTCAAAGAATAATTGAAATTAAAATTGGAGAAAATTTAGTTAAATTATGGTGATAGTTATTCTGAATATACATATAGGATAAAAATAGGCTGAAGAATTATGGAGTTTTTTTTCTGATTAATGAAACATAATCATTAGGAAATGAGGTTTGTCTGCATAGAATTGAAACATTTGCTACTTTTCTTGAAAATTATGTCAGGCAATCACAAAAGAACCTTTTTTCAATTTTTTATTGAAGATATTCCTTCACTGCTATAAGGCATCAGGCAATTTAGTAAGAATAAATTATGTCCACACTGTTTTTTAACCTCTCATAGATATGTAGGAGACATTTCTTTTCTGTGGGGGAAGATAAAGATATTGGACTCTTCAACTGGACAGACAGTTCACTTATAACATATTCTTCCTTCTTGAACACCAGATTTGTAAAAAAAGATAGATTTTATTAGAGTTTTTGCACTCAGCGAGATGAGGAGGCGGGAGATCACACACACGCACACACACACAGATGTTTGGGAGGGCGATCATTATGTGAAATAGAATGACATGCAACTTTTCTATCAGGTCTGAGTTTCCAATATATGGTTCTGCAAAGCACTAGCAGTGAACTCATTATGGACACCACAGGCATGCTTAATACAGACTCACTTATACCAAACCAGGACACTTTTTTTCCGGTTTCAAATTCATGAGGCGAACATCCTGGAGTGGGTGGTTTTTTTTTTTGGGGGGGGAGGGGGAATATTTGTGGCTCACTGTATATAGGGGGAGCACATGCATGATTCAGGATAATTAAACCTTAAAGCATTAAACTTGTTCATGTCTCCTTCATGAGTGCAACGGGAAAACCCAACATTGAGGTTAAAAGGTACAGATATATCGAGTGAAAATTGGGAGCTATGTTCTTCCCCAACCTGAAAGCCTTGATGAAGCAGACAGGATGTACAGACACAGTAAATGTAAGCATTGTCAAGAAAAGTCTCCACAAAATTGCCTGGGTCAGCAGCCTGGGGGGATGCTACGAGTGCCAATTATGAGACCAGCACAACCTTGTGATAAGGAAAGATGGCTTGGAGTGAAAGCTGGCCCCCTCAAAATAAAGAAGACAGCAACGTGAATAGAGTTTTTAAAGTTATCTTTGATCTAGTAATGATTTTGGAGTGGGAGAAATGGGTTAATGTAGCTTTGGACTGCTTTGTTACGTGTTTCCTGCTCATAAAACTCTGACTGAAGTTTTTTTAGTGTATAACAGAATACAAGACATACCAGTTGTATTGTGAAACTATTTTTAGATCAGAGAAAATGATTTACTAGTATGCCTGAAAAGTCTCATAGTAATCTTTTAGGTGTGGAATTTAAGGTGTTATAATTCCATCACAGGTTTGAACCTATTGTGGTCCAAGTTAAAGACATAAATGTGCATTGAATTATGGGAAAGAAAATGTATACATGCTACAGTTACTATTCATTTGGTCATAATGTTGAATACTACAGCTTCTTGCATATAAGGAGCGCATTGAATATTGTTTTAAGATTCTCCCATTTATAGCGACATTTGGCTTATGCTATATTGCACATCTATTGTACCTTGTTAATTTTTATACAAATCTTAATTTATATTTCTTGGGCTGAAACATTACACTGATGCTGTCAAATTCAGCTGCTACCATTTTTAACTCTCAACTAACACATTTTAATAACACCTTTGAATTTCTTTTTCAGTCATTGCCTTTTGTTAAACATCTGACTCATATCTTGCAAAATTTAAAATTGATCTTTTTTAACATACATTTTTCTGTTTGTAAATCAAATATAATGTTCCCTGAGAAATGTTAAGATAATGCTTTTGCTATTGTTACTATTTTCATTACACTTGCACATCTGCGTGAATTGTGTGTTATTATTTTTAGAAATACAATGCACAATAATGTACCTTTTAGGCTGCCCTGGATATTCCTCCATCAGCACTCAGTGGACTGGAAGAATCCATCAACTCTGGATGGAAAATAAGCCTTGGGAAACTCGGCAAAATCCTATAATGATTTTAATACATTTTTCCCTTTATAAAAATGATTGTAACCTAGTTCTTTAATAACCCTCCGGTCTTACATAAAAGAAATATTTTTAGTTGATGCTTTAAACCTAGCCCTGATAAAAAAAAATAAAAATAAAAACACTGTGATGAAATAATAAACATGCAAGCTGTCAAAGCAACTGTGAAAATTAATCTAAATATAGATCCAAATATAGAAAACTTCTGAAAAAATGCAAGGTGCTCATTTTCCAGGTAGCTTGGTCTCAAAGTGAAATGCACAAAGTGTACAGTTAGCCAGGGGTCAATGCATGGTGTGACATCAAAAGAGTTCTACCACGACCTGAGGGAACTCTTAATTAAAAGTGCAGTATATTCACACATCAAATGAAGCTGCAGACAGATCGTGCAGGTGTGAAACACACCAAGTCCAGCACAGACCTCTATCCTGTCATGATATTTGATTAGTTATCCACGGATCTCACTCTCCTGGTTTGGAGTCTTGTACTTAGATATAAGATGGAATAAGAAATTAGAGAAATATTGAAAAGATAAGAAGAACTGACAATACATATAGTGCAAAATCGAAGATATACATGTGACATCCGTGACAATCGCAAAATGATTATATCAATCCAGTCTTGACTGTAAACAATGGCCTGACTGGGTTTAATTTTTCAGGATATAAATAGAATTATTGCATGGTAATGGACTTTATAAATCACAAGAAAGCAGCACACATATGGCAATGAGAAGTGTATTGATAAATCATTATATTCTGACAAGATGATGTATGAGTTGTGTAGTTTATATGCATGTAGTTCTCCAGACATCAAAGTCCTGACAGGCAGCCACCATGCTGACTGCACACTTTAACACCTCCATGTTATAGATTGCATGTGTTGTTATAAACTCACATACATATTTTATTTAAAGGATCTGATATAGCACAATCTATTAAGATTGATCTGATAACTCGTGTGTTAATGTAAACCTTTTGTAATCGCAGATAAATTGATTTGTATTACTTAGTTTGTAAAGAGATTTTGTGTGTAGCAAGGGAATTATCAACTGCTAGTTCACAGAGGAATAGTTACATTTTATCTTGGAAAAATATTTCCGTATTGTTTTGAAAATTAAGCATAGATTCACTTAATTGCCTTATTAAACCAGTGTTTTATCATTTTTTAAACTGAGAAACTTGAGATGTTTGAAACAGGAAGTTCAACATTAAAATTGTCAAAAATCTTTTTTTTTTAAATTACATCACAGCAAGAAACTTATTCACAATAAAAAAAGTATTTTGGAATAAGATTAATTAATGGACATTACATACATAGTTCTTTGATTCAATATGAGTAGAAATTCTGGCATAATCAGTCAAGAAGTGACTTAACTTAAGTGTAAAGTTCAATTTAAAGTAATATCATCCAAGATTTGATTACTGAATCAAGGGGGAACCAGTCAACTTTTAAGTTTAGGAAACTTTTCCAATTTGATGTGGATAAAAGTATCTCAGTGGATTAGCCCTGAAGCCTGGATTTACCGTTATCCACCGGCTTGAATTCTAGCACGTATTAAACGTTTGTACAAATTCAATACTCGGACACTCCTGGAGATCTGTGCAGCGAGACTTTCTGTGATATACAACTGTGTTCAATACCACAGATCCTCGTCTTTGTTGGGACAGACAGTCTCCATAGGCCAAGAGAGCAGTCTCTGTTGGTCTGCGTTGGCTGGGCTTAGTTGTATAAATCAGATAGGCAGTCGATCACCTAGGACCTCAAGTGGACCTCAGAGAAGAGCCCTGCGGAGTAGTCAAACTCGTGCCACCAGCAGGTAATATGATCAAATGGATAACATCCACCTACAGGGTGATAGCGATAGAAAGTGCTATAAAGATGCACTAAATTGATCCTACGGCAAATCATGTTGGTGGCACCCTGTAGAAGAGTGAGACCTCACAGTGGTAGTGAGCATATTACCTCTGGTCTGATGCAGTGTTTCTTATTTGATCAACAAAAACTCGTCCTTCAGCCTGCATTGAGGGGGAGAGCGGGAGTGTGTCTGCCGAGGGCTCTCTGCTCCTCTGATAAGTCAGGCAATCTTACATCTTGTGACAGCCTATCAGGACACGACTGGATACAATCTGACCATCACCGTGGACAAGATGACATGCCCCAGGTATGCTCCACCAGCCATCTAGCACACCCACTAGGTCACCTCCTCCTGCACTACCATTCAATACCATTGATTTACAAGTATGCCTCTGAAACATCCATTCCAAGTCAAGCAAATCAATTTTTCCAATTTTTATATATTCCATTTTTTCATGATACTTTATATTTCTTTAAAATCATCTTAATGTTTTTTGGTCTCAGTGCAATATGCAGGATAAAAAATAATGTGTAACTCTTTAGACTAATGGAGCCAATATCTTATTTGATATCCAGAAGACAGAAAGTGTAATAGACATGAAATGATTGGGATCAAGTAGATTCTGTGTAATTTAACCTCAGACCAGAATATCTCCAGAGGTCCAGGACTTGCTACTGATATGGCACAAAAACTTATCACAGAGGTAAGATAGGAAGAAACACAGGGGAGACTTGCTGGGTGGCACTAGATGGCACTGCCAGATCATGTAGGACAGACTGCTACCCTATCATATGGAAGTAGACATTTGTTCTGATCACTCAGATAAATGACCAGGCAGACATGTTATTTTGCATGTTTCAGAACTGATACACGGATACACTGTACCAAAATTTCATGACAGACAATGACAGATTTCCATTCTTTTTCTCTCTCACTTTCTCAACTATTTTATGAAAATGGCTGGCAAAAAAATACAATATTAAAAGGATAATTAAAGGCATCTCATGGTATTAATTTCAAAAACCCATATCCTGCTTTATGTATTGCATGCCGACATATAATAGATTACAGGAGGAGTCTCTGCACGCAATGTGACGTGAAGAAAATGAAGATTTTTAAAGAGAATCCAGGATGTATTTGTTCAAATGAGCTCCTTAGAAAAAGGATGGAATAATCAAAAAGCTTTCCTGTTAAGAAGGAGAGATAATGACCAATTCAGTTGTCAAAGCAAACAAAGGATATTTCCTCCCTCTCAAAGGAAATTGTCCTTTGAACTAACAGAGCTTAATTCATGAGATGCAAACGGAGCGCTAAATCCCATTGATGCTTGAGACCTGGGTGGTTGGCCATGGACTAACAGACATGTTCCTGACAAGAAGTCTGATAAGGCATGGTGCGACACCATTCACTGCGGGTCAGCGCACTCCACTGGTGCTGCTTGGGCAGGTCACCTTACTCGTATGTGTCCAACACAGACCAGGAGATGCTAGCCAGGCATTTGGAACAAGTCCTCACAGACTTTACAGACATTATGTATTTGAAAGAAATTTGTAAAGAGAGAGTGATATAAGTTCCTGATGGAGAGACCTTAATTATTCTGGTTAACAGGGGAAACGTAGTTTGGTATAAAACATAAAATTAAGACAAATCCATTCTACAATCTGATTTATGTGTATCACATCTTGTCATGATGCAATCCCATGTTTGGGTATCAAGTCTTGTCATGATGCAATCCCATGTTTGTGCATCAGGTCTTGTCATGATGCAATCCCATGTTTGTGCATCAGGTCTTGTCATGATGTAATCCCATGTTTGTGCATCAAGTCTTGTCATGATGCAATCCCATGTTTGTGCATCAAATCTTGTCATGATGCAATCCCATGTTTGTGCATCAGGTCTTGTCATGATGTAATCCCATGTTTGTGCATCAAGTCTTGTCATGATGCAATCCCATGTTTGTGCATCAAGTCTTGTCATGATGCAATCCCATGTTTGTGCATCAGGTCTTGTCATGATGCAATCCCATGTTTGTGCATCAAGTCTTGTCATGATGCAATCCCATGTTTGTGTATCAAGTCTTGTCATGATGCAATCCCATGTTTGTGTATCAAGTCTTGTCATGATGCAATCCCATGTTTCTGCATCAAGTCTTGTCATGATGCAATCCCATGTTTGTGTATCAAGTCTTGTCATGATGCAATCCCATGTTTGTGCATTAAGTCTTGTCATGATGCAATCTAATTTATGTGCACCCATCCTATCATGGTGCAGAAAGATTTTTGTGTCTTGCCATGGTGCTATTCTGTATAAATCAAAAAGATCATTGAAAGACATATGTTATTATGTTTTCATCATTTCAGATACTTCTTTTTCTTCTCATAAATATGACTTTTTAGCAAAAAATTTCAATACAAAATTTCTAAAACAAGTGTTGATATTTAAAAAATCAAGCTTATGTAAACTTTGCAAAATAAGGAGATTTCTGTTAAATCAGGCCTTGATAAATGTGACTTAGATGAGATCTACCATGCATGGCACTTTTCACTCATATCAGTTATATTGCAAAAAGCACCATTGATAGTGTAAAAGAAACATGGCCGACATGGACAGACAATACATGTATGCTCCACAGACTTATGGCCTAATCAGGTGAACATCGAACATCCAGCCCTGAAGTCAAAACAAAGGTAATTGAAAATGGATGCACTTTACAAGTAATCAAAAGATGACAACAAGTCAAACTTTGCAATATATTGGAGCAAAGAGTTTGTTGCATAGTGCTCAGTCCAAAGACTAAGTGATGCACTGGATACTGTGAGGGTGTACTTCAAACACACCACATCCCTGTACCCAGGGACCCACTTCCGATCACAACAACAGTGCTAAGCTGTTTATTGGTGCCACTGAATGTGAAACGGCTACATACATAGGTCTTTGTGTGTTATAATTGAAAAGCAATATCAGAAGAGGATGTGGCCAGTGTCACCCACACTTCATGCCCTCAGGCCTAGATGTGTAATAAGCGTTCTGCTGCACTGCAACTGTTGTGTTGTGATCGATTGTAGACCTTGCCTCCTGCCATCAGCCCCTGTGCTGTCCGTGAGAGGTCCACAATAGATGGCAACTTAGGTGGCTGAGACAGCAGCTCGGGTTTATAATAAAAGTTGCAAACGTCTGATATTACAAGAACGTGAAAGGTGATCGGCTGGGATTGGGGAGTGGAAAGGGGAAGGATGTACGAAAGGTAGCAGGCAGCGGTCGGCGCTGTGATTGATGCTGTGTATATGGCATCAGAGTGCCTGATCTGTCGCTGTCTATGACGAAAGATTGCAGTGATTGACTGCATCCAGGAAGTGCCAAGCCCATACACCATTACTACAGCAGTTAGTGTCGGAATGCCTATTGGTGGGATGTCCTGCTTGGGTCGTATAACAAAGGTCACTGTGCCATGTAACAGCCTCCATTGCTTCAGGCCCGGCTGCCGCACATTAAATTTTGTCATGGCCACTCTGATTTGTCTCCTTGGGGCTTAAGAGGGAAGCTGAAACCACAAATGAGCAATGCTTTCACACAAGTTTGCCATCCACAGTGGGCACTCCGATCTGTTGATTGACCTTGTGTGCTCATGTCCGGCCACTTAGCAAACGGAATAATAAAACTGTTGCACATTTCGCTATATTTGTACAGAAAGATTTCAAAAGGCATTTGCATGTAATTTTTTTTTTCAACCCGTGATGCATTGAACCTGAAAATGCAATACAGGGCTCAGAAACAAGATTATTGCATATTCCTCGAACATTGCATGCAGTGAGTAGAGAAAACTGATGAGAGAGGAAGGACAAATATGAGTTTTTTCTTCACCTAGTGAGTAACATTGCTGGAGCCAGCTTTAAGCCTGAGAAGTCAGGGCGAGTGTGAACCTTGTTGATGTGGCTTGTAAATCCAAGGCTGGCACAACAATGAATTTATGCCTGTTGACCATTTGTGACATCCTTCACCTCTAAACAATTTATGGCATAGCTAGGACCAGTGCCCATTTGTGGCGCCTTTCGATCACTGACCTCTCCATTTAGCTCAGACAATCAATGTATCATTTGTAGAGTGGCTGCATGACGGGATTGATGTGAGCACAGTGATTGGGCTGTGGGGATCGTATCACTATGCAATGGCAGTCATATGCTTCTGTGGGCCGCAAAGGATAAAGCTGCGGTCCCCGTAAGGCATAAAGAGACAGCTCATTCCATCGGGCATAAACAGAAAAACTCAGCCCCCTAACGGACAAAGACAGTTATCAGGGTCTATAAGAGAGTGAGTCAGCGCTCAGAGCTCAGAGATGAGACAAAGAGGCTGCGAGCATACAGATCTGCATGTATCTCTATTATGTGTTGGCATTGTTGTGTGGAACAACTTTTTGCCGTGGCATGATCGACGTTGACTATGCTTCAGCGAGACAGCTGCAAGAATGTCTAGCCAAGTTGCAAATTGTGCAGAAGTGGTCGTTGATTTTGTGAACAAAAGACATCGTGGGAAATCAGTACTTGCAGTGGATGATGCCCGTAGAATGTCTTAGACATCAGCATCTTTGGGTGAGTGGGACTGACTTGTTTGCAAACACATCGCGAGACTTGAATGCAAAAAGCTAGCTACGAAGACAGGGAAAGTATGCATCTACGTTGCCACAGACTTTTTAACATATAAATACTGCACTGCTCATCAGATATGTATAGACTAGAGGAGGTAAAAACGGCGCATCTAAAATATGAGAGCACTTGTAGGACACAAAGCGTGGAGTAGGAAAACGTGGCTGGCTACCCTGGCTTTGGTCAATACTCTGTCATTAGTCCTCTCAGTCAGCCTAGCAACACACTAACAGACCTGATGAAGAAATACCAAATCACATTGTGGCAACGACATAAAAGGTAGGGACAGATTTAATGGCACATCATATACACTGATGCATGTGAGTGGAAGGAAGGATTTGCCCAAGCTTTTTATGGCCATGCAGTTTCTGATCGGAGTGCTAATTTGGGGGTTGGTGGGCATGTGGGTTTGGTTGGCTGATTGTAAAAAACGTAATCTGACATGCAACGTCGTCCACACCTGCACCCGGATGAAGGGAAAGTTCTAATCCATGTTACAGCAGCGATCATTACCTTTACTAATATTACCCTTAAAAGTGCATTTTGTTCAATTTTATATTCATTTGTATGTGGCAGATTATGTGCTGCCTAATATATGGGGGTGTGGATGCAAGCTGTAACTGTTCCCTACTAAACTTCATATTCTATACACTGTCAGTTAGTTCTCTAATTGAGAACTTTTCATACAGACACAGAGAGTATAAAAACATTTATTTGCAACATTTCAGTTGCTTTTCCATATGCATTTAATGAGACACTATACAATAAATGTATACACAACTAGAAGACAACTGTGTCTGTATAAAAATACAAAAAAAGCATATGTCCATCTGTTTGGGACTGTCAAATTCTTGAGACAAAAGGTTTTGTAAGGAAGTGGTGGGCAGAGGCAGGGAAGTGTAGTATGCTGACCAGCATGCCAGAGTATCCAGGCAGAGGCAGGGAAGTGTAGTATGCTGACCAGCATGCCTGAGTGTCCAGGCAGAGCCAGGGAAGTGTAGTATGCTGACCAGCATGCCTGAGTGTCAAGGCAGAGCCAGGGAAGTGTAGTGTGCTGACCAGCATGCCTGAGTGTCCAGGCAGAGGTAGGGAAGTGTAGTATGCTGACCAGCATGCCTGAGTGTCCAGGCAGAGGCAGGGAAGTGTAGTATGCTGACCAGCATGCCTGAGTGCCCAGGCAGAGGCAGGGAAGTGTAGTATGCTGACCAGCATGCCTGAGTGTCCAGGCAGAGGTAGGGAAGTGTAGTGTGCTGACCAGCATGCCTGAGTGTCCAGGCAGAGGCAGGGAAGTGTAGTATGCTGACCAGCATGCCTGAGTGTCAAGGCAGAGGTAGAGAAGTGTAGTATGCTGACCAGCATGCCTGAGTGTCCAGGCAGAGGTAGGGAAGTGTAGTATGCTGACCAGCATGCCTGAGTGTCCAGGCAGAGGTAGGGAAGTGTAGTATGCTGACCAGCATGCCTGAGTGTCAAGGCAAAGGTAGGGAAGTGTAGTATGCTGACCAGCATGCCTGAGTGTCCAGGCAGAGGCAGGGAAGTGTAGTATGCTGACCAGCATGCCTGAGTGTCCAGGCAGAGGGAGGGAAGTGTAGTATGCTGACCAGCATGCCTGAGTGTCCAGGCAGAGGTGGGGAAGTGTAGTATGTTGACCAGCATGCCTGAGTGTCCAGGCAGAGGCAGCGAAGTGTAGTGTGCTGACCAGCATGCCTGAGTGTCCAGGCAGAGGCAGCGAAGTGTAGTATGCTGACCAGCATGCCTGAGTGTCCAGGCAGAGGCAGAGGCAGGGAAGTGTAGTATGTTGACCAGCATGCCTGAGTGTCCAGGCAGAGGCAGAGGCAGGGAAGTGTAGTATGTTGACCAGCATGCCTGAGTGTCCAGGCAGAGGTGGGGAAGTGTAGTATGCTGACCAGCATACCTGAGTGTCCAGGCAGAGGCAGAGGTGGGGAAGTGTAGTATGCTGACCAGCATGCCTGAGTGTCCAGGCAGAGGCGGGGAAGTGTAGTATGCTGACCAGCATGCCTGAGTGTCCAGGCAGAGGCAGCGAAGTGTAGTATGCTGACCAGCATGCCTGAGTGTCCAGGCAGAGGCGGGGAAGTGTAGTATGCTGACCAGCATGCCTGAGTGTCCAGGCAGAGGCGGGGAAGTGTAGTATGCTGACCAGCATGCCTGAGTGTCCAGGCAGAGGGAGGGAAGTGTAGTATGCTGACCAGCATGCCTGAGTGTCCAGGCAAAGGCAGGGAAGTGTGGTATGCTGACCAACATGCCTGAGTGTCCAGGCAGAGGTGGGGAAGTGTAGTATGCTGACCAGCATGCCTGAGTGTCCAGGCAGAGGCAGAGGCAGGGAAGTGTAGTATGCTGACCAGCATTCCTGTGTGTCCAGGCAGAGGCAGAGGCAGGGAAGTGTAGTGTGCTGACCAGCATGCCTGTGTGTCCAGGCAGAGGCAGGGAAGTGTGGTATGCTGACCAGCATGCCTGTGTGTCCAGGCAAAGGCAGGGAAGTGTGGTATGCTGACCAGCATGCCTGAGTGTCCAGGCAGAGGTGGGGAAGTGTAGTATGCTGACCAGCATGCCTGTGTGTCCAGGCAGAGGCAGAGGCAGGGAAGTGTAGTATGCTGACCAGCATGCCTGAGTGTCCAGGCAGAGGTGGGGAAGTGTAGTGTGCTGACCAGCATGCCTGTGTGTCCAGGCAGAGGCAGAGGCAGGGAAGTGTAGTATGCTGACCAGCATGCCTGAGTGTCCAGGCAGAGGCAGGGAAGTGTGGTATGCTGACCAGCATGCCTGTGTGTCCAGGCAAAGGCAGGGAAGTGTGGTATGCTGACCAGCATGCCTGAGTGTCCAGGCAGAGGCAGCGAAGTGTAGTGTGCTGACCAGCATGCCTGAGTGTCCAGGCAGAGGCAGCGAAGTGTAGTATGCTGACCAGCATGCCTGAGTGTCCAGGCAGAGGCAGAGGCAGGGAAGTGTAGTATGTTGACCAGCATGCCTGAGTGTCCAGGCAGAGGCAGAGGCAGGGAAGTGTAGTATGCTGACCAGCATGCCTGAGTGTCCAGGCAGAGGTGGGGAAGTGTAGTATGCTGACCAGCATACCTGAGTGTCCAGGCAGAGGCAGAGGTGGGGAAGTGTAGTATGCTGACCAGCATGCCTGAGTGTCCAGGCAGAGGCGGGGAAGTGTAGTATGCTGACCAGCATGCCTGAGTGTCCAGGCAGAGGCAGGGAAGTGTAGTGTGCTGACCAGCATGCCTGAGTGTCCAGGCAGAAGCAGGGAAGTGTAGTATGCTGACCAGCATGCCCGAGTATCCAGGCAGAGGCAGGGAAGTGTAGTATGCTGACCAGCATGCCTTGAGTGTCCAGGCAGAGGCAGGGAAGTGTAGTATGCTGACCAGCATGCCTGAGTGTCCAGGCAGAGGCAGGGAAGTGTAGTATGCTGACCAGCATGCCTTGAGTGTCCAGGCAGAGGCAGGGAAATGTAGTGTGCTGACCAGCACGCCTGAGTGTCCAGGCAGAGGCAGGGAAGTGTAGTGTGCTGACCAGCATGCCTGAGTGTCCAGGCAGAGGCAGGGAAGTGTAGTATGCTGACCAGCATGCCTTGAGTGTCCAGGCAGAGGCAGGGAAATGTAGTGTGCTGACCAGCATGCCTGAGTGTCCAGGCAGAGGCAGGGAAATGTAGTGTGCTGACCAGCATGCCTGAGTGTCCAGGCAGAGGCAGGGAAGTGTAGTATGCTGAACAGCATGCCTGAGTGTCCAGGCAGAGGTAGCGAAGTGTAGTATGCTGACCAGCATGCCTGAGTGTCCAGGCAGAGGTAGGGAAGTGTGGCTGCGGCTTGTTGCGGAGGCTGCAGGCGAGCATCTTGTGCTCAGCAGCTGCCTCCCGCCCATCTGCCTGAGCACGGGAGGGGGGACTGCCTGTCATTCAACATGACTAACAGGTTTCTCTGTCCTCAGCAGTTGGCCTGAGCAACTGCCAAGTAATAGCATCTACACAATATACAAACCTCTGGGAGATTTGATTAAATTCCTACAATCAGTTTTATACCAGAACCATATTGAGGAATTACTTACAGTTATCTCATGAGCATCCACTTGTTGCACTCTATGGGAAATTTACGATGCTGCAAAAAAATATTGTTCTGACTATATGATGAGATACTTTTATTTATTGCACATAAAAATGGAAGTACAAGATGGACTTAGCATGACTCATCCATAGCAACAATTATTGCAAGGACAATTATGGACAATTTTTATGTCCTATCCGTGTTTGAAAAGCAACAAAAGCTCAAGCCAGAACAACTACAGAGTGGAGTTGAGCCTGATAGTATTGGAATGCTATACATATAGTAGTATCTGCAATGACCTGAAGGTAGGCCAATATTTCTCTTGTTGGCGTGGTTGCATTGGTCGTATTGACTTTTGGAGCTTCCCGTCCAGAGTTGACTGCTTTGGGCACTAGATACTTATCAATGCCCAGTGGAAAGGCCTTTCTTAGCCCGAGCGATAAAAAAAACAAGTTTAAAGCATCAACCAATAATGCACTTTTAGCCTCGTCATGAATTGTGCTTTTCTTAGCTTTTTTTTGTATTATGGAATAGATAGATGGTATTGAATTGTGGACAGAAAATGCATAGAAATGTTGTATATAACTGAATTTGGGAATAAAGAAATGCCGACAACCAGAATTTCTGCACAGAATATTTGCATATGGCAATGTGAGATGAGGAAGCAAACCCAATTTAGACCCACAGACTTGCTTTACCTTGTATTTGCATACAGGTATGAAAGATGGGAGAAATGTCAATGCCATGGGTCTAAACTCAATTCAAATAGCATTTGAATATCACTTTCAGAATATGCCCGTAGCCAGACTGAATTTAAAGAGCATTTGCATTTATAGATTTACCTGATAAGGGAAAATACCCAAAGCTAGACTTGTTGAGCAGAATATATAAACACACTTAGAGTGTGCTTTTGCATAGCCTATCAGAGACCTCATCTAAGTGCATCAGGACGATTGAACAAATAGATGTCACATTTGTATAAACTTCAATAAAAATCAAATGCTTCGTGGTAGAATCTATGAATTTTGCTGAATCTATCAAATTGACTGAATCTGATATTTTCTTGCCATTTTCACTCAACATTTTCTCATGTATAGAAAGATTCTTAGTGAATCTTTAAAAAAAAGAAAATTCTTCAAAAAATATCTCTCCTTATTTAGACGTTTGCTGTGGTTGCCTCATGTTACATATATAAATGTATAAATGTTTTAAAATGCTATTTTCCTATATGGTTATGTGTTGTTACCATATCAATTAAATTTACATTTCTAGATTATGTAGAAGAAGTTTTTGTGTAGAATCACATATTGGTAGAAGTTTACACTAAACCTGTCTATATTTCACATGATATACATGTATGTTTTATGGTTTACCATTAATCTAAGATCTGAATTGCTTTAAATTGTCAACAGTCAACTTCATTATATTCATATATAAACAAATTTTTCAGGATTATCCCTGATTTTGGAATTATTAACACCATCGGTAAGTCAAAAAATTGGAATGCATTTCTCTTCCCAAGTTTGGCACCGCCTTTGTGGATGACATAATTTGCGTCCTGGTTTTCCTTTCGGCTGATATATTTGTGCGGGTGTGTGATGTTCAGCTGCTCATATATATCAGTCATTATTATCGATCGTATGCATTTCCTGCACAGCTCCATGTAAACACATACATGTATATATATATCACACTTGATCGCTTACCCATCATGCTCTTCTTTGTCAAATAAGGCACCCTCGGCACATCCATGTGAAGCATTTTCTTGTCACCATACACAGGCTTTGTATTCACAAATTGATTAAATATGTCATTACTGGTATATAACCAGTCTTGATCACCTACTTGAAAGCTTTTACTACACATGCCCTGAACACACACACACACACACTCACTCACTCACTCACTCACTCACTCACATATACGCTCTGTGAATTTACAATTTTTGGATGCTACCTTGACCATTAAATTTCATTGTTCTGGAAAGTTCATTATGCATATGAATATTTTCATAATTTGTAAGTTTTAAACATTGTGGACTTGTATTTCCATTGCAACAACTGATATTTGTACATCAAGTCTAGCCTACCAAGACACAGGCATCATGTACCCTTTGTCCATTGTAAATTTATCAGCATTGGCAGTTCTTTGTAGCCTCTCAAACAGATTTATTGTCAACAGCATATGTCAAGGACAATAATTATGTATATCATCAGCTCTAAAATAATGCAGATGAAATGATCAAAGTCTAGTGTCCAATCTGACAACTTATATCAGAATTAAGAGTGTCATTCAAAATGTCTGAACACCAGTCATTTGGACATCTACAGGTTTTGATTGTTTTCGATCTATCATATTTATTTTTAATTCTAAACTTCAGAAATTAAATTTTTGAGAAGAAATCTTTTCCTAAGAAGTTCATATCGTGATTCAATGTTTAAGTTTTGATAATGAACAATCAAAATGCAATTTAATTACTAACTCGAATAATCTTTCTTTGTGAGATCATCTTGTGACACTTCCTATTAAATAAAAGTCTGTAATCTCTTCTGATTTATAAATAAGTGGAAAATCTCAAATTGAAAAATTAGCATGAAAAATTCAAAGATTTGCATCAATCAAAATTTTTAGGAATCAAGTGCACTGCAATATCTTTGATAGTTCAGTTTTTATCCCATCCTTGTAATGCAGAAAGTTGCTGATCATTTGAGGTTTTAAATTAGAACTTGAACATGGCCTTAATTGGAAGGGTGGGTGCTGCCTAATGCATTGTCATTAGCAAAATGATGCGCTGCCTGTTGCCCATATATGGATATAAAAATCCAATTTCCTGTTTGAGGAAAATAACATGGGATTTCATTTAATGGATTATCGTATTTTGGGGATCCGAGCATATGAGTTTTTTGCATTTTCAGAGCAGTCTTTTTTTAGGCCCACTTCAAGCAGAAATTGCAGGTGCATTTGAAATGTGAAATACTGTTGATTGGACAAGGAAAAAAAATAAATGTTCTCATTATGGTAAGGGTCATGTTAATGCATCAGGAAAAACAAACTTCCCTCTGACCAGATGATGTAATTTGGCAAGAATTCGTCAAATGGATAATGCAATAATAGTTTTGCTAAATACTCCGGTGATTTGAAATTTTTTCAAGCATGTAGAAAAAATAAACACCTGTGAGCCAAGTTAATGCCATCAAATGGAATTTGTGCACATATCACATACATACAGATCTGACACTCTAAGCACACAGATTGCACACAGATTGCACATACATTTGAAATCAGTGCAAAACCCAGAGTTGCTATGCCTTTTGGAAGTTAGTTTTAAAATGACCAGTGTTGTGGACCAGAAATTCTATCCCCAAGCAGACGGGAGGTATTAGTTCCGAGGTTGTTGGCTTGTATTAGCATGAAGATGTCTGACTTGTTTTTGGTGTTCAGCCTCGGCTGATCCATTCTGTGCTGTAATTGACATCAGATTGGTTAGATACCGGACAAGCAGAGACGCTGTGACCAGACCAAACCACGCTCCACCAAAATACGATTTCCACAGTCAATCTAAATTACTTTTTTTTTTCTTTTTTTTTTTTTTCATTTGGCTAGCTACGTTTTTTTCAATAAACTTTAAAAAAATGAGATGACTGTAATACAAATCTAACAAATTAAAAAGTTTTATTTCTTCTACTTTCAATTTCATACAGCCATCAAAATTGAAAAATATCATTGGCAATCTCAGTTGGGGCTTAGAGGGGACTGTAGACTGATTACATTTACTTTTCATCAGAATCCAAGTGCCACCAGAAACCATGTCCTTTACCTCTCAATCTAACAACCTTTCACATTGATTCTATTTTTTTTATGAAGATTTAAACATCAAAACAGAAAACTATTCTCAATATTTTACTGCAAGTAAAGTGAGCCAATTTTGGTTTTAATCTTAGTCTGTATATCATCTCTAAGTTATTTCTTAGATACACAATATGACCAATATAAGGACTTGAGCACTTTGATTAATTATATAAAAAGTCAATCAAAGTGATAAATTCCTTATATTTGTCATAATTGTATGTTACTCATACTCATTGAAACTTGTAACATATGGATGAGCCTATTGCATATTCAAGGTGGAAAAACAGTTGAAAGATTAAATCGGTTTGAAGGTGAAGGAATTCATTATATAAGAGGCTTGTCACTTGACAAATTCTTACTCCCCCATCTTGGAAATGATCCAATGTCTTACAAATCATCAATACCAGGGATTTCCTGTAAATATCCATCCTTTTGTCATTGAGAACCACAAAAAATACAAACCATATCAGAGATAAACACAATTTTGTTTGAAACAGACAGTACAGACAGTAGAGAATTAAAGCTCTAGAGGAGCACTGTGTGATGTTTGGATTGGAGACATGCTCAGAAAGTGGTGTAGGTCTGCAAGGCTGGTTGGAAAACATGCTTATCACAATTAGTTTACAATTATCTTGGTCAGTATTTGATGAGTGGTTTTCTGCAGATGTTAATGCATGACTGAATTTCACACATTTTAGTTTAAGAATGATATGATTCAAGAGTGTCATTTGATTCAGGACTATTTTCATCACAGTTTTTCTTGTCTCATATTGGTGACCAGAATTTAAATAATATTCTGTTCAAAAATCAGGAAAATACATACAGATTATTTAGATTGGTTATCCTTCAACCATGCAGAAGGTAAAGTGGAAATCTCTAAGACAGAACATTATGCAAGACATTCATTTCCTGTGTTATGCCTTGTAGGATGGAAGTGCTGAATGGTGTCAATGTATTTGAATGGTAATTACTACAACACCTCATCAATGGGTTTAATGAAGGGTTTAATGGCAGGAGGGAGTGATCAGGAAGGTAAGAGTGATCAGGGAGGCAGAGATGGAAGGAAAGAGTGATCAGAAAGGTATGAGTGATCAGGGAGGAAGAGATGGAAGGTAGGGGTGATCAGGGAATGGAGAAGGGAGTGATCAGGAAGGCAGAGATGGGAGGTAGGAATGATCAGGGAGGCAGAAATGGAGGGAAAAAATGATCAGGAAGGCAGCATCAGGAGGTAAGAGTGATCAGGGATGGGAGGTAGGAGTGATCAGGGATGGGAGGTAGGAGTGATCAGGGATGGAAGGAGGGAGTGATCAGGGATGGGAGGTAGGAGTGGAGGAAGGTAGCGTCAGGAGGTAGGAGTGATCAGGGATGGGGGTAGGAGTGATCAGGGATGGGGGTAGGAGTGATCAGGGATGGGAGGTAGGAGTGATCAGGGATGGAAGGAGGGAGTGATCAGGGATGGGAGGTAGGAGTGGAGGAAGGTAGCGTCAGGAGGTAGGAGTGATCAGGGATGGGGGTAGGAGTGATCAGGGATGGGAGGAGAGAGTGATCAGGAAGGCAGAGATGGGAGACAGGAGTGATCAGTAATATTAGTAATGGGAGGTAGGAATGATCAGGGATGGGAGGTAGGAGTTATCAGGGATGGGAGGAGGGAGTGATCAGGGATGGGAGGTAGGAATATGAGTAATGGGAGGTAGGAATGATCAGGGATGGGAGATAGGAGTGATCAGAGGTAGGTGTGTCAGGCTGTTGTGATAGGGTGGGGTAGGGAAGGTGCCAGGGCCCCCCACAGGCACCCTCCGCCTCATACGAATGAGGTATTTGGGGCCAACAAGGTACCATTACTTCCTCTCACTGAGTGGCTGCTCACAATGCTATCATGCCCAGTGCCTCATGGGAGATATTACATAACAGGGGGAGCCACCTGCAGCATTCAAACCACCAATCCAAGGCTATCTTACCCACTTATTCAAAATCAACTACATCTAAGTGATATTTTTGTAATCTTTGGAACTCAATGTTTATGTGTAAACTTAGAAATATCCTTGCTTAATTTCCAGTTAAGCTATTGTTTGGCATGAATGCATATTTTTCATCACACACCCCTGCAATCATTTGGAAGGGAGATTTCCCAAATGATTTGCAAGTGTATAAATATTTGCAAGAAATGCTACTTAAGATGCCATACAGGTAGGTAATTTTTTGCGGAGTGTAACAAGTGGGCAATTCGTCTCCATCGCTTTGGTGCCTCGATTCCGAGTCCACGTTGGATTATGTATCTTGTTCAGCTGAAGCATGGATGCAGAGATAAATATGTTTCTATACAATCTTCTTGAAACATTTTCTCAGAATTTCAAAACAGATGAGAAATGCAAGGAATGTGTCAATGTTTTCTTGGATGACGAGGAACTATAGAACTGGCCATAGACCAAGCCACCATTAGGCACATTATGTCATGAACATTAAAAAAAATTACATTGTTCATAATTAATAAGATTATTCACTCAATACAGAGAATTATTTGGGAAAATAATGAAATGTGATATTCTTTTTTTTTCAAAAAATAGGAGATTCTTTTTTTCGAAAAAAATAAAGTGTTTTTTTTTTACATATGTTCAAGATGATTTTTTTTCAATATATCAAATACATAAAGAACATCGCAATTCATTCTGTTTCAATTAACATTTCTTCATTTAGACCAGAACAAATGATTTTTTTTCTTTTCAGTTAAAATTATGTATATTGGTTCCCATTTCGTCATTTATGGTCTTTTTCTTTATTGATCTTTTATTTGGTTCCATTTTGTATGGCAGTTCTATTGATATACTCTAAAGAGTTTTGCTGCCTATAATGCATCTAATCAGAGTCAATCAATATTTTCCCATGTTGATGTTTTTTTAACTGATGAAAGAAGACGATATTTAGAAATGGCATTAATAGACGACATGACCTTTTGGATTTTGTTGTTTAGCAACGAAATTTTAAAATTTAAAGAAGTTTAAGGGTGTTTGTTATGAGTTCCGTCTGTTGACTCATTAAAATGGCCTTAAGAAGGTACAAGTATACACTATATTATTTAGTGTTGATGACTCTGAAACAAAGGCTGAACCTTTAAATTGTATATAAACTCATCATCTCAAGTAAATCTTCCTGAATAAGGTAAGTGTTATGATGGATACAAAAAGTGAAGAACAAAGCCTCGGAGATAATGTTGTGACAGTGTGCTCTGTCCAGTGATTCATGACAGCTGATTGGAGTGACATCTGAGCTCGGCAATGCCCCAAATGTGACTCGGATGAAAGGAGTACACAGCCGTGATACATCTGATGTAATCGGACTGGTGACGGCGGCGACAAGGAGGATATGACAGCGGTGATCAGTAGAGTGGTAGCTCCATGATGCTCTCTCATACAATATAGATGAGAACCACCAGAATCTAAGACCGATTCACGCTCCAACTTCTCATTTATACTGACACAATCAACGTGACTCCACATAGACCTATATTAGTGTCAACAAAGTGACGTGAACTTAATACATCATTGTCATCATAGACTTGAACAGGAAACATCAGTGTCAATGTATACCTTATGCATGAGTCACATTTGCGCTGATTTCCCAAAAGGTGCCCGACCACTGTTGTTGACAAAATCGGTCGGCAATCTGGAGAAATGTAAGGACACCAGGGAATTATCGGCCGGTGTCCTGCTGGCCAAGTGCAGGACATGTGGAGCCATATCTAATGTGACCATACTCATTGCAAATCTTGTATATCAGAATAAAAATGTTCCTGAGGCCAGGGAGCTGGCCGATACCTATCGGTACTTCCCAGCTGGTGGCCGGTGTAAATATGACTCACTGAGACATTAGTAGGGTACATCAGTGTTGACATAGACCTGACAGGGTACATCAGTGTTAATATAGACCTGAGCAGGGTACATCTGTGTCAACATAGACCTGAGCAGGTTACATCAGTGTCAGCATAGACCTGAGCAGGTTACATCAGTGTCAACATAGACCTGAGCAGGTTACATCAGTGTCAACATAGACCTGAGCAGGTTACATCAGTGTCAGCATAGACCTGAGCAGGGTACATCAGTGTCAGCATAGACCTGAGCAGGTTACATCAGTGTCAGCATAGACCTGAGCAGGGTACATCAGTGTCAGCATAGACCTGAGCAGGGTACATCAGTGTCAGCATAGACCTGAGCAGGGTACATCAGTGTCAGCATAGACCTGAGCAGGTTACATCAGTGTCAGCATAGACCTGAGCAGGGTACATCATTGTTAATATAGACCTGAGCAGGTTACATCAGTGTCGACATAGACCTGACAGGGTACATCAGTGTCGACATAGACCTGACAGGGTCCGTCAGTGTTAACATAGACCTGAGCAGGTTATATCAGTGCTAATATAGACCTGAGCAGGTTACATCAGTGTCAACATAGACCTGAGCAGGTTACATCTGTGTTAATATAGACCTGAGCAGCAGGTTACATCAGTGTCAACATAGACCTTAGCATGGTGCATCAGTGTTAATATAGACCTGAGCAGGTTACATCAGTGTCAACATAGACCTTAGCATGGTGCATCAGTGTTAATATAGACCTGAGCAGGTTACATCAGTGTCAACATAGACCTTAGCATGGTGCATCAGTGTTAATATAGACCTGAGCAGGTTACATCAGTGTCAACATAGACCTGAGCAGGTTACATCTGTGTTAATATAGACCTGAGCAGCAGGTTACATCAGTGTCAACATAGACCTTAGCATGGTGCATCAGTGTTAATATAGACCTGAGCAGGTTACATCAGTGTCAACATAGACCTTAGCATGGTGCATCAGTGTTAATATAGACCTGACAGGGTACATCTGTGTCAATATAGAGCAAAACAGGATTCATCTCTCAACAAAGAGCATTTATGTTAACATAAATCTGAGCAGGATGCATTGTTAGACCCAAGCAGAGTATAGTTTCTTTTTAAGAAAGAAATCTTTCTTGTTATTGTTTTTCTCATTAATGTATACTTAAGCAGACAAATGAATTGCCAATTCTTGAGAGCAGAAATCAGGAGTGAATACCATGAGATTATAAGATGAATACCATGAGATTATGAGATGAATACCGTGAGATTATGAGATTATTTAGAGCCAGGTGGTTGTACTCTCATATCAGAGAAGTGATCTCACAAGTGGTGGGTGGGAGGGGAGGGAGTCTGGCCAGACTGGCCTGGATTCCACCCAACATAGAAAGTTGGATGCTGAAAGACATATGCTGTGTGCTGAGAGGCCAGGTTTAAGATAGAGATAGGAGCAGAGAATGAATGGGCAAGACAGGGCCAGCTCTGGGAGGAAGACGGAGGCACTGATGGCCTCTTGGCAGCTACTGATAGAAGTGGTAGACTCATAAAAGAAAACAAAAAATATAAAGACGTGAAATAATCTCTTTTAGTGTTTTTTTTTTAAGTTCAAAGAAAGTTTACTGTTTACTCGGTAACTCGCAAATTAACCTGGTCATAGAGTACCTGGGTTGACTATGGCCAAATGGCATGATCTGCAGATCTTGTCGGTCATATAACCGCCGACACCAATCAGAAACAGCAAATGCTTGCATGGTTATGCCACAACTTCTCAGCTAATTAAGCCGTACACAGTACGTAGCTTCCCCAGGCAGCACCGCCATACCCGCAGGGTGTCCCGACCGCTGATTGCACTCTTGTTTGACACCTTATTGGATAAAATTATTGTGGCAGAGTAATTACATGTTATTCTTGCTGGCCATTGGAATATTTTCAACACATTGAACAGATTAAAGCCATTTTGGCATTACTCCAAACATATCATGGTTACTGCAGGAACATGCACTTGATCAGCTGTTTTATATTGACACCAGGGGGCATTGTTGCTGACAAGCCATCTGATATGCAGGCAGAAAAAAATAGCAATTTAAGGAAATTACAACATTCAATATTTTTGGTCAAAAATTGTGAATGTTCCCCTGCTCAGAAAATTGATATCCATGCAATATTTTTAAATCAAAGATTGGCTTCATCAAACTTTGCAAACTTGTAACAGATTTTTTTCTTTTTCAGGAAAGTTACTAATGATTGAATCATTTAAATGATTCTGCCATGTTTTTCAGTTTTTACTTTCAAACAGACAAGACATTCTCATTATGTTCCTCAAAGAATGACATAATAAACACGATAAATGATTTAAACGTCAGATTTTAATTGAACAGTGTGCAGGGTCCTTTTGCTTTTGATAATTATAAATATGGTATCAGGCTTTTAGAGTCCATTTGGGTGCACCAGTAACATGGCCATGCAAACATTGCATGTTTGGTACAACAGGATAATGCAGGATCCCCTGAAGTTCACCTGGCTGTACTGGTTAATGCCTGCTCCCACATGGTTTAGCTGGTGCAATGGAGCAATTCTTCCCAATCTTCACCCTTAGCAACCAATTGCATTATTTGCTAGTTGAATGCAAGATCATAGGCCAACATCTTAGCCTTGCTTGTCATTACGATCTCTTACTTATCGGAGGTTTCCCGGAAACTTACGTTTTACACTAATAGACTAGCACAGCCAATCAGGAAACCCCATTAAGTTTTTGTTGCTGCAGTAACGTAAAACATTAGAGACAATAATCTCTTAAAGATGTCATTGACACCTTTTTGTAATCCTAAGCTTTTGAGCTGTCAGTAAATGCTAGTAATCATAGGATCAACATTTCTTAATCTTATTGGTCAATCACACAAACTTTCCTTCTCACTGCACAAATGCTTTAATAAATTGTGCCAAAAGTATAGTTGTACACAAAATTATACCAAAATAGAAATCAGTTGATATATGAATGATATAACAGTTCATTATTGAACCAGTTTTAACCAAATTGTATTGCAAATCTGTCTCAGGTACAGTTCATTTATGGGTCATGATCCAAAGGAAATCTGATTATTACGAAGAAGATGTTAATGTCAGTTATTGGAATAATTTGCATTGGCTTAAACTATTTATAGGAAATTCTGTAATTGTTGGTACAAATATTCAGAGGTTTTTATAGTGAATCCTTGTCCTGATTTTCAATGACTCTTTCAGGCCATTCAAAAAGAGAGTTAATGGCAGAGGTCATCATAAATGATCTGTCAGCTGAGGTCATTTTTTTTAATTCAAGAAAAGATTTGACTGAGTTTCACTTCCCTCCCAAACTGAAGACAGACCAAGTTAATAATCACACCTTTTTGCTGAGAACAAAAGTACTGGCTTGACTCTCCCAGAAAATAATATCCAGATTGAGAAGCTTGTCTTCCTGATAGACGGAGCCAGTGGGTGGGGCTAATATAGATATCTTGGGGCATTCTGAATCAGGGATTTGTGCAAAAATGGTACAATGTTGAACACTATTCCAGTCCATGCGTGGACACCAGTGAATGAAAAAGTGTCAATAAGGGAGGGTAAAAACAGTCAAAGTGAAGATCAGATAATATGAGGTTTTAACAGGGAACGCTATATTATTTTGATTATCAGTTTTTATGCAACATTGGGATATAAGTGCTATCATAATGTCCAATGCAACTAAAAGATAAAATTATAAACAAAATAATATTATGATAGAAAAAATGTACCTATGAAGTGCTATCAGCAGCAGTCATGTCCACTCTGGTAGAACTAGTGTTCATTATCGATGTAATTAGAACACAGCTGGCTAGCCATAATTAGGTTTCAATCCCCAACCCACTGACAAGATGGTTGCCTCGTGGTGCCAAATTTAGTGGTGACCATGTTATTTCTAATCGCTACTGTAGAGGACTCATTTTTTTATGTTTACAGTAAAACTTTTTTCAGGATTAATTATTTTTGGCCTTTGGATTATTTTCAAACAGGATTCTTTTAGAATTTGGTTTGTTTACTCTTTTGGGAAATGTCTGGGATGACTTTAACAAAGACCCTTTTTTCTGTGACCTTTTTGTCCTTGGAAAGTAGGTCAAATTGGAAAATATCAAGCCTATTGCTTGTAAACAAAATAACTTTGACCCAACAACATGGATTCCTTTCAAATTTGGTATGTAAACTCTTGGGAGAAATGTCTTGGATGACTTAAACCATGGTCCCTCCGTGACCTTCTTATCCTTTCACATTTATTGATTGCTTTTTTAATACTTATGACATCGTTTTCTACATGTCTGATGCCAATTTTTTAAAAACTGATCACAGAGAAAACAATGGGGATCAGGATTGTGAAATTATGGTCTTTTACAGTATTTGATAATCAAATAATGACGACCGATGTGCAAGTGCAACATTTTGCCGATACCCACTACTCCATTACAAATTTGTTATGTCATTCTAGTTGGATTGCTTCAGAGCAGGAAGTCGCCCCCTGCCATATTTCCCTCCAATACTCAAAAGACTGTGATTCAATATCCTTATGTGCTTGAAGAGCTGGTCATCAAATCAGCAAAATGGCTAAACCTCCATGACACATTGTGTCCAAGCAAATTTTGGTGATATCCCCAGGGATCAGAGTGGCTCTGAGATGAAAGATTTATAACACTTTCTCCCGCATAAATTGCGGCAACATAACAGAGTAAACAGCCGTAACACGGTCATAACCTGTAGCACTTCTTCAATATATTCAAATGTGTGTGAAGGTCAGTGCGTCAAAGAATATATAGAGAGATAGAAGCGAGCAGTGTCCTTTACGCTTATTTGCCGTATTTGCCAGGGTGAGAAAGGCTTTTGATGGCATGGCCTCCTCCTGTAGATAGCAGAGTGACAAACATGCCAATATGGAAGATCTGATGGAGCTTTTATTGCCCAAATCAAGAAATATTTGATGATGGTGTTCCCCAATGGGACATCCTCATCACAGACCTCTGCCATATATCTTAGTATATGGGTTATATCAATGTCAAGGGCTCCAGCCATCTTTGTCATACTAAGTGCTGGATATATGTCCAAAGTGTGATGCACTGATTATGCAGTAACTCTGGCGGTCAATAAAGATAATGCTCTCTCTTAAATCTCATTAGAGTGATCTTGCTGGAATCTTATTGGAAAGAAATGACTGCAGCTGTTTCTTGAGAAGCCATACCTCAGCAAAAACAAATACTACATATCTGTCACAAAGAGGGGGCAAGGTACTAAAAGGGCCATAGTGGGATTCTTTTTTGAGTAAGACATGAAGAAAAGATTCTTTTATGAGCTAAAGCCTTTCCACTTCACACTGAAGTATTCAGTTTATACTGTAATCGTCATCAAGTTACTTATGGTAGTAGAAGAAATATCATTCTTGCATCTCTATTTTCCAATTGATTTTTTATAAACCTTTATTGATGGCATTGTGGAAAAAGTTGACATTATTTGACAATATTAAACACTACATGTCAAGTAAGTTTTAAACCAAATTGTATAGTTTTTTTTACTTAAAACAGTAAGAACATAAACAGTGTCAATAGTTATGATTTAGTATAGAAATGTGTATGTGAAGAAACAGTGAAACAATGTTGTTGTTTTTTTTTGTTATTTTGTATCTATGTCAAAAATGAGTATAATAAAGGAGCATTGTATGTGGGGGAAAATGTGATTTGGGAAAGTGGTGACTCTGGCAAAATGAAGGGCAGGGAATCTGAAAAGCTCAGAAAGTGCAGAAGTTTTTGATTTATGCAATGTCAATTCTTCCATTTTTATATGCAACTATAAATATACACATTGGCTGAGATCAAACCTATTCTTATAATTTGCTTTGCAGATAGTTCATGGTTTGAATTGATGTATAAATCAAGTTTTGAGTTGATAAGAGATGTCATGGCAACAGGTATGATTCTGTCATCAAATTTCAGAATAAAATGGTACAAGCTAACTTCAAAAGCCACCAGGGAAAAAAAACAAGTTTGTTTGTTCTTAAAGATGAGACACCAAAAGATTTCTTGATTTTTTCAGAAATGTTCCAATTTGCTTGGAAACATGTGATGTAACCCATACACAGAGGAAATAGAGTTTGTAGGTGAATTTAATAAAGCCTCTTTGAGGCAGTAGTGTCAGTATTTCGTGCTGTAAGTCTTTGATGTTTGTAAGATGAGATCTTTATGAGAGAGACTCAGGAAGCGGGCAACAGGACGCAATCTAATTTGTGGAGAGTCTGCCTAGATAACGCAGAAGACACAGTGCAGACGTACCCAATCATGCTGACAGCCACCGCACTCGAGGATGTTACCAAGTAAAACTGTCATCAACTACCATCTGTCACGGGATGCTCTATATATATTAATATACCCCGATAATCCATAGTTGCCAGCTAATTTGAACATTTTTTTCGTCAGTTGTTTTAATGATTCGTCTCTGTTATTTATTCTAAGAAAACCATCTTAATTGATGCTGAAATGTAGACAAATGGTGATCGCCACTTTTCGCCATTGTTACAATGGACACCTCTGTTAATCATTTGTTAGCTGCTCATTGGTCCAAATAATTGCCATTGTCTCCCACCATTGTCTCGACTGCTGTGATTGGTCAGCGAACCGGATGTGTGTACAGACATCATAGGATTATTATTAAGATAACAGGTCAACATGTCAGTCTTCCCACCCCTTAACATATTAATCATAGGATAAGATTTTATCATGTAAATAAAGTGAGACATGCATACAAAGGAGGACCACTCATTCTTTAGGAGTTTATTTTTGTCAAAGAGAGACAGGGGTCAAAGCAAAGTCAGAAAAAAAAGAATGCCTTTTCTGGAATAAAGAATGGAGCATTGAACTATTTTTTTAGATTTCATAGATTTTGCCATCTTACCTCATTAAAAACAACATACCAAAACTGTTTTTAAAAAATTGGAACCAGAATTTTATAAATCTCTAAAATCGAATCATGAAAAAATGGACAAGATGGTAATCCTGCTACATAAATTGCACATTTTTACCTTACTAGGAAAATGTATGAGTAAGATATATACAAAGTTTATTGGGAATGGTTGTTGTCTTTGCAGGGAATCCGAAGCAGCATTGGAGAATGTCAGTCGGAGCATCGCAAAGAGCTTCTCGGAGAGCACACCGGCGGGTTGCGAGGGTGCTCGTATTCAGCCCCAGGAGACAGGAAAACCAAGTCTGGTTGAACAGATCCTCTCCGAAATGGACAAAACATTCACTGAGCTGCTGAAACAGGAAGAAGGTAAAGAAGGTCAACATCCTCTATTTATTTTCAATAAATAACACTAGACAATCACATTTTTTTTAATGGGAGACAAAAAAACTGAGAACATCTTTGAAAAGATGTTCCTGCTATTTTTAGTGGGATAAAATGAGACATTTTTTTGCCTTCTTTGGTAGGGGTCACAAGAGCAAGACCAAGCTCAAAGAATTATTGTGTATCTCTCCTGATCTAGAATCACACGCAATTATAGATGTGACAGCAGCACATGTCAGTGATATCAGTTCTTGTACTATTGTGTAACCAAGCACTGTGTTGGCCTGTTTGTGGACTACAACACCTGCTTGTCTCTCCGTTCAGTATATTTACAACTTCATTAGGGGCTCTTGTGCAAGGGGCCTCATGTGTCATGCAAAAATTATGAGGCTTTGTTATAGAGACCCCCTAAAGGATAAACATCATCCAATAAATAAGTTAGCAAGTGAGGCATTGAATACAGCATGTGGATGAATATAAGCCAATGTTTGCCTCTTGGGGAGATCTCGTCGTTTCACTTTGAGAAACATGGATAATAGATCTAAAAGAAGTATGGTTGTTGAAAAAATGCACATTTCATTTTCTGTACAGTATATCCATTCAAATTGGACTGTTGAGGCCCAATGAGATAAATGTTTTTTCATGCCCTACATTTAAAAGTGCAAGAAACTAAACAGATATATATTGATTGTGTTAACTGTGCAAGACACCGAAACATATGCATACATATATATACAGTATAATTAATCTCTATTATAAATGACACACAAAGAAAAACGGATATTTTCTTCAGTTGTTATGACATAAAAAAACTTATAATATCTTAAAGAAACAAGATGGACTTAGTGATCCTTGAGATTTGATAGTGCAGAGAGAGGTAAAGGTCAAATTTGTTTACCAAATACAATTAATTTGGAGATGAAAAAAGCTCCTGGAGAATATATATCGGATAATTACTGCAGCCATGGGCTGTGGTGCAGTTGCTTAGAGCGTTACCTTATTAGTACCAGTTCCTCTGTGAACTTACCAAAGGTTGTGGGTTTGATTCCTAAGATCACACTCATGTTACAATTTCTCATGTAAGCTGAAGCCTGTGCATAAAGGGTTAATGCATTGTCCTTTTTGAATCTGTGAATGGATGGATTGTCATATCAAGGATGTGAAACATGACAATTCAGTGAAACAGCATTATATCTGCCACAAGTAGGTCTTGTCATGAAATAACTGAAATGATGATGAAAGTGATATAAGACCCCAATCAAACAAACAAAATTACTGATGCAAAAATAATACTTTATTTATTGTCCATAATTATCAATTAAGAAGTCGAAGGGCCCAAAGTCACCAATGACACAAAAATTGGATATTTCTATGATATCATATTCATGTTCACTATAGGAGGCTAAAATGACAACTTGATGATATTCCTATTTGACTCTATAGATTTTTATAATAGCCATGAATGGATTTATGGAAACTTTGCCGACTTTATAAATATCATTGTCATACAATATATTGCTGCATGATTAGGGATGACATTAAGAAAAAAAGATATGTCCATTAGAATGGTTTTCGTGATATACAGTAGACACCAATATATTTGGTGGCACGTAGCGTACTTGAGCCCATAAGCAGGTAAACACGAAAAATCAATCAGAAGCGTGGTATGATTTATACCAGTGATAATCTTGCTCTCGGCCTATTGTATATTGGAAAAGCATTACAACAACACACAATACTATGATATTGCATGAGCAAAACAATTCACCTTTTCTTCTCAAGTATTGACAGATTTTCCCCCCATCATTGCCCGATCAGAAGTCACAGAGCAGTCCCATTTTCTGGGTTTGCAGTTTGCAGGTAATTGGGGTCCCAGCTGTGTGAGGCTTGATTTGCCATAGCAGTTTGCCATAAGTTTTGTATGAAAGTAAAAAAAAAAGGCGAGGAAAAGATTTAGTGTTTGTATTCTAAGGAATTGAGATGGAACTATGGATAACAGGATTGACTTGTATCGATTATAAGTTAAGCCCCGAGCTGATAAACAGATTGTGAAGATATAACAGAGTCATATTCTCGGCATCATTGGATAAGGGCAGAGGAGTGAGATTATTACCTTATATGGATGCATATCTGGGCTGAGATATATGCTGAAGGAGAAACCTGATGAATTTTAGTGGACTTCTGCTATGAACAGAATATAGAAGGCTAACATAGTGATCTGCACCTCTGCATTTACATATACCACATACTGCAGATATATGCCTCGCTGGAGTTTATACATTTTTTGGGAGGAAAACCTGCTTCATCTATTTTTATACTCTTGGGAAGGAAAATTCACAATTTGAAAAGCATAATATTGCATGGCAATATACTATCCATCACGTCAAAGGAACTTGATGCTACATTGACCCACATTATTCATACTTCAATTTTGTTGCATAAATGGGATTAATTTTCGATCTGAATAGACTTGATAACAGTGTGAGAGATATGTTTTAACTTAAAGCCATAGAACATTAAAATGGAGTAGACTTGTCAACTTCTGAAATGCAGTTAAATGCCAGACTAATTTCGAGACATGAAATATGAGGTGGCAATTTAGTGAAACTAATTATTCTCGTGAAATGAGTCTCAAAGTACCTATAAAAAGGATGAAAGTCACAAAGGGTTGTGTCGAGCATTGTTGCCGGACATGATTGCTTAATGTGGCACCACAGTGAATGCAGAGTTCACACGGTTATTTAAAGCTGGAATGATCTCATCAGAGAAGTCCTGATACAGAGAGAGAGAGAGAGTCACATACGTAGCATACGACGGCATAACACGGCATAACAAGGCGTGTCAGCAATGAGGTCTGGATTGCATCCCAGGCAGTTGTCATATATATGGTAACTATGTGAAGGGAGCATTCTCATTCTTGGCAAGGACTGCAGCAACTTTCTGCAGTTTGTTGACATCTGTCTACAGAGGGCAGACAACCAATAAGAACTAATATAAGAACAAGCCATCCACTTACAAAGTGGCAATGAGGGAAAGAGAAAGCATCCCTGAGAACTATGCTGTGAAGAGGAGTTAGTTTGTGTGGAAGCAATTGGATTTGCATGGCCTACACAAGTCAGTGGGAGATTCTCAGACACGGCAAGCTGTGCCCCTTGACTGCCTGGCAGAACAGAAGGCGAGAGCGTGTTAACCCCACGATCACTTGGCCTGCCAAAATATAAGATGGATACCAACCACATGATATCATTCTGCTTTCGAACACATGCTTCTGGAGGATAATTTTTATTGAAGGGCTATGTTTTTTTTCTCTTACTAATTCTTTGCCTGATCACGTAGGCTTCGCACGCTTTAATTGCAAAAGGTGTTCTTGTCCTTTGAAGTGTGGTGTCAGCCAGAAGACACTCTTTGTGATACCCCGTGTGGGGTCTGGATTAACAGATTATCAGCCAGATGAATAATAGGCGGCGATGCCATATTGACCTTGTGCCGCAAGCCTCTAACCCCACACAACTTGCCAACCCTTCTCACTTGATACCCCACTTACCGTTCGACATATTGTTATCACAAGCCTTGAGGGGTACAAGTGGAACCACAACAGACTCTAATCTCCAACCTAATGAAAAACTTTTATCATGAAGTCTGTATTCCTGGTGTGCTCTTTATTTGCTACAGGCAATTTTGGGCCGAGGTGACCAGCATTTAAAGGTCTGTGAGGGGTAAGTAGGTGGGCAGTGGGACTCGGCGGGAGATAGATGATCAAGGTGATAACCCGTTGTTTACTTAGTTCCACCCCAAGACCCTCACACAACACGCCCATGGTGAGCCCGAGCCACCGCCAGTGACGCACTGTAAATGTGTAGCAAGGGGCCAACGTGAATTATGCCACAGCCACACCACCGGTAGTTTGGCTATTATTTTTCACTTGCACTCTGAGAATGCCACTAATCTGTCGTACAACTTGAGAACCACTCCCCTTAGAATCACAAAGAAGCAGAGATCTATGCATACCACTATTTATATATTTATATAGATATATATATATATAAATTCCATTGGATTTGTTAAAGCATCAATGACTTACTTTGCCCACAGTGGAAACAGGAGATGATCCTTGTATCAATGATAATAGAAATCACCAAGGAATCATATCAACTGACTGTAATTTAGCCTGTTCTATGGACAATGAAGATTGTATTGCAGGGGTTGGGTTACAAACAGGATTAGTGGCCGTCCATACAATAGAGTGGAGACAAGCAAGCAGATTAGCTGCAGATTGGTGGGATCACAGCCACTCATTGCAGAGATCAATCAATGGTGCTGACGCAGGACGTCACGCCGGTCACACACTCATATGCTTCTCTACAGTTCTATACCCAAAGTAGACCTGCAGCCAAGATGAAACACAAGGACGATTTAAATAACACAACAAAGATGAATCACAGCCAAGTGAACGTGTCATCTGGTAATAACAGAAATGCAAGTGACAACCAAAATGGTATCCATCATAGATATCATGCTGCAGAAAGGAATATTGCTTTTGACCGCAAATGTGGCATTGAACGCAAAAGTCTGGATCAGGCTCAAAAGCCAACCCACAAGTCTATGTGCGAAGAAAGAAATATACATTCTGGTGTCACACTTGGCATAAACAATATCGTCACAGCCCAGCACAAAAAGACAATGGGATTTAGCAATGGAATTTATCCCCAAAAAGACCGGGATTTCAATCTGATTAGGAATTATAAAACTGTTGTTGATTCGAGAAATGGGATGATACCACAGAAAAAGAAATTTATTGGAGTATACACTGTAACTATTCATTTCAAAGAAAAGGTATGCATTTCTTTCATATTTTATATCTTATTTAGAATATACGTCATCAATGTTAAATAGATATAGAAATATATTTATTGTGGTAACATTGGAATAATGTCTCCGTAAAAATGTGCTTTAATTCAACAAACAATGATTTAAAGCAAATTTATCATTTCTCATAATTTTACTTCAATAAAAAACATAACTATTAATTATTTTTTATGAGTTTGGCATTTTCAATTTAAGCATAGATAAATTTAAACAAATATTTATCGTTTTGATAAATAGATTCATTAAAATAAATGATGGTCTTGAGCCTACATCATAGATATGTTCTGTAAAAAATAGTATTGATATGAGCAAAGAATAATATGTGTCATATACATTTTTCGGATCTGTGGGTTCATTACTAAGAGATAAAATCAATTTTGCAAAGGTCACAATGATTGTAAAATTGACATCTCTTCATATGCATTGGCCCCATAAAGTATGAGAATTGTCACAATATAAGCTTTAGTTTGACAACAAAGCATCAGTCATTTTTTTTTTCATTTTTGCATGTGCTGACAATTAACTTCATAATTCCTTGCAAATTTATCATAATTAATGAAGTATAGGAGCCTGTAGCTATTTGACATATATTTATTATTTTTCACTTGAGAAACTAAAAATAACTTCCAATAAATTATCAGTGTTTCAGTTTGTCCCCAGGTAAGATCTGCAGAATTCACCAATAAAGTGTTTAATGAAGTTCTTATTACAAGAATGGATCTTATACCATCTGAACTGTGTGCATGCCAAATATGACTGCTAAAAACTTCAACCAATAATATTTTTTACATTCATTAATGATATTTTACAAATTTAATGTTTAAAGTGTGTTTACTAATTCTTCATGAAAATAATTCCTAGGGTATACTGCAGCTGTTTCTGTAACATTGCTCTATTTTGGCGCTGATATTCAAAAACGTTGAAGAAAAAGAATGTAAGGTCCATGTTAATAAATTGACAGGCTAATTTCATATTCAGTTGTTTAGTGATTTTTCTGAGATACGATGTTGCAGTTGCCCAGCTGTAGAGAATGTTGGATTCCAGGTCTGTTTCCTGTCTCCCTTCAGCTGAACCTACCTTGTGATACAGAGCTTTGATAGATATGTGCAAATTATGGGACATCAGCAAATGATCCACTTTAGAAGTATATTCCAGTGAGGGAATTCCAACAAGGGAATTCAGATGAGGGAATTGGTGCTGTAAAGACTGGCTGCTTGGAGAGAGCAGATGAGGGAATGGGTGCTGTAAAGACTGGCTGCCTGGAGAGATACAGTAAGGGAATGGGTGCTGTAAAGACTGGCTGCTTGGAGGGATACAGTGGGGGAATGGGTGCTGTAAAGACTGGCTGCCTGGAGAGATACAGTGAGGGAGTGGGTGCTGTAAAGACTGGCTGCTTGGAGGGATACAGTGGGGGAATGGGTGCTGTAAAGACTGGCTGACTGGGGGGATACAGTGAGGGAATGGGTGCTGTAAAGACTGGCTGCTTGGAGGGATACAGTGGGGGAATGGGTGCTGTAAAGACTGGCTGCTTGGAGGGATACAATGAGGGAATGGGTGCTGTAAAGACTGGCTGCTTGGAGGGATCAGATGAGGGAATGGGTGCTGTAAAGACTGGCTGCCTGGAGGGATCAGATGAGGGAATGGGTGCTGTAAAGACTGGCTGCTTGGGGGGATACACTGAGGGAATGGGTGCTGTAAAGACTGGCTGCTTGGAGGGATCAGATGAGGGAATGGGTGCTGTAAAGACTGGCTGCTTGGAAGGATCAGATGAGGGAATGGGTGCTGTAAAGACTGGCTGCTTGGAGGGATCAGATGAGGGAATGGGTGCTGTAAAGACTGGCTGCTTGGAGGGATACAGTGAGGGAATGGGTGCTGTAAAGACTGGCTGCCTGGAAGGATCAGATGAGGGAATTGGTGCTGTAAAGACTGGCTGCTTGGAGGGATACAATGAGGGAATGCGTGCTGTAAAGACTGGCTGCTTGGAGGGATACAATGAGGGAATGGGTGCTGTAAAGACTGGCTGCCTGGAAGGATCAGATGAGGAAATGGGTGCTGTAAAGACTGGCTGCTTGGGGGGAAACAATGAGGGAATGGGTGCTGTAAAGACTGGCTGCTTGGAGGGATACAGTGAGGGAATGGGTGCTGTAAAGACTGGCTGCTTGGAGGGATACAGTGAGGGAATGGGTGCTGTAAAGACTGGCAGACTGGAGGGATACAGTGAGGGAATGGGTGCTGTAAAGACTGGCTGCTTGGAGGGATACAGTGAGGGAATGGGTGCTGTAAAGACTGGCTGCTTGGAGGGATACAGTGAGGGAATGGGTGCTGTAAAGACTGGCTGCTTGGAGGGATACAGTGAGGGAATGGGTGCTGTAAAGACTGGCTGCTTGGGGGGATACAATGAGGGAATGCGTGCTGTAAAGACTGGCTGCTTGGGGGGATACAATGAGGGAATGCGTGCTGTAAAGACTGGCTGACTGGGGGGATCAGAGATTAAAACTGCCAATAAAATTTAGGGCAAGTATATTGTGATCTTTGATAAATACATTAATCAGATGGATCGAGATAGCACAGCAAGAAACTCCTCCTTAAGACTCAACACCTTTGGAGGGATTAAAGTCTGCAAGTCAGATTAACAACGCTGAATAAGATCAATATATTCCAATAATGAATATAAGTTGGTTCGGGAAAGGAAGAAGAATTCTGGGAGAATATATCCTTGTTGTGCATTTATGGGTCCTTTAAGTGCACTGCACTGCAGTGTATGGGGATATTGTACTTAAATATACACGCCACATGGTCTAGGTGCAGCTTTGTGCAATTTTAAAAGATGAATTGAATCAATATTTGGCATGTAGATGTGTGAATGACAGATAATTGCAACTTTTAAGCAGAGATAATTCAGTTCATCTTATGTAACAATATTAAATTAACCACAGACGAATACAGTCACATTTTCATAATTCCTACCTCTTCTGGGGCAATTGAATGAAGCATGAACTCAATTAATCAGATCAGTCGTGTCCGAATGTTCAATATTTCCATAACTTTGCATCAATCACCCCACAATACAAGTTTTTATTATGCAATTAGACATTGACGGTCAGCAGTGTTCACTAATATGAGCATGATTATTGTAATTGGAATAGAATTAAAACCTTTTCCAGTACTGCTGCATTTGATTGCAAAGTGGAATGGAACAATTTAGGAAAACTGATTAAGTATTTATGATGTCAAATATCAGATAAGAAATATTTAGATAGAATATCAGAGAGCATAACATATGAAATGCTAAAATATGATACCAGAAAGCATCAGAATAGACATAGTAAAACACAATACCAGAAAGAGTCTGAATAGAAAGAAAAGAAATGTCAGAAAGCATCAAATAAAAAGGGCAGAAATAGTTAAATCCCAAATTTTAAAATTTAAAGATTTTCACACCCTGGGATCTTTGATTCATTATCATGGCAGTATCACAAAATATCTAAATCTTTTAAATTTGCAAAACAGGACTGCTGAACAGAGCATCTGCCACATAAATGCTGAACTTTTTTTCAGGAGTGGCAGAAACAGCTTGAACTTGTAGGGTCTCACTGCCTGGGGTTACTTGATAATGCTGTCCTGTCTGCTGACAAAACTACTAGACAAAGCCATAAAGCAGTCGTGCAGCACAATGTACAGGCAAACTTACATGCTCCTAAACATAGCAGCAAACATAAGCTACAGCCATATAACTATTTTCAATTTGTTAACAATTTGGCATTTTTGGCAGAAAAGACTTTGTAATTATATGGAACAGCTTTTTGATTGGTCAAGATTTGTGGACATATTTTGATTGTTTTTGTTCTTTAAATTCACATTACAGTGTTCAAAATAATTGTTATAAGACCAAAGACCTGTATTTTGATTCATTATTTCTATTTTTGTTCTTGGGTCATGCATTGTCTCATTGAAAAAATGCATTTCTCAAATAATGGAATTCAAATCCTTCATCATCTTGTGCCACATTTTGACACCTTCATATTAAGTTTTCAGCACTTTCCTAACTTGCTTTTCTAGTTCACAATAACAATAAGCCGAAATAGCCAAAATAACCTAAAATAACCCCTGAACATGCCTGTGGGTATGCCACCAGAATATTTGATGTTGGTAGAATAATGCACAATAATCAAGAAAGGCCCTTAATACATACTAAATTATACATGGCAGCATAAAACAGTTGTGCAATAAGGGGAATTACTGCAAAGTTTGGCTGAAATGTGATGCGCAACACAAGTGTAATTTGGTGGCCGGGTCACGATACTACAGAAATTGCCGCAAAGATTGTGATAAACAGTACTTAATCCAAAGAAAGTGCCACTTGCAACAGGAACATTTTATCAGAAATGAACCAATGGTGCACATGCGCCCTCTTTACAAAGCAGGGGTGATCAGTATGCAGGTCAGTATGCAGGGTTGAGCTGTGAAATTTGCAAAAGGGGTTCGTCTCTCACCCCGAGCAGATCACCCCCACTCCCACACATCTACTCAACTAAGCAGGGGGTAAGTGGCCCTTTCCTTCCAAGATGGTACCAAGCAGGGGGTAAGTGGCCCTTTCCTTCCAAGATGGTACCAAGCAGGGGGTAAGTGGCCCTTTCCTTCCAAGATGGTACCAAGCAGGGGGTAAGTGGCCCTTTCCTTCCAAGATGGTACCAAGCAGGGGGTAAGTGGCCCTTTCCTTCCAAGATGGTACCAAGCAGGGGGTAAGTGGCCCTTTCCTTCAAAGATGGTACCAAGCAGGGGGTAAGTGGCCCTTTCCTTCCAAGATGGTACCAAGCAGGGGGTAAGTGGCCCTTTCCTTCCAAGATGGTACCAAGCAGGGGGTAAGTGGCCCTTTCCTTCCAAGATGGCACCAAGCAGGGGGTAAGTGGCCCTTTCCTTCCAAGATGGTACCAAGCAGGGAGTAAGTGGCCCTTTCCTTCCAAGATGGTACCAAGCAGGGGGTAAGTGGCCCTTTCCTTCAAAGATGGTACCAAGCAGGGGGTAAGTGGCCCTTTCCTTCCAAGATGGTACCAAGCAGGGGGTAAGTGGCCCTTTCCTTCCAAGATGGTACCAAGCAGGGGGTAAGTGGCCCTTTCCTTCCAAGATGGTACCAAGCAGAGGGCAAGTGGCCCTTTCCTTTTAAGATGGTACCAAGCAGGGGGTAAGTGGCCCTTTCCTTCCAAGATAGTACCAGGCAGAGGGCAAGTGGCCCTTTCCTTTTAAGATGGCACTAAACATTGTCACTATATTAGCAATGGTGAACAGTGGCCAGGTGACACAGCTGGTCCTTGCACTGCAAATCATGACCAGTCAGATGCCTCGCCCGTTGGTGAATCTTGCTCATATTAGCGCTGGCTTCAGACATCACAGGCAGAGGTAGTTATATATGGCAATGCATGCACTTTCTCTCTTAGAATGCCACAGATAATGCCCGCGGAACATATGGCACTGTGCTGGCATGCCACAAGGCCTGGCAAACTGTGCCGATCACAGACTGCACATGGTACATTGTCATCCTGGCCTCTACTTCTCACATTATTTATTATCTTTCCACATGTAAATAGAATATATAGATGTTTATAGCTTCTTAAAGATTTGCTTGATGCAGTTTTGTGAACAGAATGGGCACAGTTCTTTTTGTGCAGAGTTCGTGCATCACAGAGACATTTAACCATTGGACCCCATAGTATTGGGAAATGAATGATTAACACAGCTATTGTTGGTCCTGGACAGAATGTCTCAATACAATAATAGTAAATGCAGTTCCCTATTCTTAATGTAATCACAGATCTTTATCCCCCTGTAGGAACAAATGAAAAGAAATTACTCAGAAAAAAATCAGATTGCTTCTGTGTGCTGAATCTTAATCTTGTGCCCATCAATGTGGAAAGTGAATTTGTGGTGCTTCTGTCACAAGGAATTATCAGCATAGGCAGTGGTCTATCCACGCACTGCAGAAAACAGGTGTTGGAAAACCAATCCTGCTTGTATGCAAGAAGCCACATGCTAGACAGGTCAAAAGGTACAAAGACACGGCGAGAGAGGAAGGACACTGGGTGATACAACGCGCCTCCACCATGATATATTCATATATATATAGCTGCATGGCTTCACAGTATTTCTATCCTTGAAATAGGTTAAGACATAAAGAATGAAAAAAACAAACAAAAAATGACAACCTCTGGTAGAAAAAAAAAATTTAAAAAAATAAAACCAAGCCAACTTGAACATAGCTGGTCTCAGCACTTGGCTGCAGCATCTGATAATCAGTTTGGCAACAGCCTACAACAAGTTGTCAGTTCTGGGAATGAGGGAGAGGCATACAAAGCAATACTTTACACTTTATTGCACTTCATATCTTAGCAGGATACAGTGACCTCTGTATTTTTATTTTTTTCCACTATATATACATTTTATATATATATATATATATTTTTTCTACACAATTTGTTTTATATTGTGCACACAAGGCAGAGGCAGGTTGCAGAGGCTGGTATGAAGGCTAGCATTATCGTCTGCCTGCGACGCCACCGTGCCGCCAAGCTTTAGCCACCATGTACAGCATCTCCTGGCCTCATCCTAGCCTCACACCACCTCTCTTCTCTGCCCAGTATTTGCAGCTGACTCGGCAGATGTGACATACCACAGGGGAGCAAGGCAGGGTAGGGTAATTCAATTATGATTGTTGTGTGGGGCCATGCAGTGGGCCTGGAGAGCGTAGGGAGGCCAGGCACGGACCATCCGCCCGGGCCCAGCCTGTGGTAGGGAACTGGTACCGAGTGCAAACGATACACCAGGGCCAATCATAGGAAAATTAACATCCCACACTCTGCTGATTGTGATAATTGCCCTTGCGTTATAATGTAACAACAAAGTCTCATTAATGATGTTTATTGAAAAAATTTCTAGGGAATGTTTGCAATTAATGTATCATCATAAAGTAATATTTACGATGATTTTTTAGACATTAATTCAGCAGATAATGAAACCCAGTAGAATCAAGCAAAATGAATAAATGAAGGGGTGTAACATAAATATGATAAAAATCTGCAGGGATTTTATATATTTGTATGTTCACTTTGTTTGATAGGGTCAGTAATATAATCACTTGATTCAAGACTTGATTATATTGCAGAGCAGTGGTGCAAACATAAGTGGGAAATAAAGATTTTAATGCCAGAGCTCAACAAATTGTATACAGAGTTGTGATGCTAGAGACATGTTTCAGAGCCAGTTGCATTCCCACAAGCCAGAAAGTAATATGTTTGCTACATCTAAGGCCATGTTTTGCGGTACATAGGTACCAATCTGGTGTCTCCTGGGTTTTTCATTCTAGAATACGACACTGTGGCCGTTAATAGCATTGGAACTTCACTTAGAACAAACCTCACTTAGGCGAGAAGTAAACTCATATCATCATCGTCCATCAGTGTGCATAGTCTAACATCAATGATAATTGTGTTATTCGGGATTTAATCCAATAATGTAGTGTGAAATAGCTTGGTAAAATATGTCCTCAATTATTCATGAATGGGCACCTAATGGTTTTGTGTGCATTTAGAGCACAAGAATGGTGAAAGTTGGCAGGAGGGAGAGGTGTACGGGACCAGCCAAATGGTTTTTGGCAAGATGCGGTGGGCAAGGCTTTGTCTCCGGAGTCCTGCTCTGGCCGTGAGAGCAGGGTCAGACCACTCTAATGTAGATTGACAATCGTCCCCTATGACCTGGCAAAAGTCTAAAGTTCGCTTATCCATGTTATGTGTTGCAGGTTGCGAGGAGCAAGACACCTAATATGGCCGTCAGTGACGCCAACTCACTAGATGACGATCTGGCCACCACTACCACCGAGGGTGACGGCAGTCTAGACACTATCCTCCGACAACTCGAGGCCGAAAAAAAACGCATGGACCGCAGGCTGTTGCAGAAGCATCACTCTGTCCCAGTGCCGCTGGCCGAGCCCGAGGACTTCTTAGAGGATGGCGGGAATCTCACAGAGGACGACGTGCCCAACGTACCCACGAGTGAAGGAGTGACGCCAGACAATGATGTGTACCTGGACGATCCGGGAGGGGGCGAGAATGACGAGGGGGAGGGGGATGGGGATGTGGACGGGGGCGCGGAGGAGGCTGAGCTAGACATAGACCTAGACCCAACCCAAGGAGCAACCGCGAACGGACCTTTTGACGTTATAGTAGATATTGACCATATCATGGATGTTAATGGAAACGGAACTACCAAAAGTCGCAGGTGGCTAGAGAGGAAAATGCAGGAATTGGAGGAAAGTAACTGTTTGGAGGAGGAGGAAGGGGACAATGGGGAAGATCCGGAAGCTGATTATGATATCATGGAATTTGCAGAAATGTATTTCAATGTGCACGTTTCAAGCACAGGATATACTGGTGCCATCTCTAAAACAGTCAACATTGTACGCAGAAGGTCTCTAAGTGTGAGTACTAATACGTTTTTCTGACTTTACTTTCATATTGTTTTCTACTGATTTTGATTTGAGAAGCATTTAAAGTATGTTTATAGAAGCAAGAGGTTTGCTGTTTACTCCCTTTGTTTGTATTTTAATGCAAATTTATAGGATAGTTCAGTATGGAAATTAGGAAAACTTAATTTAATTCAGATTACTTAATTGATAAATCAAGCATTCTTTTGTTGTCACAGACATGCCATAGAAACAAAAAAATGTCCTTTGTGCTCAATTGTGTTCATTTAGTTTGAAATTTAAAAAAAAATTAGGTCAATTCCAATTTGTCGGAAATTCCATGATTAAAGTCTGTTTCTTGTCTTTGTTTGCTGCTTCCAATCTGATGAGCTTATTTTATGATGTAATCAAAACAGGGTAGAATTTAAGCCAGAGTATGCTTTTGAGATTGCAAAGTATTCACTTTATTAAGTTAACCACCTGCTTTGAGCATATGGTGAGATGGCTGCACTTTACAGCAAAAAGCAGAAAGAAGCAGAATATGTGAAAATTATATATATAATGTAATTAAAGGTGCTTATTTAACCTGCTACCTGCAGATAGTATCGCTGCTGAGCTCAGTTTGTAAATTGGTCATTCATATCTTTGCTGGTGTAGGGTGTAGAATGATTTGGTAGCAAATGATAAACCCTTCTCATGCTATATATATCTGTGGGGTACAATTATGACAACTCATGTCAAAGATTTACCTCATATTTTCATCCTCATCTGTAAAGCTGAGTAGTGTCAAGCGGATCATAAAGCAGAGAGATTTGTGGTCCAAGATTATTATCTCATTTATGCCACACATTACAGTAAAGATTAATTTTGCCCAGATTTAGTGCCGAATCACTCCAGATTTAGACGAGGAGGTTCTCTTTAATGGCAGAGCTGTATTGAAACCCCAGTAAACTCACTCAATGTCCGCCCGTCAAACCCTCATAACAGTTGCTGATGCACCACAAAAACCTGGACATGGCTTCCCTTTCAAAAGAGATTCTTGCCCAATTGAATATGGAATTTGCATCTATTGAATGACGCTTTGAGCTGCATGAATAGAATTTTGCTGGCATAATTCATTCACGTGGGAAACATATGCAGGGGTTTTCAGCAGGTCTAGATGGACTAGTGCATTGTAATTGAATTGGCGGTGGGCACAGGTTTGCGGAGGGCAGCTTATCCGGGAGGAGCAATAAGGTGGACTGAAGAAAGAGGGAAGACTTAAACAGGATGGGAGCCAGTCCACATGAGGGGCTTGCTCTGGAGGAGTGATGCAATTGTCCGCCTCACTTGCCACTGCTTTGGTTCATGTACAGCATTGTCTGACTGCCACCACAAGCAAACACATGCACAGGGGTGTCCACCTTTTACCTGTTATGATAATTCTGAACACATCCTGATGCAGTGGAGTTGTAGAGTTAATACTTCTGGGGGTGCAGCAGTCCACCTGTACCATTTTCAGGAATCAAGGATTTATGTATCAACTGGTATAATTTCCACAATTGATCAACTGAATTGCAAAAGGTGACAATGATTGAAAAGTTATGTGCTGGTACAACTGGCTACTCCTTTAATTCAACACTCAACTTAAAACATCAGAGATGTAGTAGGGTTAAAATGATATATTTGTTGATGGACACCACAGGGGAGATACCGGGACAGAACGACCTTGACAAGGCCCATTAGAACAAGGAGGAAAGAGCTCCAACCTATTTATTGCTGACTTGCCTCAAATCAATGTCTCTGTCCACACTCCACACAACTGGAAACTGCCTGAGTCACATCCTCCTACCTGATAAAACTGCCAAATTTCTCAGAATATTTTGGTAAAATTAGTATATTTATTTTGCATATTTACTTGTTTTTCCGGGAAGCATATGGAATTCCCCACTTTCCTGATAAAATTCTTTTTTTGCTCTAATTTCGCCCACATTGTCAGATTGTATGGGTAATATTTGATGGATAATATATTTTTATTTACTCATGTTAATGGGGAACCATTTGTGATCATCTGCAGCCATTTGTGGTGGAATATCAGATCGCAGCACTTTAATTCAACTCAAGTACTGCATGCATAATCTGTTGCATGTTTGAGTGAAGCGTTTTACTGAAGTTTCAAACTTTCCGTCCAGATTAAGTGCAACACAGTTCCCCGCAATGATCATTAAATAATAGTGTGCCTCTTCCGGGGACTGAGATAGTCATCAGTCTGAAAGCTTGACGCCGCTTGCACCAAGTCAGTCACCAAATAGGTCACGCTTGGCCAACATTTTATTCTACACAACAGAGAGGTGACAGTAGTAATCTAGTCCGAATCCCATTCTTACGAACAAAACATTTTGCAAATTCTCTTGGGTTCCTCAATTTTTCAAGTGAGGCTCTCCCGCCCCCTGTCATGGAGGCAACATGCATTGATTAAATGCCGATAATCTCTGATACTACATGAGAATATTAAACATAAAATGTGATGGAATGTGCTACTCCTGCAAATATCCCCATCCCCAAATGCAGTTTTGATGATAAATAAAGAGAATAAAAGAGGTTCTCATAGGATCAATGATTTACCAGTAAACACATAAATTTTCTCCTTAATTATGGCGTATCATTTTCAATGTGAACTCTATGTTAATAAACAAGTATTTTTATGACTATCATATGACTAGGGAGTCTATATTTTCAATGTCATCGGAGCAATTATGTTGCTGTGTACATGTGTAAGTGTTACAGAGTTAGCCACTGCACTTCACGGCTTCATATGTCAAATCATAACTAGCTTTTGTTTGTGTGTGCTCCATGCAGCGCCACAGTTTATACAAAGGTCAAATGAAAGTTTTCATGTGTCGTAGATAATAACTTGTTTATCTTATTTTGTGCAAGCAAGTGGATTAAGGCCAATGTTATGAGTTTTTTCATACCTTTGATACATTTATTTTAATCGGAGCTAAAATATATCTCATATGATTTTATTTTTTGGTTATTAATCAAGAAATTTTAAGCGAATGAACCATTTGAATTCTATTTGATATCAATATAAAAAAACATCACCAGATGATTTTGGAAAATGTATAAAACAAATGTTTGCGTTTGGCCTAAAGATGAATGTACATTGTTTATATAGAAGTGTGCGTCATATATTGCAGGAATTGATACCAACTCATGAGCAGCTCCGCTATACTAAGAGTAGCACCATCCCTACCTCCCTCGTTCACCTTCATGACTCAGAAAACACTGCCGTTGCCTGCTCAATATTTAAGGTATGTATACAGCCAAATTTACCATCATGTCTACTTATTATCTGTTGTGTTCTTTGCATCTGTTGTGTTCTTTGCATCTGTTGCATTTCAATTTTGCTGTGTCATGAAGCGATTTGGAACCAGTTAGCTTTAAAATTGGAGGACAAAAGTGATTGAAAAGTACAGTATTGTCTGATGAGGTCAAATTATGTGCTAGATTATTTGGGACACTTTTACAAATTAGAAACAAATTAGGTCAGAATTACCCCAGAACATGCACATCAAGTAGGGCTGCATAACTGAATAGGCATTTTGCATAATATACAGAGTGCAACAAGCACGACAATTTAATGGTTAAATGGTTTTCCTGGTGCAAAGGGTTAGTCAATTGTCTGTGACTCCATTTTCTTTAAATCTCAAATATCTTTGGGCAATGTTATCATAATTTGAATGCCAAATGAAGAGTCATGTTTGATTCTGAAATCTGTATGAGAGAAGGCTTCATCTTGAGCAGAAGGATGACATAAAAAACGGTTATTTATCAAACCAGATGCCCTGCAACAATATTGTAATAGAATCAAAACCAGCTGAGACAGCATATGAAACATTGATCGTTTTAAAATAGGCCATGGCTTCAAAATTGTTTGTTGCAAAAGTACCTTTCATACTTTGCCAGATTTCTGCTGATCTGGAACCATTCATTGCCACAAATAGCAACTTATGTTTACAATCCTGTTATATATAACAAAGGAAATTGTCAAAAGTTCATGATCAAATTATCATTTACAGTTCAAAACAGTTAGCGATTATGTTATTACTGCTGAATTTTTAAAAGTAAAAAAACATGATATCGAGAAATTTTAAACCATGTGGCCTTATTGGAGTTGAAGATGCACTCTTCTCACTGCCATTATCCACTTCAATTAATTTGAAAAAGCCCATCTTGCTTGCTGCGATGTTAACGGACAGATGCAGTGTAAACTTACTTTCCTATGCAAATTTCATTCTGATAATGGAGAGTGGTGCATTTGCTTTTGACAAGCTGGTGTGTCAAAACCGTTTTAAAACGAGCACCACTGGATTAAGCTTTACTCCCATCAAGGTAATTTTCTTGATCAGTCGTGAACGTCGATGCTGTAACTAAATTTGAATTGTGCCTAATAAGTGAGAATTTAACAGATAAATGCTCCTTATTGACTTATCTCTTTGCAATCTTTGCATGGAATCCTTGAACACATAAACTGAAATTAAATGTGAATAACTATATCTATATGATTGTATGGTTTCCTAATTAAGAGAATGATAGGATAGTTATCATGTTTTAATGATGCCTCTTTAAGAAATTGTTCAATTCTCTGAAACCAAGAGGATCTCTGAAAAAAGGAGGAATGAGGACATTTTCAATGATTTTCACTGATTACAGACATTTTCACTGATTACAGACATTTTCAATGATAACAGACATTTTCAATGAATGCAGACATTTTAATGATTCAAATAATCAATAAACACAAAGTAAACAAAACTGTAGTTACTATATTATATGGCTTTAGAGTATCTTAAAATGTCTACTGCAAGTGATAGAATTCACTCAAATTCTATTCAGGTTTTATGAATAGGGTGGAAGAAAACTGTAAAAAGGCAAATTATATGTGATTGTCCCAATTGTGATTCTGGAGTGTGGCAGTTGTCAGGTAGAGTTTGTTGTAATGACAGATTGTCAATGCGCAGACCCTCTCATAGAAGCCTCCTGGGCTGCGACACATTGTCCTGCTCATCTCAGACTGGTGGGTGCTGGATAGTGACACATTGTCCTGCTTATCCCAGACTGGTGGGTACTGGATAGTGACACATTATCCTGTTTATCCTGGGCTGTTGGATGCTGGATAGTGACACATTGTCCTGCTTATCCTGGGCTGGTAGGTGCTGGATAGTGACACATTGCCCTGCTTATCCCAGGCTGGTGGGTGCTGGATAGTGACGCATTGACCTGCTTATCCCAGACTGGTGGGTACTGGATAGTGACACATTGCCCTGCTTATCTCAGACTGGTAGGTGCTGGATAGTGACACATTGTCCTGCTTATCCCAGACTGGTGGGTGCTGGATAGTGACACATTGACCTGCTTATCCCAGACTGGTGGGTGCTGGATAGTGGCACATTGACCTGCTTATCCCAGACTGGTGGGTGCTGGATAGTGGCACATTGCCCTGCTTATCCCAGACTGGTGGGTGCTGGATAGTGACACATTGCCCTGCTTATCCCAGACTGGTGGGTGCTGGATAGTGACACATTGCCCTGCTTATCCCAGGCTGGTGGGTGCTGGATAGTGACACATTGCCCTGCTTATCCCAGGCTGGTGAGTGCTGGATAGTGACACATTGACCTGCTTATCCCAGACTGGTGGGTGCTGGATAGTGACACATTGACCTGCTCATCTCAGACTGGTGGGTGCTGGATAGTGACACATTGTCCTGCTTATCACAGGCTGGTGGGTGCTGGATAGTGACACATTGTCCTGCTTATCCCAGACTGGTAGGTGCTGGGTAGTGACACATTGTCCTGCTTATCCCAGACTGGTAGGTGCTGGATAGTGACACATTTTTCTGCTTATCCCAGACTGGTGGGTGCTGGATAGTCACACATTGTCCTGCTTATCCCAGACTGGTGGGTGCTGGATAGTGACACATTGTCCTGTTTATCCTGGGCTGTTGGATGCTGGATAGTGACACATTGTCCTGCTTATCCCAGACTGGTGGGTGCTGGATAGTCACACATTGTCCTGCTTATCCCAGACTGGTGGGTGCTGGATAGTGACACATTGTCCTGTTTATCCTGGGCTGTTGGATGCTGGATAGTGACACATTGTCCTGCTTATCCCAGACTGGGTGCTGCATAGCGACACATTGAACTGAGAAAGAATAACTGAAGGAGAAACATCACATTTTACATAAATCATATACAAGGTCACAAGGGGTAACTACTAAGATCCAGGTCACCCCAACTCTTGACCATATAGACCGTATATGTGAGAGGCATATCATCATGGGCCACATCAGGTATAGGCTTATATGGTGGGGAGAGGACAATGCATGGCATATTGACCTCATATAAGGTGAAGCACTGGAGGGTCAGCTGCAGGCAGGTCAGGTTCTTTGCTATATAGGCTGATGTATCATATTTACCTGCAGGAAGATAGAGGAGGTGGGCCTGGTAAAGGCATGATGTGTTAATGCCATGGTTTCTATACATATACACTAATCTGAATCTCTCGTCCTTCCAATGGTGCTTTGAGCTGAGGGGTCTGTGGTCTCTAACTCATATTTTAGAAATTTGGGTGTTGGAAATGAAAATTACTTGCCTAAACTTGGACTAGTGATTTGGGAGACTATTTGTCCAATTTTTTTTCTATATTTATGTGTCAGAAATTCCGTAAATTGTGTTACAATGGTCTGTAAATTACATCAAACTGATCCTTAAATCATGTGAAACTGCCTCCTAAAAATATTTTTGTCATAATTCTTAACACAGAAACATTCATTCATCATGGGATTGGCTGCAGTGCTACCTTTTGTTAAACAGTTTACACTGTTTATTCAAGCTTTTGTAAAATCAGATTTTCAAGTCACTGTTTCCAGGCCTAATTAAAATGTTATTACTCATCTTATCACCCCTACATAAATTACTGTGCCACTTGAATGTTGATGCCGCAAGCTTAGCTTAGCTGACCAGTAAACTAGTGTAAACATCTCTGCTTAGTAAAGGTTTGTTAACAATGGGGCACCTTCAAATCGGGACATTGGAGTAATTTGGCTTTCAGAAGCCTGTTTGTCCATTGGTTTTTGCCCATTTGTACAGGCTTAACACCTTTTTGGACCACAAAAGTGGTACGGCATAGTACTTTGCACTTTCAGCAAAACACCATAATCCTGGTAGGTGTACTTTGGTTGATTTCAGGGAGACGGCTTGTATTTACCACAGTTTCATGACCACATATCATTTGAACATACCCCAAATTGCTGTAAACTTGCTTGTGCCCTCTGTGATTTCATGAAAACTTTCAGCATTTGTGACTCTTTTGGAAATGAAACAACTAGTTTACTTTACCTTTAGTCTGTTGGGAAGACAAAAACAAAAGGAACCAATGGGGGAAAACTATAGTCTGTTTGGAAGGCAAAAATGCAATCTTTATGACACAGTTTTTATAACTGTGACACAGGTTCTACAACTTTTTATCTTTAACCAGCAAATTTGATGATAAAGCAACAGGGATGTTTAGTGTAAATTTGAGCATTTCATGTTGTATCATATAAAATATTATTTGAAATTTAACATTTATATATTTACTTAAAGTTGGTCAATTATTTGGTCAATATACTTATCCCCTTTTGTGTAATTAAGTGAGCTCATTTTTCCATTTTCTGTTTGACTAACTTTTCTCACTCCTTTAACACTCAACTCTTATAATTACTTTGCTTGTGTCCTTTTCCTGTGATATTCAACTTGCCCATTTCCTGTGAAACACAACTTGCCCATTTCCTGTGGTACATTACTCTTTATTATATTCTTCACTCACTCCTTTTAATTTTTTTTTCGACTTTCCTGTTTTTTGGTTCCTGCATTTTTCTTAATTTGTTTTTGGTCTTAAAAATAGAATGCACAACTAACTCTACCATTTTCTGATATGCAGGATTCATTCCACAGCAAAAAGTTCCATCATCCATTATCAGTATTAAATGTATGAAAACCGCATGGCACCCTGGGATAACCTGTCCCTCTTGCGGGTGTTTACTCCGTCTGAACATTTCATGTTGTCCATCATTGTATGGCTATCTGGTACCATGTACAGGGTGAACTGCCACAGACCTGACAGAGGCGATTATGGCGGTATATATGTCTATCAGGGGCCCCCGATGGACCATTGGCCTGCTATGCTATATTGCTAATTGGACGTCCCTACACCCAACACATGGGCCAGCGTGGCATGAAATCGCCCCATTATATGTCAATTAGATTACACAACAGGGGCCCTTATACCATGCCATAGTAAGATATAGGTTTTCAAAAATTATACACTCAACTTCTTTTTTATTTCGTCAGCCAAACAATGTGCCAGAGTTTTTCGACCTCAAGCTCTGCTCTAAAGTATTGATGCGCTACTTAGATTTCTATTAAACATACACACTGGGTTTTCTACTATTTCTCCACTACACGTATAACATGTGATGATGCCTAAAAAAGCTTGTTTCCGATTTCCTATCTGCCCTTATTCAAACACCAACCCTTATTCTTTTGGACATTCTAGGTGGAAAACATACTCACATTAGAAATTTTATATCACAATTGGCAATATATTTGATCACATTTAACTGTGAGAAAAAATATATCTACCCCCATCCAGTGTTCTGGACAACATGCTTTCAGAAATAATATTATTCTTTTCGGCCTAAGGGCTGTGATGACTTTCATTACAGTCCTTCTCTGTCTTGTAATGATCATTCTCTCAGAGAAGCATAAATGTATGAATTATTAATCGTTTGGAGGAAATGTGTCCTATTCATTACAACACATAATGGAGTCATTAACATCTTCCTAATGAGCATCTATTTACAAGGAGATGGCAACCGAGAATGAAATAATAAATTGATGGAAATAAGGGGAAAATTGTCTATATTTCCTGACACTTTTAATGTTATCAATTATTGAAAGCATATTGCAAAAGAATAGAAGAAGATTGCTTTGCAATTTTTTTTCAAAAGATTTTGTATCATTTAGGCAACAATGCAATGTTTAATGGAAAATAGATTCCTAGAAAGATTGCATATGTATCCTTCAGTTGAAATTAAGCAATGTAAAATCTGTGAACATGAAAACAGTTTCAGTCACAATATACTTCAATTAGACAAACTATAAAACTTAAGTTATTGCTTAATATTATAAGTAAATAATCACATTATGTCTATCTGCAATAGTGTGGCATTAGCTATCACATTTATGCAAGAAAGAGCATTGTTTGTTGAGTCATACATCAAGTTTAAAACCCCAAATTCAATTACCATTGAAAAGAAAATGCAAAAGTGGGAGAATGAAAAGTTATCTGCTGGAGCTACTGTTGAGCACTAACCCCTAGAAAAGGTTTTATGCAGTGCCAACTAATCTAGTTACACAAAGCAGGAAAAGTAGTATTCCCAGGGCAATTTGCTATCTTCAGAATAAAACATGCAGATCTGGATAAATGCCCCAAGGTCAAAAGGACCTTCAAGTTGGTCAGTGCCCTCCAGCAAAAAGGTCACTTTCCTGTTGGAAAACATTTCACTTTTGTTTCTGAGGATTCCCTTTCAGCACTGTCTCTTTGAACTCTAAAAGCAACTTTTATACTAACTAGATTAGCTAACATTCTAAAGGGGGCAGAAAGATCATGACTGTATCAAAGGGAGACAGTTCAAGGACATTGCTATATAACGCTATTATATAGTTTACGGGAAGGTCAAGATAAGTCTTGTGTAATTCTGAAGCTACATGTTTTTGCCTGTCAAAGAATATTTTGAATAACAGAGTAGAAAATAAACATTGATTCAACATTGAATATCATATTCTCCAATTTGGAAAAATATGTCAAGCCAATTCTAACATCTGTTTATTTGGAACACGTTGCAAGGTATGAATCTTGGTTGTGTTTTGGAAAAAGTCATTTGTACATTTTATTAGAAGACAGAATCTTATATTGCATGACATGATCAAGATGTCCTCACCAGTTACTTTAAAATATCTTTATATCATCTCAATATGGGATGAATAAGTTCCATGCATTGAGGAGTAAATGAAAAATATTGTGATGTCAGATGAGTGAAAAATGAAGATTTGATAAAATAACAAATCTGAATGACAGATTATGAAACCATGGTTTTTTATGTTCAGGAAAGTAAGAAATTTGCATTGAGTACATTATAATTGTTACATTACTGTGAATTATTCCTGGAAAGAAATAATTTAAGCAGGCTGGAGGGCATTCATAGGAAAACTGTAATATTGTTTCACTGTGACCATAATTGTTTTACTTAATGGTGATTTCACACCAGCTGTGCATATGAAATTATATGTTGTCATGCAAAGTATGGATTCCAGTAGGAGTGTGTCTTATACGGTATCTTTAAGCACAAAATAGCATTATATTCTAAATATTTTTAAAGAAATATGACACATTATATATTTGTTATTCAGCATATTTATATGGCTTTTGAAACCACATAAAGTAATGCTTTTTCATGAACAATGATGCTGAATTTTTAACCCATTTATCTATGTTTGAAAATCTTTGATTTATAAATTACTGCATTGGCTGCAAGAATATATATATATATAAGGCTATCAATTTGGATCATCCATTATTCTAACAGTTATTTTACCATGAAGTAGGCATTTGAAATATTAATACTGTAGTTTATAAGTCTTGGCTAAAATAGAGATTCACTTTTTTTCTAACTCACTTTGAAAACTTTCATTCATACTTACACAAATGAACTCGAGAAAATGTTTCATATTGTATCTGTGTATTTGTATTTGCAGGACTTGTGTAAGTACATGAAAGGTGAGCTGAAGGAGGACCTTGCCAACCAGGTCTTACGAAGTATAGTGTCGTACGGTATCCAGCGTGTCGAGTTACGAGATGAGATTTACTGCCAGATTCTTCGACAGTGTAACGCTAACACCCACAAGGAACAGGCCCTCCGCTTGTGGATTGCATGGTGCCTCTGTGTCGTGTCTTTCAACCCTAGTAAAACTCTCAATAAGGTAATCAGATCATTGAAAACCTATTTTATATCAATTATATAGATAAATTTGTATAGAATTGTAAAGTTCCGCCCAGTTATTATGTTTGTTTTTTTTATGTTTTTTTTTTAAGCTATCTGTAGAAATTACAGAACATTTTGAATTTCAACACAAAAAATATATAAAAACAAACCAAATTTTTTATTTTTTATTTTCTGAAATCTTTTATGACAAAATGGTTTTAACCTTGGAAAGATATCTCCTCTGCTTTATAGAAACAAATTTCTTTCATCTCTTGATTTATTTGAAACCAAAATATCTCTGTGAACATAGGAAGCATAAAAACTTATCAGGCAATGGAAATATGATTCTAAATAACACCTATCATCCCCGGCTCGGCAGGCCTAAGAATAAACAGGGTGCTCTGGGGTCAGGGTTCACAAAGGCCATTAGAGATAGTGTTGCAGAACACACGTGTAATAGCAAGACTTGAAAAAGCCCCTCCCTGTTGACGCATGGGCAGGTGTTTCCAGTGTTTACAACTATTTACCTCCAAACATTTTTTCCTCTCCCTACTTCGTGGATATTCTCCTGGTACACACGTCAAAAACACAACAAATCATGCCAGACAAGAAGACTTTTTGTTCCTGGTGTCTCATTGCTTATGACTTTATAAACAGTGGAGAATTTTCTGTTACATTCATTGAATTTTTTAGAGGAACGTTTCTAACATTCCCCTGATGTGAAATTTTAGAAGACGTTAGGTTAGGATTGTCTGTGATAATATATTCGAGGCCATATAACATTTATTTTTTGAAACACTAATAAATCTGAGGTCACAAATGATAGAAAAACATGCAAAATTTGAGAATACTTATAATGTGAAAGGCCTCATATTTGAGATAATTCTTGACGTTTTCTGATAAACTTTCTAATCAGCCTCTCACTTTATTTTTTTTACAAACTAAATTGTGATAAAAGTGTATTTCATATTTCCAGAATATTGTAAGTTTCTTAACTGTTTTGCAATTCCTGCATCTGTAGTTTTGATTAATACCATACATGTGTTCACTCTCATAGAATGCAAGTGAATTTTCAAAACCTTAAAAACAAATTCTGGTTTCTTTTATAAATCCTCACTGTAGTTCATAATAAATACTGTCAGGAGATGAGTATCAAGTGGATTGCATGATTATTATTGACATATAATGCAGGATGTATGTTGACCTTGCAGTACTTATTGAGTTACCTGAGGATCATGCCAACTTGTCCGGAGAGTAAGATAGCGGACTATGCCAGTTTTTGTCTGCGTCATCTGAAGGTCCCCCTGCCAGGAACCAGGAAGATGCCGCCCTCTGTGTCAGAAATTGAGGTAACTAATATACTTTTTTTATGTTTTTTTTTTACTGGAATCCCTTCAAAAACAAAACCATAAAACAGCAATATTCTGAAATTTGCAGCTACTTAGGCCAAAAGAAATAAGAAATGTGTTTCTGATAACATGGATATGTTATGGTGTTTGTGATAATATATTAATAAGATTAAGAATAGGGGTAGTTTTACTGTTTTAGTTTTTATTTATATATTTTTTTAATGTGATCAAATACATAAAAAAACTGAGTACTATGGATGAAATGATGATTAAAACTTTGTCTTTTCGACTTGAAATTCCAATCAAACCTTAAGGTCATTTGGTTTGAACTAAGAAAGTAGGTTAGAAGTCGAAAACAAGCTATTTGTTTATTGGCCTGATGTAAAGGGTGAAGTTTGCTGATGTGTGAAGATGGTATCCTTGCTGCTTCATGTGTATATCTGCAGCATTTCCTGTATTGTTCACCATAGAATCTTGAGTGAGATTTAGCTCCCTCCCTCAAGGAACTTCCTCTATGGACCCTCACAGCATGAAAAAGGTTCATAAGAGATGGTAATAGTCAACAAAGAATCCTGGTCTGTTTACTGTATTGCTTAGAGTACAGATCCAAACTGGAATCAATTGATCTCATCAAATATCATCTTGATTTTTGTGGAACTTTCAGGCCAAGATTTAGTTTCAGGTATTTATGATTGTTTTGTAAAGTTAAAATCCACGCACCATGTTTCAATTGTTTTATATAGTAGCAGTGATAATGTTAGAAATTGAAAATTAAAGAGGTGTACATACCTTGGTCAAAGGTTATTTCAATATTGAACCAGTTTGTCATTAGAGTGTGTCTTTTAGCAATGTTAATATACATATGTTCTACCTGGCAATAATATTTTTGTCTGCATTGATCATGAGGAACTTATTTAAATATGACGTAAAACTACAAAGTTGAATTAGATGATAAGAACACAATGTAACCATTCCAACCTATTATAAATGGAATTTTTTGTATTATTATGACAGGTAAATTATTATGATAGATCAAAAGAAGTGGGTTTGATGTTTTGAACATTTCCAATTTCTAATACAATAATCAAACTGTAAATAATAAATTAAAAACCATGAAAAGTAAACTTTTCTTAAAGTAGCAACCGAAAGAAAAATTATTGTTTTTTTCATGGTCTGACATTTATTATATTCTACTGCATTCTGAGATCATAAATTGCTAATCTAAACAGTTAAACCAAGTCAATAGCATCTGTATGTCAAAGTTCCATCATAAAGATATGTGAAGGCTATCGATATGAGCAGCTTGTAAAAACCACATCATGAACAATAACTCACGGAGGCTAAAGTAAGGCCAGATGCCAACTTGCAGTGCCAGATATAATTTATATTTATGATGCAACAAAGTAGTAAAACTGCTCCATATAAAAGAAGGTTTGATTTGATGATGCATGGATAAATGTGAAGTTTCAGGGTTATGGCTTTGGTTCATCATTGCTCTCTCTGCACGCTGTTATGGCCATTGTTTTGTGAGTTTGAGGGATACAGACAACGCTGAGAGTGTTATAGTGTTTATAACAAGTTGTGCCTGGCTGTGGAGCATGATATATGTGTTGTTGTAGGTCAGTCAGCATATGTGGCATCAAAACAACAGCTATCAGTGTGTGTTGCTGGGGAAGTTCAATCTCTCCACCAACAATGGTCTATTATATTCCCGGCTGCTTCCTAACAGGTTTGGCCATGGGATCGCTTTATACTTTCACCCTTCTCATCTGTCACGGGTTACTTGTGTGCTTATGGTATTTTCTAGATAATGAATATAACATGGTAGCAGTGTGAAGGCATCATGTTGGCGATATCACATGACCAACTCAAATCCATTTCCCCTATTGTCACATGCACGGCAAGCTTCTGTCAAGGTCACTCTATGATAAAAATAGCCTGTCAGTTTTGACCAAAACTGGGACTCTCAAATAAGCATATTTACAAGTTGTTAATGGGTTTAGTTGATGACCTGCTTCACCCTACCTACGTAAATGCATTAAAAGCATGTCCATGTTGTCCGGAGGGCATCTATTCGGCAAAGGTCATCTCAAGGTCATAACTTGGAAATGTCAAGGTTGTGTAATGGGGTCAATCTGAGTGAAGGTCTGAGAAAAGGTGTTCCAGGGGTCATAAAGGTCAAAGCCTGACATTCTCAAGATAATGCTACAGAATTGATTTAATCATTATCATGTAGAGATGTGGCAAAGAAATCAATAATTATGATGCGAAATGGGAAGACCCCCATGGGTAAATTAGGGTCATGCATACATGGTACATTTATCATCGTTTTCAACCAGTACCGAATTATTGATATTTAAAAAACTTATGAACATACTCCATTATAATTTACTCTTTTTTTTAAATAGTGTACATACGACACAAATGATCATGTGTAACATCAATAATCAAATTGACATTAATGATGATTGTCAAATGACATGGACAATATGAAGTCTGTGTACGGCAGCTAACTGACCCATTGCCATGCATGGCATGTTGCCACTGAGTGGCAGAGCACAGAACATCAGCACTGGAATGCAGATATGCAATCTAAGCGTGATTGCAACTCCCCTGGGCCATTGCATGTCGCATTTCCACAACACATCGGAGCATTTGCCCGGAGTTTGCACTCTTGATTGTCGGGCAGGAAAGCCGTATTGACAGATGGACTACAGTAGCGTGTAATTTTCCAATATGTCACATGCTGAGTTCTGAGATAATTGGCAATCACATTTTCATATTTGCAAAACAACATTCCTAGAGATAGCTTGAGAGTAAAGAAGGTGAGGTCATTTTGATTGTCATTATATCTTAGCTGCTCTAGATATTCCAGGATTTAGTACTTCTGTATTTGAATGCTAATTAAAAAATAAAAAAACAGCTGTAAATAACTTTTCCATATAATTAACAAAAATGTTATTTGAAAAGAAACATTGGAAAAACTGGAAATTGTAGAAAATAAGAAAATCTTAGAACGTGTACTGCACTTCTGACACAGATATTGTGATTACATATCTGAACATACAAATGGAATGTGTTTGACCATACACTATACTCCATGTTATATTGCTTTTATAGGATTGGAAATCTCTCTTATCAAATTTATGTCTGCCATGGTGGTGTACTCATTGGCAGTAATTGTTTGGGAAATACAGAAACCATATTCAAAGCAATGTCAAGAAATTATGTGTGCATCCTGTATGAAACATGGCTGTGCATTCACAACATGTTTGTTTATGAATCATGACATGTGGGTCATCCCTGAATGCTAATATGGGACCCCCAATATGTGCTCCCCATCACCAGTACATCCTGTGTGAATGCCAATATGTGCTCCCCATTGACAGTGCATCCTGTGTGAATGCCAATATGTGCTCCCCATTTCCAGTGCATCCTGTGTGAATGCCAATATGTGCTCCCCATCGACCAGTACATCCTGTGTGAATGTCAATATGTATTCTCCATCACCAGTACATCCTGTGTGAATGCCAATATGTGCTCCCCATTTTCAGTACATCCTGTGTGAATGCCAATATGTGCTCCCCATTTCCAGTACATCCTGTGTGAATGCCAATATGTGCTCCCCATTTCCAGTACATCCTGTGTGAATGCCAATATGTGCTCCCCATCACCAGTACATCCTGTGTGAATGCCAATATGTGCTCCCCATTGCCAGTGCATCCTGTGTGAATGCCAATATGTGCTCTCCATCGCCAGTACATCCTGTGTGAATGCCAATATGTGCTCACCATCGCCAGTACATCCTGTGTGAATGCCAATATGTGCTCTCCATCACCAGTACATCCTGTGTGAATGCCAATATGTGCTCTCCATCACCAGTGCATCCTGTGTGAATGCCAATATGTATTCTCCATCACCAGTACATCCTGCTGTGTGAATGCCAATATGTGCTCCCCATTTCCAGTACATCCTGTGTGAATGCCAATATGTGCTCCCCATTTCCAGTACATCCTGTGTGAATGCCAATATGTATTCTCCATCACCAGTACATCCTGCTGTGTGAATGCCAATATGTGCTCTCCATCTCCAGTACATCCTGTGTGAATGCCAATATGTGCTCTCCATCACCAGTGCATCCTGTGTGAATGCCAATATGTATTCTCCATCACCAGTACATCCTGCTGTGTGAATGCCAATATGTGCTCCCCATTTCCAGTACATCCTGTGTGAATGCCAATATGTGCTCCCCATTTCCAGTACATCCTGTGTGAATGCCAATATGTATTCTCCATCACCAGTACATCCTGCTGTGTGAATGCCAATATGTGCTCTCCATCTCCAGTACATCCTGTGTGAATGCCAATATGTGCTCCCCATTTCCAGTGCATCCTGTGTGAATGCCAATATGTGCTCTCCATTTCCAGTACATTCTGTGTGAATGCCAATATGTGCTCCCCATTTCCAGTGCATCCTGTGTGAATGCCAATATGTGCTCTCCATTTCCAGTACATCCTGTGTGAATGCCAATATGTGCTCTCCATTTCCAGTACATTCTGTGTGAATGCCAATATGTGCTCCCCATTTCCAGTGCATCCTGTGTGAATGCCAATATGTGCTCCCCATTTCCAGTACATCCTGTGTGAATGCCAATATGTGCTCTCCATTTCCAGTACATTCTGTGTGAATGCCAATATGTGCTCCCCATTTCCAGTGCATCCTGTGTGAATGCCAATATGTGCTCTCCATTTCCAGTACATCCTGTGTGAATGCCAATATGTGCTCTCCATTTCCAGTACATCCTGTGTGAATGCCAATATGTGCTCTCCATTTCCAGTACATCCTGTGTGAATGCCAATATGTGCTCTCCATTTCCAGTACATCCTGTGTGAATGCCAATATGTGCTCTCCATTTCCAGTACATCCTGTGTGAATGCCAATATGTGCTCCCCATTTCCAGTACATCCTGTGTGAATGCCAATATATTTTCCCCATCACCAGTACATCCTGTGTGAATCCAGCTTCCCACTCATTTAAAAGTTACCATTATAGTATTCACATAATCCAATCTAGGCAGAAATTGTAATGTTACTTTGTTTATTTTCAGGCTATCAGAAATATGCAGCCACTAGTTTGCCGTATATATTTTTTGGACGGAAAAACCAAAGCTGTAGGAATTGAGCCAAATGAAACTGCAAAAGATTTGCTCAAGAAGGTTCAGGAGAAAATAGGACTACAAAATCTCCATGGTTGGGCTCTCTATGAGGTTTGTTTTCATCTTTTTTTCAATTAACCTTTTTACAGCTCTGTTCTGTATGTCTTTGAAGATTTGAAATATGTATCTTATGTGAATATAAAAAAATGAGAAAAGACAATATATTTTTATTCTTCAAATTGCCGGGAGTACAATTTGTGTATGGTGTTGGAAAATTACCACTTAAAATGTTTGCTGTGTGGTGAATGGTTGCTAAGAATAATTTAGATGGTTACCATATTTAATTTATTCATACAACCTTACAATCAGTATCACTGGGTTTTCATTGTTCCAGAGCACACCTGACCATGATCGTTTTATCAGGGAGTCTGAGTTCCTAGCAGATATCATATCTGACTGGGAAGAGTAAGTAGAAACAATTTTGATTATTTGCATTTTTATGAGCATTTTTACCTAACCACAGATAACTAATTTAGTCCCAATATCATTAAAATATAATAGATTGTGAATAGAATTACTCTTCTTCACCTCTTCATTTCATTGTTTTATAAACCATTTGCAGTACAGAAACTGTTCAGGTTATAAAGATCTTAAAATATTGGGCTGTTTTTTTTTTAAATGAAAACATTTTACTTTTTATGTTACCACTGTAGTTAACAAGACAATTTTTTTGCTCCATCTTTCTGCACGAATCACAGAAAATCTTCTGTAGTTCATGTAGATGCTCTGTTCTTGTTCGATAGTCGAAGCCATTTAAAGCCAATTCACCGAAATCCATTTTATTTGTTTGGAAACATAAGCAAGCAGGACAAACCAAGGACAATCTCATTTAGCAAACTATTTCTCAGGTAGTGTATCACACGGTAGTGTTAAAACTCATATACTTCCTTACATTCCGAGCATTTGAGAGCAAGTGCACATTTGATTTTTTTTCTATCATCTCATTTTCAAGTCTACAAATGTAAAATCTTGTCAAACATAAGGGGTGGTGTAGGAATGTTAACACTTAAAATGTTTGCTATGTGGTGTACGGTTGCTAAGGATATTTTAGATGGTTACCATAGTTAATTATGCATGTTTTTTGGATGCTATGGAGCTCAATGTATTGATAATGACATAATAAATTAACATAATGATAATATTCTTGATGATCTAACTTGAACTTGAAGCATGGGTGCATGCTCACAGTAAAGGTGCATAGCTCGTAAGTAAATCCTCCTTCAGTGCTATTCCTTCTCAACCTCGGCAAGGAATAGACTGTTGCAGTGCATTTAGACTCGTACCTGTAACTTTTGTGAGTTGATCTTTTTTGGATGGTGGTGATTTTGTGGCTCGGCAAGGTTTGGGCATCTTGGCAGTGCATGGTTCTGAGTTAGACAAAGCTAGGGTACTCCCTATCGTGATGGGAGCGCGTGGCCCATCACAGTAGGAAGTGCACCTTCTCATGTTCTTCAAGCTGGTATTCTTTACAGTAAAGTCAACCGTTTGGCAAGTGACGTCAGATTGAGCGTGTGGGTTGTTGACACTTTTAATGTGGCTATATTTGCACCTCTTTCTTCCCTCTCTCTCTCTCTCTCTCTCCTTTCACTCTCTTACTCTCTTCACTCAGCTAGGACCCAGATCTTATCTAGAGGCTGTCTCTGCAAGTATCACATTCTAACCTGCGCTGAGACCATAACATGTACTAACAACTAATACGCTTTGGAATATTGCACGTCTAGTATGTCTTATTCTTTTGGCAGGTACCTATGAGGTTCTTTGCCAAATTGCCATCTGAATTTTTAAAATGCACCTTATCATGAAAAGTGTAGAAATAAATACTTCAAGATTTTTTTTTCGTAGAATATTAAATTTAAAAAGATAATTCAAAAGCAGGATTTATCTCAATAGATTTAAATGCCTAATTTATGAATTATGTTTGCTGTACTATATATGCCTGCGCACTGCTCATTTACCATGGCAACTGCTTAAGATGTTCTAAAATTCACATTAACTATCATGCTGTAAATTATCAGAATAATTACCGGTAGGTCTGAGAGCAACACATATTTATTGCTTTCAGATAATGTTTCCTCAATTATTCTGAGTTGGAAATTGAGATATCAATCTCAAATATAAAGCTTGGATAGCAACAATATGACACCACTGCACTTTTTTTTTATCTATTTAACTTATATTTAGGTTAATAAAATGGAATGACATAAGTTGATTTCTCTCTCATTCATGTTTTTCTTAAATGAGAATTGTGTTTTATTGCAGGAAACAAAGAGCCCAGGCTTCCATAGGATCCCCCAAGAAAGTTCCACCTCGCCTTCCGTCTGCTGATTATGGCAAAATAATCTTCTGCAAAAGAATATACACCCCAGTGACTGAAGTGGATGATGATCCCATAGAATATCATCTGCTCTACGCACAAGCTCTGCACCATAATGTACAGGTATGTGTGGAATGTACACTACAATGTACAGGTATGTGTGGAATGTACACTACAATGTACAGGTATGTGTGGAATGTACACTACAATGTACAGGTAATGTGGTATGTGTACTACAATGTACATTGTAGTGTATATATATGCAAGTTGTGCACAACAATACAAAAAGTGCAAGCTACTGTGTTATAAAACAAAATTAGCATTGCTTACCTCATGAGAGGCAAGTACATATTAAACAAAAGCAATCCTGCAGCAAATGAGTGTAACCTTGTTCACAAGTATTGACCTTTTTACTCTGGTGTATGCCCATGTTACATGATATGAGTACCTGATTATATCTAAAATGCTCGTTTCATAATGTGGTACATATGAGCTCAGCAAGGCCACCTTTTAATTTCACCAAAATTGTCCTTTATGAACAAATGAGTTGAGCAATCAATTTGGAAATTGGCCATCTCCATTACATGCTGTGCCAACCCTGACCTCCTTAAATATGGGAGGCTTGCACACCATACGACCCTATAGTGATCTGTACATCATCGCTTGTAGCATGTTAATTATTCATATATTGCATGTGCACCATGGGGGAAATCTGCCCTGATTGTCCTCACGACAATGTTCAGGTGTAAGGGTTTTATTGACCCTCCAAATGAACATTAAACAGCATGGTGCCCGTGAGAGAGGTAGTATTATTGCTATACTCAGTGGTCACAACAGGCCAACCTAAGGTATCTATATCAGTATGGATATGCTGAGGAGGGAGCGGAGCTTGGGTCTCTTATCTGCAACTTCTGTCACAAATATGAACTGAGACATTCTAAATTGAGTGAATTGGACATATTACGCAAAGCTTTTTTTTAGTGAAAATGTTATATTGAAAGCACAGATAGATTTTTAAAATGGCAATTTTAGAGTGAATAGTAAAATATTTCTTTTCCTAATAAAAAATGAAGACCAGCCAAGCAGAATGAACCACAAAAATTCTTTCTTTTTGTTCTGTTTGTGATCGTTGTGACCAAAAATATTGACAATTCATACAAATGAAACACTTTTATGTCCATTATGTGATTGCAGTCAAATTTGATATTAAAGATATACAAGTTCAGGACATATTGTGCAACAAATGAAAGAAGAATAAATATTGCAGTTACCTTGTTCCCCAATATGACTAAAATTACAATTCGCATCTGTGGCATATATTTTAAAATTTGTGCAGTTTCATGAAAAGGTTTTTTTGTAGAAATGTTAAAAATCACAGATATATTTTCAGGGAAAATAAATTTAATAGATTGAATGATGAAGCCCTCGTGATTAGTAGGGCTAGGTGTTAAGGTAACTAACTATATACAATATGTACAGATATTGTTTTATTAATGATAAATGTCTTGTTTGAGAGTGCAGCACATGTGACCTTTGAGGCTTGCCTTTCACTGCATTGTTTTACCTTGTTGCAGGTAGATGAGTACTCAGTGCCTCAGCCCGTGGCCCTGCACCTGGCTGGTCTGCAGGCGCAGGTCATTCACGGCAACTATGAAGAAGACAAGATGTACAGGTAGCCGAGGCCCTCTTTTTTTTCAAACATTTTCCAGCAAAATAGCAACATCCCTGCTAAAGACTTCATGGCCGCTAAGTCTTGGTGGTTCTGACTAGACTGGTGGTGTATATATTGGTAGGCAGGGAAGGTGGCATTCTAGAGGTCACTCAGTACAAATAGTGGAAAATGTATCAGTGCTGTGTCAGATCTAGATTGATATTGTTATTAAATGGTAGAGATTTTGGTCGATTCATTTAATGCATAAACATTTCTGAGCATTTTTGCAGGCAGCGATTTATCATGGAAGAGTATGGTAGAAAATTAATATATCTTGACATTTAAAAGAACATTTTGTTATTTTAGTTAAAATTATTTACCAAACTTAGAATGATAAATCTGCATGCAGAAAATGCTGAACTATATGCTGTTTTCACAAAAGCTGAATCTACTTTAACATTTTCACACAGAATAAACCTTAGAGCTGTGTGTCTATAGTGCATACAAACTGTGTGATATAATTATCTCCTCATAGATATGAATATACACCTTACTGTAATAAGTTAAAATGATAAAGATTGTTTATTATAGATTAAAGTAGTACTTTTCCCTAATGAGGCAAACAAGGAGATTGAAAATAAATTATTGTGCACCTTTACCTTATCCATCCTTTATTTCACAAATTTAAACATTAAAGAGTTTACTCAAAAATAGAGAATTAATAAATTATCCATTTATATTTTTAAAAATTGTTGCAATTAGAAGAAAATGATATTTTCTCTTCCTCTTGCCAGCTGTTTTTTTTTAGGGAAAAATTATCAGGATGAATTTTGAAAAATAATAGATTCATTAAGGTGCACTTTAATTTGTTGCCTTAATTTGCCCCCTAGTGGGAATACTTGAGACTAGAGCGTTGTGGTTGTGTATTGTGTTTAGATATGCTGATGTAGATGACTACTTGTGCCAAAGGGTGATCGCCAGTGACAGTCTGGATTGGGCATCGGAGATCGCCGCTGCCCACAAGGTAGGCTTACCACTATGGGGTAGTATGGAGGGTGGGCAGTGCTTACCACTATGGGGTAGTACGGAGGGTGGACAGTGCTTACCACTATGGAACAGTGTGGAGGGTGGACAGTGCTTACCACTATGGGGTAGTATGGAGGGTGGACAGTGCTTACCACTATGGGGTACTATGGAGAGTGGACAGTGCTTACCACTATGGGGTACTATGGAGGGTGGACAGTGCTTACCACTATGGGACAGTGTGGAGGGTGGACAGTGCTTACCACTATGGGGTAGTATGGAGGGTGGACAGTGCTTACCACTATGGGACAGTATGGAGGGTGGACAGTGCTTACCACTATGGGACAGTGTGGAGGGTGGACAGTGCTTACCGCTATGGGGTAGTATGGAGGGTGGACAGTGCTTACCACTATGGGACAGTGTGGAGGGTGGACAGTGCTTACCACTATGGGGTAGTATGGAGGGTGGACAGTGCTTACCACTATGGGACAGTGTGGAGGGTGGACAGTGCTTACCACTATGGGGTAGTATGGAGGGTGGACAGTGCTTACCACTATGGGGTACTATGGAGAGTGGACAGTGCTTACCACTATGGGGTACTATGGAGAGTGGACAGTGCTTACCACTATGGGATAGAATGGATGGTGGGCAGTGCTTGCCACCATTGGACAGTATGGAGGGTGGACAGTGCTTACCACTATGGGACAGTATGGAGGGTGGACAGTGCTTACCACTACGGGACAGTATGGAGGGTGGACAGTGCTTACCACTATGGGGTACTATGGAGGGTGGGCAGTGCTTACCACTATGGGGTACTATGGAGGGTGGACAGTGCTTACCACTATGGGGTAGTATGGAGGGTGGACAGTGCTTACCACTATGGGATAGTATGGAGGGTGGACAGTGCTTACCACTATGGGACAGTATGGAGGGTGGACAGTACTTACCACTATGGGACAGTATGGAGGGTGGACAGTACTTACCACTATGGGACAGTATGGAGGGTGGACAGTGCTTACCACTATGGGATAGTGTGAAGGGTGAGCAGTGCTTACCAGTATGTGACAGTGTGGAGGGTGGACAGTACTTACCACTATGGGACAGTATGGAGGGTGGACAGTACTTACCACTATGGGACAGTATGGAGGGTGGACAGTGCTTACCACTATGGGATAGTGTGAAGGGTGAGCAGTGCTTACCACTATGGGGCAGTATGGAGGGTGGACAGTGCTTACCACTATGGGATAGAATGGATGGTGGGCAGTGCTTACCACTATGGGACAGTATGGAGGGTGGACAGTGCTTACCACTATGGAACAGTATGGAGGGTGGAAAGTAATTACCACTATGGGGAAGGGTGAGCAGTGCTTACCACTATGGGATAGAATGGATGGTGGGCAGTGCTTACCACTATGTGACAGTGTGGAGGGTGGACAGTGCTTACCACTATGGGACAGTATGGAGGGTGGACAGTGCTTACCACTATGTGGCAGTGTGGAGGGTGGGCAGTGCTTACCACTATGGGACAGTATGGAGGGTGGACAGTGCTTACCACTATGGAACAGTATGGAGGGTGGAAAGTAATTACCACTATGGGGAAGGGTGGGCAGTGCTTACCACTATGGGACAGTATGGAGGGTGGGCAGTGATTGTCACTATGGGACAGTATGGAGGGTGGACAGTGCTTACCACTATGGGGTAGTACGGAGGGTGGACAGTGCTTACCACTATGTGGCAGTGTGGAGGGTAGACAGTGCTTACCACTATGGAACAGTATGGAGGATGGACAGTGCTTACCACTATGGGACAGTATGGAGGGTGGACAGTGCTTACCACTATGGGGTAGTACGGAGGGTGGACAGTGCTTACCACTATGGGGCAGTATGGAGGGCAGACAGTGCTTACCACTATGGGACAGTGTGGAGGGTGGACAGTGCTTACCACTATGGGGTAGTATGAAGGGTGGACAGTGCTTACCACTATGGGACAGTATGGAGGGTGGACAGTGCTTACCACTATGGGACAGTATGGAGGGTAGACAGTGCTTACCACTATGGGGCAGTATGGAGGGCAGACAGTGCTTACCACTATGGGACAGTGTGGAGGGTGGACAGTGCTTACCACTATGGGGTAGTATGAAGGGTGGACAGTGCTTACCACTATGGGACAGTATGGAGGGTGGACAGTGCTTACCACTATGGGGCAGTATGGAGGGCAGACAGTGCTTACCACTATGGGACAGTGTGGAGGGTGGACAGTGCTTACCACTATGGGGTAGTATGAAGGGTGGACAGTGCTTACCACTATGGGACAGTATGGAGGGTAGACAGTGCTTACCACTATGGGGCAGTATGGAGGGCAGACAGTGCTTACCACTATGGGACAGTGTGGAGGGTGGACAGTGCTCACCACTATGGGGTAGTATGAAGGGTGGACAGTGCTTACCACTATGGGACAGTATGGAGGGTGGACAGTGCTTACCACTATGGGACAGTATGGAGGGTAGACAGTGCTTACCACTATGGGGCAGTATGGAGGGCAGACAGTGCTTACCACTATGGGACAGTGTGGAGGGTGGACAGTGCTTACCACTATGGGGTAGTATGAAGGGTGGACAGTGCTTACCACTATGGGACAGTATGGAGGGTGGACAGTGCTTACCACTATGGGGCAGTATGGAGGGCAGACAGTGCTTACCACTATGGGACAGTGTGGAGGGTGGACAGTGCTTACCACTATGGGACAGTGTGGAGGGTGGACAGTGCTTACCACTATGGGACAGTGTGGAGGGTGGACAGTGCTTACCACTATGGGGTAGTATGAAGGGTGGACAGTGCTTACCACTATGGGGTAGTATGAAGGGTGGACAGTGCTTACCACTATGGGACAGTATGGAGGGTGGACAGTGCTTACCACTATAGGGTAGTATGGAGGGTGGACAGTGCTTACCACTATGGGACAGTATGGAGGGTGGACAGTGCTTACCACTATGGGGTAGTATGGATGGTGGACAGTGCTTACCACTATGGGACAGTGTGGAGGGTGGACAGTGCTTACCACTATGGGGTAGTATGGAGGGTGGACAGTGCTTACCACTATGGGACAGTGTGGAGGGTGGACAGTGCTTACCACTATGGGGTAGTATGGAGGGTGGACAGTGCTTACCACTATGGGGTACTATGGAGAGTGGACAGTGCTTACCACTATGGGGTACTATGGAGGGTGGACAGTGCTTACCACTATGGGGTACTATGGAGAGTGGACAGTGCTTACCACTATGGGATAGAATGGATGGTGGGCAGTGCTTGCCACCATTGGACAGTATGGAGGGTGGACAGTGCTTACCACTACGGGACAGTATGGAGGGTGGACAGTGCTTACCACTATGGGGTACTATGGAGGGTGGGCAGTGCTTACCACTATGGGGTACTATGGAGGGTGGACAGTGCTTACCACTATGGGGTAGTATGGAGGGTGGACAGTGCTTACCACTATGGGATAGTATGGAGGGTGGACAGTGCTTACCACTATGGGACAGTATGGAGGGTGGACAGTACTTACCACTATGGGACAGTATGGAGGGTGGACAGTACTTACCACTATGGGATAGTGTGAAGGGTGAGCAGTGCTTACCACTATGGGATAGAATGGAGGGTGGACAGTGCTTACCACTATGGAACAGTATGGAGGGTGGAAAGTAATTACCACTATGGGGAAGGGTGGGCAGTGCTTACCACTATGGGACAGTATGGAGGGTGGGCAGTGATTGTCACTATGGGACAGTATGGAGGGTGGACAGTGCTTACCACTATGGGACAGTATGGAGGGTGGACAGTGCTTACCACTATGGAACAGTATGGAGGGTGGAAAGTAATTACCACTATGGGGAAGGGTGGGCAGTGCTTACCACTATGGGACAGTATGGAGGGTGGGCAGTGATTGTCACTATGGGACAGTATGGAGGGTGGACAGTGCTTACCACTATGGGGTAGTACGGAGGGTGGACAGTGCTTACCACTATGTGGCAGTGTGGAGGGTAGACAGTGCTTACCACTATGGGACAGTGTGGAGGGTGGACAGTGCTTACCACTATGGGGTAGTATGAAGGGTGGACAGTGCTTACCACTATGGGACAGTATGGAGGGTGGACAGTGCTTACCACTATAGGGTAGTATGGAGGGTGGACAGTGCTTACCACTATGGGACAGTATGGAGGGTGGACAGTGCTTACCACTATGGGGTAGTATGGAGGGTGGACAGTGCTTACCACTATGGGACAGTATGGAGGGTGGACAGTGCTTACCACTATGGGACAGTGTGGAGGGTGGGCAGTGCTTACCACTATGGGACAGTATGGAGGGTGGACAGTGCTTACCACTATGGGGTAGTATGAAGGGTGGACAGTACTTACCACTATGGGACAGTATGGAGGGTGGACAGTGCTTACCACTATGGGACAGTATGGAGGGTGGACAGTGCTTACCACTATGGGACAGTGTGGAGGGTGGACAGTGCTTACCACTATGGGGTAGTATGAAGGGTGGACAGTGCTTACCACTATGGGACAGTATGGAGGGTGGACAGTGCTTACCACTATAGGGTAGTATGGAGGGTGGACAGTGCTTACCACTATGGGATAGTGTGGAGGGTGGACAGTGCTTACCACTGCCCCTGTAGTATGGAGGGTGGACAGTGCTTACCACTATGGGACAGTATGGAGGGTGGACAGTGCTTACCACTATGGAACAGTATGGAGGGTGGACAGTGTTTTCCACTATGGGACAGTATGGAGGGTGGACAGTGCTTACCACTATGAGGTAGTACGGAGGGTGGACAGTGCTTACTACTATGGGACAGTATGGAGGGTGGACAGTGCTTACCACTATAGGGTAGTATGGAGGGTGGACAGTGCTTACCACTATGGGACAGTGTGGAGGGTGGACAGTGCTTACCACTATTGGGTAGTATGGAGGGTGGACAGTGCTTACCACTACGGGACAGTATGGAGGGTGGACAGTGCTTACCACTATGGGGTAGTATGGAGGGTGGACAGTGCTTACCACTATGGGGTAGTATGGAGGGTGGACAGTGCTTACCACTATGGGGTAGTATGGAGGGTGGACAGTGCTTACCACTATGGGGTAGTATGAAGGGTGGACAGTGCTTACCACTATGGGACAGTGTGGAGGGTGGACAGTGCTTACCACTATGGGGTAGTATGGAGGGTGGACAGTGCTTACCACTATGGGACAGTATGGAGGGTGGACAGTGCTTACCACTATGGGGTAGTACGGAGGGTGGACACTTTTGTGGAGTGGAGAGTGCAGAAGCGTTGGCCTTGGGCATATACAGTTCTCTGCTATCAACACATTATGCTGTGGGTCACGCTATAAGGACCTGTGGGAATATATCAGTAGAAAATGTGTTTCTCTGTAGATGATTTATATCCAAAAGCTTCAACTGCCGTGCTTCCTATAAGAGCTCTTTAAAACTATTTGATTGTAATATCAGCTGTTTGATTAGTAGGCAAAAAATGATTATTCTTGACTGTTTTGGGTTTTTTTTTTAATATTAAGAAAGAGGGCTGATCTTTATACTTCAGACCATCATTCTTACCTTTTCACTTGTTTGTGTTTTCCTCTTAATTGACTGGATGACATCTTTTTGTTTTATTCTCAGAAATATGCAACAGGGAAGACAGAAACTGAAGCCAAAATGCGCTACTTAGTACTCATATCTCAATTCCCACTCTACGGATGTGTGAAATTCTTTGCTCACTACAAGGGACTTTGGCATTTTGGATTTGAATTCATCGTGGCGATTGGCCACGTCAACGTCAAACTGATCAGTATTCAGGAAAAGACAATCGCGTACGAGTTTGGCTATGCCGACATCGAGGTATTTAACCTGGACTTTGACCATGACCTGCTGACCATAGAGCTGCGGGAGCATGTCGTCAGCAAGCAGAAGTCCTACATGTTCGAGTGCCTGGATGTGGAAGACATGGCTGCCTTAGTGGAACAGTACGCTCCGCAACTTGCCACGTGGACACAGCAAACTCACCCCGAACCGCTCAAAAAACATGTATGTAAGGTACTGCATTATCACCCACTGATACTTCTACATGTTGCCGTATACATGTAGCAAAATTATCCGCTTTTCTATTTTTTTTATTATTATTTTTTTTTTATTCAGGCAGTTCATTTTTGCAGTACCATGTGCTGACCGCATTGAATTTCAAAAGCTAGTCCAAATTTGTTTGCTTTCTGATTGTACAATGTCCAAGGTGGCACAAAGGTTAATCTATATTGATATTATTTCTGGCTGAATCAATGTACATATTATTTTATATTTAATTGTATCATATGTATAATATAAGTCTAAAGTTGGTATTATATTTTCTATTACTTTAAATTAGCGTAATGAATTAGGAAGCTTATGTTACTTGTTTTCATGCTTTGTAAATAATACAAAAATGTGTTTGGTCTTGTCTGATGTATAGCTTTAGTAGAGAGTTCCATTCTGCATGTTAAAGCTATTGAAGAATATTCTTCATGTCAAAAAAAATTATTGTTGTGAAAAATATGTATTGTATTGAATTTAAATTGTTGAATTTATAAATATTCCTTGTCATTTTTTAAGTGGAAAGCTTCTGAATCGGACTGGATTCGTCTCTTTGACAAGATTGTGGACCATCGTAAGGTGTTGGTACATAGTGGCTTAGTTAACCGACCTCCGGACCAAGGCATGGGGCTCCTCAAATGTGCACTCAAGAAGTGAGTTACACTCAATAGATACATTTCAATTAAACAACGCTCATTCAAGAAAGAACATTCTCCCATTCAAAAATCTAAGAGCAAGATGAGAAATATATTCACGTTTGAAAGTATTGCAATATTGCACACACACAAATTTTAATCAAACTTGACATATTTTTACTGCAAGTTTCTTTACTGAAGTAATGGTTTCCCTACCCTTTTATTTAAAGGAAATCATTTTGTATCATAGATATATTTGAAAAAAGAAATACATTATAGAGACTTGCTGTGGCAAATCATATTTAATAATGTTAACTTAATAGTTTAATTGTGTCGTCTATATAGTATAATTGTAATGTCCAAATAGTTAAATTGTATTGTCCCATAGAAACATCAATACCTTAATTCTAGTAAAAAGAAATAGCATAATGATTTCAATCATTTCATCATTAATTTATATATATATATAGGCATATATATATATATATATATATATATATATATATATATATATATATATATATATATATATATATATATATATATATATATATATATATATATATATATATATATATATATATATATATATATATATATATATATATATATATATATATATATATATATATATATATATATATATATATATATATATATATATGAAAAACAACAGAATTATTTCCTTTGTAAAGCTGTAACCTTTTGCACTTCCTAAACTAACTTTATTCTCGTAGACCCTTGTCCTTTTGTCCTTTACTCTGATATTACTGCTAACTTGATACATAGTTGACTGCAAATTCTTTGCTTTTCATTAATGAATATTTGGTATATTTCAGAAATTCTCTTTGAGTCTCAGACTGTCTATGAAAAATTGGGCAAAAAGAAACTGCTGAACAGTTGATTCCTTTAAAGTACATGAAATGTATTTAATACTCATTGAGAATATATTGTCAAATAAATGATAAAGGCATTTTAACAGATACAATTTAAACAGAACATTGTTTTACCAAAGTCTTTGTACAAAAATACCATGTGGCAAAAACTTTTTCAACTTCATTTAGTTATATTTTTTTAGAAAATATAGTGTGTTATTAGCCTGTGATGTGTTATATTCTTAACTAATGATCTGTGATTAATATGTAATAATACTATTAACCCTACTGTGCATGCTGTCTCACTTCAAAGACAAATGATTAAAAGTGACTGTGTCCTCGCACCCCACCCATAGTAGTTACTTGTACAGATAGGGAAATCCCAAGCATCATGCAGATATCGCACGTGGTTTTGCAGGCTGAGTGGTCGAGGAGGGTGTGGACTTGAGGGACGAGAGGACGACATCGACCTTAAGGGCACGTACTGGACGCACCAGAAGACGCCTTTCAAGACGTCCCTCATGACCTTCGAGTCTCATGAGCTGGACGACATCTCCGTCAGAATGTTCAACTCTACCTTGGTCTACACAGGCATTGAATCAGTCGGTAAGAGGCCAATTCACAAAATAACAAGAAAATCTTTTTGAAAAAAGCCATAATATGCTGTTTAATGCTATTTTAATTGATACAAATTCTCAAAAAAAAACATTTTTTAATTTTTAGAGATAATACAGATAAGATTTCATTATTTATATACCAAAGAACAAAAAAAACGCTATATCCTATCATTATTATGATTCGAATGACTCAAATTATCTGAAATTATCATCCTCTAAATGCTTTTTATTGTCTAAATATGAATATAGAAACTTGAAAATACATCACCAAAATTTCATATAAGCCGATTGTGGGTCACTATCTTGCCCCACTGAAAACAAGATGCTGGAAGTGCAAAAAAAATTTGGAAGCAGACAAAAAAACTCCAAAAAAACTTCAATCGTTAAAAAAATCCAATCATTAAAAAAAAATGATAACCTGCAATTGCACTAAGCATTTACCTGGCAAAGAATAAAAAAGTGCTTTATTGACATGTTGTGCTGATTTTGTTGCGTGGCCTGATGTGTAGCCGTGTTGGAGGACATGGACCTGATCACCGTGGTGCAGACTCTCATCACAAAGTGCATGGAGAGTGACGACCTATGCAATGAGTTCTATCTGCAGCTCATAAAACAGACCACAGACACCCCGGCCGGTGAGTGATAATACAGTGATATAACAGACCCTCCTTCCCTTAAATCTCTCCACCTTAACAGTTTCTTTAATATTACCTTGTAAAAAAGTACATGATCAATTTGCTCTGAGGCTTGAGGATGTATATTAAACTTATCAATATGAAGATGATTTTCCTTTCTCGTATTGTATTTTATTTGGCGATGGCTGAATAAGCTGAAATGGATGAACAATTATAAAAAATATTGAAATATATATATATTTTTTTTTTTACCTTTTTTTTTAAAGATTTACATTGTGTAATTGTGGATATTTCTATATTTTTCAATATGCAGATCCTAATAACAAGGCTGTGCTTTTTAAAAAAAAGATTTCCATTGTGAGATTGTGGATATTTCTGTATGTTTCAATGCACAGATCCTAATAACAAGGCCGTGCTGCGGTACTGGCACCTGATGACCATGGCCACCTGTGTGATGCTGCCCCCTAACGGCCTCATCTTGAGTTACCTGAAACTGCACCTCAAGCGCTACGCCCTGCAGGAGTACACCGAGGAGGGCAAGTACGCCAGCTTCTGCATCAAAAGCATCTTCAGGACCTACGAAAGCAAGGGCAGGAAACATCCACCATCTTATAAAGAAGTTGTTTTTGTGACCAAAAGGTAATTATTTATTCCGCTTGAATGCTTTTTGATATTCTGACTACCGATAGGTGTGAATAGTCTAAGAGGAGTCTGCTTTTAATTTTTTTTAAATTCAGATGAGGTTTTGAGAAAAATATAGCATTTGACTAAAAAGTTTATATGTTCTATATTTGCCTAAACTTTTCTTGTTTTTCTTTGCATCAGGCAATCTCTTGAGGTATTGATGAATCTTCCAGATGGACAACAGATACAAATAGAATTTGATTCAGCTTCCACAGCTTCTGAGGTAAAAATTCATGCTTCATTCTTGAAGAAGATTCCTAAAGTTAATATTTCATTCTTTATTTGAAGAAGAAGATCCATATAGCATCTTCATAAAGTATATTTTAAGAATCTTTCCAGGAACATTTAACAAGTGGCAATATTCCATTATTAAACCAATAAGAAGTGGCAATATTCCATTATTAAACCAATAAGAAGTGGCAATATTCCATTATTAAACCAATAAGAAGTGGCAATATTCCATTATTAAACCAATAACAATTTCAACTATCACATTATCAATTGAAAACATTTTTTGGAAGTATTCTTTAAAAAATTCTATCTTCTGGTAATAAATGCTAAACTATTTCATGTTAGTGAAAGTATTAGTCACCTTATTTTAAAAAAAACATCTTGTTCATACATGATTGCAATTCTGAGTGAGAATGAATGAAGAGTTACCATGGTAACCTGAGATGTGTTTCACCAGGTTCTGCAGCAGGTTAAGGCTCGAGTGGGGATGAGGCTGGATGCAGACGGGTTTGGTATCTATGAAGCCTGCGGAGAGAAAACAGGTAAGAATGACAAATCAACGTAAAATATAAATATGCTCATTTAACATGGCACAATGGAGGGCAAGGTAAGAGATGAACATAGCTATGTAGTATGGTATAAGAGAAAGGCTGACCAATAGTATGGCCAATATAGGAATGGGGTGAAAATAACTGAGATAATTATATCATATTTACAGAGTTGATCAGTGTGTTGAGCACAATGTGGTGTCTTATTTAAAGATAATCCTTTAATATTTCTGATGGATTATCATAATAAATCACGAAATGTGCCACAAACACATCAAAATTTCAGATCTATATTGAAGTTAGTTATATAATAATGCATCTAAATCTTCCAAAGTAATTTGGTCATGCAAATCAACAGCATTTAACACTAACCTGTCTTGTATAATTTCAGAGTCATATATGCCTCCAGATGAGAAGCTCTGTGATTCCTTATACAGATGGGAGAAATGGGCCCAGTCAAATCAGACTGTCAATAAAGATCTCATATATTCATTCAAGGTAAAATCATTTATACTTTTATTTCTTATGACAGATTAAAAGTCACATCATGACAAGAATTTTTTAAAGTGGTAAATCTTTAGATTTTGTACCTTTGAGAAACATCTGACAGATTTTTACTTTGGAGAAAGTCATGAGTGATATCAGCAAAACTATGGTATTCAAGTGAATGGTTGCAATGACTTCTCATTTATACATTTGACGTCTCTTTTAAACTTTTGCAGAAACGGATCTTTGTGGAGCCATTCACCAACCCTAAGGACCCCATAGAAGTGGACATGCTGTATCACCAGTCAGTCACTGAGGTGTTTGAGGAGAAAATCCCACTCACCAAACCAGACGCTGTGAGAAATTAGATTATTACAAATGTATTTAATCATATCATGTCAAAATGTAGATATCGTATTATTATTCTGGGATATAGACATTAGTATATCTTTTCTCAGAAAAGGGGTGGGGTATGAGAACAAACACAAAATTAGTTCCACTTAAAAACATTCAGGACTGAAGTTGTTGAGTGTGTAAGAAGTAACCATTATGGGTTAGGCCCTTCCGAAATTTTGATGCGATCTTTTACCAACTTTCGGCCATTATGGTTTGGGTGCTTTCTCAGCTTGGCTACTGGTATCACAAATGGTTTTGTAGAAATACAAATGATTTCGACACTAACAGTGTTTCACCTCCAAAGTTAGGTACATTTGCTCATGGAAAAAACATTTCATGATCCATATATCTTTTCCCATTTCAGATTCAGTTATGTGCACTTAGAGCTCAGACAGAATTTGGAGACCATGGATATGCAAACAATTTTGATTACACGTAAGTATTTATGAGGTTTTTATTTTGCTTTTTTCTGATACTTTTGCAGTGTGAGAACATATCTGACAGTGACAAAGATATTTTTTGCAAAGTTCAAACATATCCCCTTCTGCATTTGAACATTTTAAAAGAAAAATTCTAGGAGATTAAGGAAAAACATGTATTTCTTTTATATCATATTTCACAATACATATTTGATTGAAAATATAGCTAAAAATGAGATAGGGGGATGTTATCTTTGCATTGATGTCATCTGTACTATTTGAAATTAGATGACTGTTTGATTGGAGAATAGAAATGCATTTCATTTCATTTCATTTATTCACTATACATATCTCTTTATTATTATATTTAATAAATAAATATAAGGATATTATCTACGGTATATATTGATATGACTTGTAAATTTTGAAATAAGGATGTTATATAATAATATTGATACGATATTGTGGGCAGATCTGTGATGAGAATCCTGCCACGACATCTCAGGGACCTGATAAACGTGGCTGACATTTCTGACGTCCACAAGACTCTGGTAGGAATGACCCCCATAGCTTCGAACATTGCATTCCTTGATGTGCTCAAACACTGGCCACTATATGGAGCCACCTTCTTCAATGTCACTGTAAGTCTAGCCTATTTGCTTTTTAAATCGTTTCTTACAGCCGACGACAACTGACCTGCGGACGACAACAGAGCTGCAGTTCCATTTTCAAAGCCTTTAAAGTACATCTGTACTCTCGAATATATTCAAATCAAGTCATTCTCTGACACCTGTATGTGCCAACAATGTCAAATGGTGTGATAAACATCGGCAATCAATTGATAAACTGAAAGGCAACACTGTTGTTGTCCGCAGCTCTGTTGTCGTCGGCTGTATACGAAAGCACCATCTGATAGTGTAAACAGAAACTACGTGCCAAAAACATGGCCGCCATGGATTGATAATATGTGTATGCTCCATAGACTTACAGTTTAATCATATTGAAACCTCGAACATCCAGCCCTAAAGGCAAAACACACCGCAAACGAAAAACAAACCTGAGATTGTTGAACTGAGACAAGTATAGAAATGAAATAAAATCATTCATAGAATGTCTTACAGCCCTCTGGATGACATCATCTTATTATGAGTTAAGATATTATACTTTATTATTATATATTATATTACATTTATATTACCACTTTCATCAATTGAAGTTTTGTGTGTTTATTGTGTTAAATTGATTCTACAAAATGCTATGAAGAATCAAAACATGAAGTACAAGCACAGAAGTGCATAAAATATATTTTAATTAATTTATTGAGGGTTTTTCTCCAAAGATCAGCATTATATATTGCAGCAAAGTTATTCAGACACATTGCCAAAATGGATTTGGCTGGCAATCTCCCAGATTGGAATCCATATAATGGAATGTAGAGGCCAGGTAAATTATTTTAGGAAATTGTTTTATTTTAGTCTTATATCATAAAACTACATTCAAAACTACATTCAAATATTTGCAGTATTTCATTGTAAAAATGATTGAACCTAAAAATATTAATGGCAAAAAGACGGCATTAACTATTTATAACAATAAATAGTTAATGCCGTAATTGTAATTGTGAATAAAGAATTGAAATTTGTATCATTTCAGCATGTTTACGCTTCATATACTCACAAGGACATTGTTCAATGTTCTCCGACCATTAAAAACCTTATTCTTGTTATTGGGAGCTCTTCCAAGGGGCCCAAGCTCATCTTTAATACTGCAGAGGTAAGCAACTTTTTCTCTTTATTTTCTTGTATGTCCTCTCAATTTTTCTTACCCCTTGTATATATCAGAGTTGTGTTATATTTCTCCTGTGAAAAAGATACATTCCCTATTGGAGCACTTAACATGTTTTCACTCTGTCTAACACTGTTGTTTTTAAATCCAGAATTACGTGTTACTATCTGTGTGGAGTCCTAGTTGGAAAAATACTTCTGTCAAAATTTTATTAAATGATATGTAGTCAAACATTTTTTACCCCTCAGCAACTTTTGCTGAAGGGTTTGTCAGAGCCTGTGCCATCAGTGTCTGGGTGTCTGTCCCTTTTGTGACCCTATCTCTGAAAGCTTTGTGAATGCAATAAGGCAACACATAAAAATAGCAAAGATTTACTTGTAGGTGACCTTGACCTAAATATTAAGGTAATGTGACCAGATCTTTGAAAATCATGTGAACACCATAAATTGACAAGGAATAAAAATAACATTACCAAACTTAAACATTCATGCATTTTATCAGTGTCTGAAAATGATGCCTTTGTTGCTGACCTTGACCAACACTCTAAGGTCATTCAGCCCAATCTGAAAATCTTGACAACAAATCAAAAAAGCATTACAAAACTTAAATCATTGATGCATAACAGCCCTAATTTTCTACTCCTTCCACCCTAACTATGAGCTTAGAGGTCTGTGGTCTCAGACCAGTATTTTTTTTACTCCTCAGCTCCTTTAGTTACAGAGGGCTTTATCATTGCCCAGAATGTTTGGATCTCACTGCCTGTGATTTACTTTGTGCTGGCCAGATATTGGATTAACCTACATACTGGTAAATCTAGCTAATTGACTAGATTATCATTTTCAAGGACCTCCCTCCTGCATATTGAAGTTCCTAGATTTTAACAAGTGCACATCAAGGAGGTGTAATGTTATAAGAAGATGCGGTGCCACCCAGACATTTGCATCTGTTTATGGGTTGAAGGGTTATGCACTGCCAATTATTTTTAAAGAATCTACAGCTGAGGGGTATCAACAGCTTTGCTGAATTTAATTTAAAAAAAATACAATTATTAAAAATTTCCATATCGTACTGAGTTGTTTGATGACCAGTCTGTTTTCTGCTATGGGTAGTGGATTTCATGAGCATTTGAACAATTCAAAAAGGCTTTCTGTGTGTGATGGCAAAAAGCTTAACAAACACATTTGAAGCTGAGAATATTGGTACTTCTATATGGCTTTTGTGTGTCCCTAGATTGAGTGTCTCAGCCCTCCTCCACATTTCAATGTTCTCACTCTGTCTATCTAGGAACAATACTGTAAAACCAACTTGTGTCTAATACAGTGATTGTATGACATACAATACCTTGAGCCCTATTATGTGAAAATAATTCATTTCCTGCATCAATCTGCACTGCATTCACAACATTTGATGCAGCAAATGAATTATAAAAACATACCTTACATTCATGTATTTTGAAATATATACATGAAATAATTATTGTGTTTGTTTTTTTTTTCTTCTGTGATTTGATTCTGAATACCATATCATATATCAGTTGATTTGTGTCAACATTCATCAAGACAGCTATGGCGATCTAATTCATGCTAAATTTGTTCACTTATTGTGTTTCGTAGAAATCCCGATACCAACTATATCCCTCAAAGGTAAACAAATTTGCAGCACCAAATTACCTCCATATAAATATCAAAATATCACATTTTACTGCCAACTTTCGGGTTTTACAGTATGTATACTTGCATGTCCCAAAGCTTGCTAAATGCTTCGTAAAAGCTTCAAATAGGATAACATTGTGCTTTCCATATTAACTACATTTGCTTTAGATGGCCAAGAGGAATGCTCAAATATATATTAATGTGATCAGGTGAACTTTGTATTGAGGTTTATGTCATGTGAAAAAATACATGTGTTTTGATATGTATATTATTGAGTTCCTTACATTTATATGAATAACAAAAAGATAAACAGACACCAGGTGGCACTACTTTGCTGAAATAGATACAAATTTATACTTCATCAAATATATTTCAAAGATTAAATTTATTGATTATATCCTAACTTTTTCTTCCAATATACAGGTTTAATATTATATGATGTCACTTTTCTCTCAAAGGGTCAGTCATTTCAGAATATTGAACGTTAATTGAAAGAAGAGAAAAGTGTAAAAATGAATATATTTTGATGTGTTTAATGCAAAGCAAAGTAGAGTTTGCCAGGGTTGCATATGATTCAGTATCTTAACCATTAAAATATGATAAGAGAATGATTGCAATGCATGTAAGTACGGTTAATCTGCAATACACTGGTATTGCACAGTATTCTGGTGCAGAGCAAGGAAAACATATTTGATATATGCAATGCTTTTCCTGCAGATTATTTTGGCATGGTTTGAGCAATATAACAGAATATTGTGTTTTTATTAGTCTATGTTTGTTTTCCTCTTTTTGCAAATAGGAGACAAAATTTTAACCAAAATGTTGCCATCTTCGTTCTCTATATTTAATCAAACTACGAAGTACTTAAGCCAGAAGTGCACACTTTGATTGAAAATGATCAACAAAGATGCTAACCAAAAGTTGCACTATAGTTGTTTTCCTTTCAAATATCATTGATAAAATGAAAATCATTTTAAACTAAGCCATCTTTTTTTTATTAATTTAAAAAGAAGTATAAAAATTGAGAAATATTACTAACCCTTTATTGACTGCTTTCTTCTTAAAATAATCATTCATGTGGGATTTAATACATGAATTTAGGAAAGAAAATTAATCTACCGGCAATCTTATATTTTTTGGTCAAGTATGACAAAGATTAAATGTATTTCCTTGTCAAAAAAAAATGAGACATGAGTGTATTTTATCAGTTGTGAGTTGTTATATTATTATAAATTGGAATTGTTTGTTTTGTAGGAGAGGATGATCTTTTGTGACAATGCTGATTTAATGATCGATGATGGATTGGTTTCAGGCTTCCCAGATTGTGCAGTTGATCCTGGATTATCAAGAGGTGGTTCTGGGTAAAAGAGAAAGCTGTACCAGCGTTGTTGTACCTGAAAAACCCTCCAAGTCTACCAAAAAGAAAAGAACAGAACGCACTGAGCATCGGACTACTATACATGCAAATAATGAACAGGAGACGAAGCTATAGCAGTGGCAAAATCCATATACCACATGACGCAAGTCTCGCTCTTTTATGGTGTCAATGGCGTTGCCACTTGGTGGCGCTGTTAGTGTGCTCAACCTATCTCCCGAACATTAATGTCCCCACCCAGTGGACATGCGGAGAATTATTCCATTTTCCAGTGCCATTCAAATTTATACTATTATGGACAATTGCGGAGGAGTTACTGTGGCGTCAGCCAATCAGGAGTGAAATGCTTACAGATATGGACTTGGCGATAAATGTTACCAAGTGTTGGCGAGCATGATGCAAGACCTACAAACATGTGAGAGGCATATGTCAAGAACATCTGGTCAAATACATCTTCGCAAGTATCAGAAAAGGATGAAAAATATGATTCATCATCGCTTGTATCCAAAAAATTAAGGATGAAAAATATAATTCAGCATCACTTACATCAGAAAAGGATGAAAAAATAACATACACTACAATACATATTGCAATACGGTGTATCATCTGCCTGTGGAATCTTGGTGATCATTCTTATATAAGGTATCAGACATGACCACTCACCACACCACTTCATCTTCAAGTCTTTCAGATTGCATCTAATTTGAATGGTGATGATTTGTTTATAATAGAGACACTTCCCTCATTGTTTACATTCAATGTATATTGTTTATCAAAACCTACTTAACTTCTAAACTACACGTATTATCTCACACTTTGACATTCCTCACTGTACCAGCCCATGTCAATCACTTCAGGAAGATATTGTTCATGCAAGATAAAAGATTTCATGCCCCTAATCTCCAGTCAGTGCAGATATGATTATTGTTATTATTATCAGTGTATTTTAGATTTATTTGTATTAAGCAAGATTTATTAACGTGTTTATGCTCTCTCAGTATAGGTAGGAATGATGATAATGAGTAAGCAATACAAACAAATCATTGGTCCCCAAGCAAGAATTGCACAGTGCACACTAGTTAATTTGATCATTTTAATCAATTATAAAGAGATTTGGATTTCAGCACCTCATCCACCTGTATTGTATCGCATTTTGCTGCGTTGTTTACACTTTATTTTGCATACAATGGAGAGTTCACTATTCACAGTAACTTTTGCTCGATTTCTTGTTCCAAAATATACTAAACGATTTATATCATTATAACTTTTAATTGTTTCCAGCTTCCAAGATTGGTAGTAATCTGAAAATAAGCATGTTGCACAGAAACTATGTATATACTGTGCTATAAAAATACCATTCATGTGGAAGATGAGAATGCTCATATTTTGGATAGCTTTGCATATTGTTTGCCTTTTTCTTCAGAAATAAAGTTCCCACAAGAGACATTTTCAAAATGTTGTCTGGGGAATGCTTTGTATGGAGATGGGAAGAGAGTCACAGAGAAATTGGCTGAGAAATTGGCTGAGAATTTGCAAAGCTTTCTCAATATTTTTCATATGCTCATTATGTTCTATGCACATCACTGCCAGTCACTGGAAGTTATCAAGTTAGTTATGTAAAGGCCCTCTCAGTAAAACTGTTTAAATTTGTATGATTTGTATAGAAACTATGCTATACCATTTAAGTGGTTTATTTATATCTCCATTACTTGGTAAATATCATTCATATTATAAACCAATTCTCAAAGCCGGTTACCATTTAATCAGATTTGAATATTTTTATGAGACAATTGGTCAAAAGATATTTAACTATTGGCCATAATAACCACTCCTCTTATCGTTATGACACAGTTGACCAGTATCTCATTAAAATAATGGCCAGTATTTGTAGTTGAAACTGACAATATAATGTTACTTTATATTAGATACAAATGTTCCACAAATGACATGCATATTTCCCATTATCTGGAACAAAACAATGGTACCAAGCATAAACATATAGCCTACCAAACATCTTGTCTGTTATTTGATATTGTAAATATGTACATATATATCACAGTAGAGATAAGGTGCAATGTTCACAGAGGATATTGTATTCAGTGCCTTTTCCTGCAGATTCTTTTGTTGTTTTACTTCTCATATTTTAGACATTTTGAAGTACAGGTATTTTATCATACTTGTGTATCAGCAAAAAGAAAATAAAAAAAAAGAATGTCACAAAGCCACCTCATGCCTATGATGAACACAACATTATTTTTTAATGTTTTGCCATTGTTGAGTGACCACTTAGGGAAGAGTTTTTTAAAAAGTAGATATTTTGAGAATTGGTTTCTTATTATATAGTGGCATGTTAAGAGTATTTTGTGGATCCCTTGTGAAGCCAAATTATATCATTATATATAAACAATTCAGGGGGAAATCAGAATTGTATTTTTGGAAAGTTCTTGATATGCCACTGGACATTAATGCTTGAAATTGATTTAAAAGTGCTACTTATCAAATTAGATATATTTCTGCTATTCCTTAGTCAACACCAGGTGGCGGTAGCAACAACATGTTGTTATCTTGCTGCCAACTATAGAATTGTTCAATATGTGGTTGGAAATTGAATTAGTGATACATTTTTTAATAATTGTGCCTGATAGATAGAACATTTGCACGACACTATTTTGTTGAGGATGAAATATGCTGTCCTATTTCATGTCATTTGATTGGTTTAATGCCACCTGGTGCTTAGATCAACCAACATACATTTTTCAATTTTTATCATTTAAAAAAAAAAAGTTCAAATTTTCCAAATTCTTAGCCACATTTATATCAACTCATATTGCGAGCTCATTTCCATCTAAAAGTTTCATCTCCTTGGAAATATTTAGATGAATATTGAAACTAAATTTAGACTTATTCCTTTTCAATATTCTCCACAGTATTTGCTCAATGTTGTAATTCCACATTACTCTCAAATGTTGTACATTTCCCTGGTAAATATCAAGTAAAAGATGACAAGAACAAGACATATGTCTCTTAAGGTCTGATTTTGGTCTGCTGCAGTAAATCATCCACTTTATATTATTTTTATAATTTTATGTCTATGCTGTTATTTTTTTATTTTTTAAAAATTTGTATTTATTTATTATAAATATCATTATTTTTTTTTTTTGATATTATTTTTTTTTTTTTTTTGAAAAACAAAATTACTATAATCTTCACTTCTTATTTGACAAGGCCATAAGGTATTTTGATGTTAAAACCAAAATCAATTTTATTATTTGAAGTCTGATTTATTGTATCAGATGGAACTTTAAACACAAAGTTTCAAGGGAAACAGAAATTTTGTAAATCATAAAAATACTGTTCAGATCAGGATCGTACATTTCTTGTGATCTTTTTCTTTGATATGTGCACCTACATTTCTTCTATTCTCACATTACATTATGAAAATTCACACCAATTGGGAAATATATACCAGAAGATTGTGAAAATTCACACACAAGTTCTTGTTATGGGTAAATATATAGTGGCAGTATGTGAAAATTGACACAAGGTCTTGATATGGGAATATTTATCAAAACATTGTGCTGAATACAAAAAAGGCACACATGGTCTGGATTGGTGAAATCGACAACAGGAGTTTGTGAAACTGTACATGCATGTCCTTAATTAATGTGTAAAATCATGTAATAGAATGAACGAGTTAAAGAATGACATACCAGTAATTTGAAATTCACTGTGAAATTATCAAGTACAAAGCTGTTGTCATGAAACATAAAAGATTAAAATTTTTGAGAGGAACATGTTCAGGAAATGGAATCCTGCGAATTGATAAATGATTAAGGTAATGAGAAAGAGACATTGTTTAGCTATTGAGGAAGAGACATTGTAAATATAGTGCAGTCACTATTGTACATATACCATATGATGTGTGGTATGCATATATTCAAGTAACCAAGTAAGCTTGCATGTTTGGAATATACCGACTCAATATTTTAAGGCCAGTTCAAAGTCTAGAAGCCTATACGTTCAATAGTTACTTCTTATTTTTTATGGAATTTAAATTGAAATACTGTAAAAAAAGTACACCATTTTGGTATCTTAGATTCAGAGTTTTGAACATTGTATTTTTCTGTGAATGCATCCGTTCTGAAACTTTAAATTTTGCCACAAATCAGCTATACAAGATCAAGGCATTTTTCATCATGATTAGGAACGCAAAAATGCCTGGCACTTTATGGGTTGTTTAATTTCTTATACGTCCTAATATTCAAGATTACAATTCAAAGCCTTTTTTGTTTTTCAATAAATATAAAAGAAATCTTTCAAAATTACTTTCATGATTGATGATTACAAAAATAATGTTTATTTAGGGACATGGCTTAAAAAAAACCAATTTGGAAGTGTTGCTCAACGTTGATGGTAATCTCTGCAAAATGTAAATGCTTTTAAAAAGGTATGTTTGGTGCTATAAATAGAACTTGTCTATACATATATGTATGCTATCCCGTATCAACAGAAAGGTTTTATTCACTGCATGTGCTGCTATAATGTGAGATATGTAAAATATTCCATTTGAATCTTGTGGTAGACTACATATGATTCTAACAGATTTTGCAATTCTAGTTTTCCATTTAGACTTCTCACACTAAATTATCATTCCTGTTATCATCAAATTTAGTATGGTGTTAGAACAATATATTTCATCTATATATATTGTACCAGTCAACTCTCAAAGCTCTACTCTTGTTCAATACCATCTGGAGAAAAAAAAATGAAATTATGTTCAAGGAATTTACAATGTGTTTTTTACAGAGAATATTTGATAGGTGAGTTTTCAGCCACATACAGATCATTATATTGGTTGATATCATGATATATGTCATGTACATTTTGTGATATTTCTGGCTGATCTTGCCTTGGTTTGTTTCACATCATATCATACGCGAGGGCCTGGATCAGAGAGAAAGAAATTTGGAATGGTGATAAAAAAAGATGCTTGATTGACATACAGAATAAAGTTGACCTTTGGAGATGGATGATAAATTTGACCCATATTGGATTCCAGGACGCAAGGATAAGTTGATCTGGCACCACTATCAATGCATGAAAAATGCTACATTTCTGTTCTTCCAGCATATTTTGCTTGTATTATTACACTAACTAAGCTGTGATGGCTGTATAATGACAAATGTGCAAAAACAAGTTTTCTGTAGCTAAGGATGACACTTTTCTACACGGTCCTCAACAGACCAGCATGTCACATTATATATCATCATTTCCACAGAGTTCACTTTATATTGCATATCCTCACCTCTTGTTATTGATAGCAAATATTTTTAATATTTTAACAATCCAGATTTGGTAGATGCTAGCTACAAAATCCTATATGTGGCATATAACAATATCTTTCATGACTGATATGGGAGGACTAGTTCTTATAAATGCTATGTTTTCCAACATTGAAACTATGTGAAAAATATAGAAGCTCAAATTTTTTTATTTCACTCGTCCAGACATATTTGAAATAGCAGGGATGTAAATGCCAAACCAATATATAAGAAAGCCTACTTCACCTTTTTTTTTTTGCACAAAACCGACTTTTGGTCTCATCCTTATCTTGAAAATTACTCTTTACAGTTGTTACAATAATAGTGGGGTAAATAAATCTCATTTATAATCTCATGGGCTATGTATGATTGAAAATAAAATACATTTTAACAAGGACTAAAATCTATAGGCATAAATAGTTACATCTGTTTACCTTTAAATCTTGGCTTCAGTACCATCCTGGAGAGAACAAGGAACAGTAAAGTTTGCCATTTATCCAACTATTATTGCATTAACTGTATTTTTTATGAGGAGAGAGTGAGTAGCATTTGCTTCCAATACACAACTGATATCAATGTGTCATTTATGTAATTATGTGTACACCTATACATATCCACTGTATATAAATATATATACTATGTATTTATGATGGCAACTTTGTTACCAAACCAAAAATAAAAAGTGATGCCAAACATAAAATGTTTTTTTGTTATTATTCTCAAAATGAATGACAGATTTGCAATGACAAATGAAAATACCAAACTTTTGACTGTATCAAGGCATTATACTTTTTGTTTAAAATAACTCTTTCTGAATTATTTAATAGTCACCACATTTGCCCTAGAAAAGGGGAACAACTTGGAACTAATCTTCCAGACTTTGATGTAGAATTGAGTGGATAATAGTTAAGTTAGATGTTGAATAGAGTAGTGTCCTACATCCATGGTGTGATCAGTTTTATGAGCACAATGGATCCCCACAAGATGGCACCACTTTTATATTTTTATTATTAAATACAATGAATTCTAATGGTGCTCATATTAAGAACTAGCAACATTAAACCAAATTTAAACAGGTAGTCAAAATATTCTTTGCTCATCTTTGAATAACATTTATTTTCGTAAATAAAAAATATTCTGGACGAAGAGATACAAAGGTGCTGACACAAATTATTAATCAAACTTTTGTTTTATATCTGTTCTAATTGTTCTATTAACATCAAATTTGAATTGAACATGTGCAAACAATGTACTTGTGTTCAGATTGTTACAGTGTAGCTCTCTTGGGTTTTGTTACTATGTGGAGAATTAGAAATTTAACGGCACTTCAACATTATGTAATGGTAACTGGCTGTTTCAACTGTTTCCCTCTTCGACCGAAACTTCTTTAACCTGTCTGTTCGACAAAATAAATTACCTACTTTTTCTTTTCGATATAAATTTGGCATAATTAAAATATCTCAAGGGATATTTCGTGCGTTTTGAGCCATTAGTTATAAGAACCAACTTGTTGTGGGCATCTTTCCTGTGGCCACGGTCGAACTGGGGGATAGAATTCCTTCCCGTTGTCAATCACACCACGGTTGAACACAAAAGCCAACCTATGCAATCACTTGGTTTGTCAAAATCAAGCATTGCACACTTCATTTAGTCAGAAAATCTGTTGCATAGCTATGTGGTGCCAAACGTAAGTCAGAGGTGTGGAAATATGGACAGATGGTCCCGAATGTATAACTGGTTATGTCTATTTACATTTTAACAATTGAGAATTTACTTATGAAATATGAGAAAGAAACAAAGAATTGAAGAAGATATTGCAATGAAGATTTATTTTTATAACATTTTATAGATATAATTAAGCTTGTACATAACATTTTAACATTTGGATAGCAATACTGGAAAGTTCATATGTACAAAATGAATCAAAGTATGATATACTAAGAATAAATGCCAATGTTCTGAAGCACATTCTGTTTACAAACCCCAACCCCCATACACTGTTTGTCAAACACAGATTCCATTACTGTAGGGACCATTATACTCTTCAGTGTAAGGATATAAAAGTGGTTTCTACAGGGATTTGCTGTTCTACGAGTCTACTTTGATGATATGACTGGTGCCCTACCATGTGGGAATTTCACAGAGGTGACTGGTACTTTATTATCAGGGAAAGTTGAAATGGTTGACTGTTATCCTATCACTACATCATTAATGGGAAGACAATACTGCCACAAGTAAAACTAAATTTGGGTGGAAAACTGCTACAATACAAAAGATATATGTGACTTAATTAAGCAATAAATACAAGATAATATGGACTTAACTGGTACCCTTTCACTTATTTCTATTATTGATGGTTGGATATTAAAGTGACAGGTGACAAATTTGATAGTCTGTGACAGGTAATTCTCAGTCATAATCATATCACACTCCACACTTTTGGTTTCTACAGGCCATAAGTCTGTATCAATATTAAAATACATTGCTTCTTAACAAGACTTGGGACATTTAGTTTGATCATTCACACCGTTATTTCATAATGTCTCTATTTTTCTGCATAACAATTTTATAAACAAGCTTGTTACTATGTATGCTGGCTCTTTATAAACGCATTTGCTGCAACACAACAACGTCCGAAAAAGTAAAAGATGTGACACAAAGTTGAACTTCCTAGATTTCAACGATTTATGACACTACTAGCTCACACCATGAAAAGATGAAATTTTTTGATGAACAGATGAATGTGAATGTGAATGTATTTTATAAAGATCTCACAATAATCTCACCTTGCAATCTATCAACTCACACTTAGGAGGGCCACCACAAATAAGAATCAACACTTCTCAAATAATAAATATCACTTTTAAATAGATATCCATCTTAAGCACACTATTTTTGTGTTGAGTATTTAAATGCTTGCACATACATAAAGATTTTTTTGTTGATAAACATGCAAAACTTTTCCAGTGCAAATGACAAATGAAGTCACAAACGTAGAAACTCAATCACCATGACAAATTCACAAATAAACATATCTGACTTCTTGAATAGATTTCCTCAAACATTTTTGGTATCATAGTCGAAAAGTTTGGTGAAAATATGCTGGGTTAAAACATAAGGCGGTACACTTATTTATTCAGATGAGCTGACAAAACACTTACCGTATTTACTCGTGTATAAGACGACTCGTGTATAAGACGAACCCCCAAAATTGAGGTTATTTTGCTTGAAAAAAAACAATTTCCGAATATAAGACGAGTTGGTTTTTCTCAAGATATCGGCTTTGCTACCATTCAAGCTTCAGCTGAAGCTTGGCGGCCATTTTAAACATGAAACGTAAATATGCTTACAATACAAGATCTTAACGGTCTTATATACGAGTATATACGGTAAAACGTAAATACGATGTTCATATTTTCGAAATAACGGATATCGGACGTAGCGGAGCGATTTTAATTGCGTTTTAAATGATAAATAAAGGTATTTTCCCAATATTATCACAAATTATGCTTTGCAGGTCGAGAACAGAACAAAACCATCCATCCATTTAACATGCATTACGCAACACGAGGTCGTCATTTTGAAAAGCATCGAATATCAGACGTAGTAGATTGATTTTAATTGCATTTCAAATGATAAATAAAGGTATTTACCCAATATTATTTCGAAACACTTTGTTTTGACTTTGTTCTCATTGATTCCAATTATCAGCGTTCACAGTTTTGCATTTCGTCTTTGTTTCCACTGCTTTGAGTCGTGTCTTCCCTTTTTGGCAGAAATACTTTCACACGCAGATCGATTTTAATTACGTTTTAAATGATAAATAAAGGTATTTACCCAATATTATAAACGATGATAATTAAAAGCGATATAATTAATATCTTTTGCTTATTATAATACACAAAGAAATATTCCACGTGTTAGTTTTGACGCTAAGATCAAGGACGTCACGTACATCGTATTGCGTTTTACTTCGTGGAGAAATTCTCGATCTGCGAAGCATAATTTGTGCTAATATTGGGAAAATACATTTATTTATGATCTAAAACGCAATTAAAATCGATACGCTGATGTCTATTATTTCTGAACGCTTTGTTTTGACTTTGTTCTCACTGATTCCAATTATCAGCGTTCACAGTTTTGCGTTTCGTCATAGTTTCCACTGCTTTGAGTCGTGTCTTCCCTGTTGACAGAAATGCTTTCACACGTCCTTGATCTTAGCATCAAAACAAAGCGTTTTCATTATTTATCATTTAAAACGCAATTGAAATCAATCTGCTACGTCCAATGTGTTATTTCATCGTTTAAAAGGAAAACGTAAATATGATGTGCGGCAACACGATGAGAAGCCAGGGATCCATCATTGTGCAATATATTAATATTTCAATAAGAGTTGATAGACTCCCAATTGTTTTCGCGCCAAAAATAAGAGCTTGTCCCCGTCACTCCCGCTTTTTAAAATGACGACCTCGTATTGCGTAATGCATGTTAAATGGATGAATGCTGATAATTGGAATCAAAGTCAGAGGGATATGATTAATATCTTTGGCTTATAATACACAAAGAAATATTCAACCACGTGTAGACGGTCAATGGTCACATGACTTGAGTCACGTGGCCAATCGATCCACTACATCACGGACATCGTATTTACGTTTTACTTCTATGTCTATTAAAATTAAAATTATTATTTAATTATATTACAATTCAATTCTGCCTTTGATGTCTTCCCATTCAGTGGTGTGAAAATTAGTAAAATTTCACTGATACCAATTATCAGCTTTCACAGTTTTGCGGCATTTGTTTCCACCGCTTTTTGACAGAAATGCTTTCACACGTGGATCGATGTTAATTGCGTTTTAATTGGATTGATGGTTTTGTTCTGTACTCGAACAATTTGTGATAATATTGGGTAAATACCTTTATTTATCAGTTTTTGTAAAAAAAAACTCGTCTTATACGCGAGTAAATACGATATAACCTTACTCAAAACAGTTTTGAAGATTTTAGTATTACAAGAAAACTGCCCAAAAAACAGACACAGACAGATGACATTTGCCACAGTAATACTCAACAAAATTTGGATTCATGCTTTGTATTAATTTATCAAAGCCATTCTCAATAATCTCCATTTGAGTTTATTGTTACAATGATGAGAAAAGCCTGTCACTGATTGATCTGTCACCATGGTGATCACCTTTAACTGCAATGATCTGTCACCTTTGTGATCAACTTTAACTGCAATGATCTGTCACCTTTGTGATCACCTTTAACTGCAATGATCTGTCACCTTTGTGATCACCTTTAACTGCAATGATCTGTCACCTTTGTGATCACCTTTAACTGCAATGATCTGTCACCTTTATGATCACCCGCCAAATTACCTATGAGTAGGACACCCTGCAATGTTCTCAATACCATTTGAAGTATCTGGATTATTTTTGCTCAATATCATGAATATGAATGCTGCCTTTATCCTTTTTCTTGATGATCCTATGCTTCCACTAATTTGCTGACTTTTTGCAAATTTTACAATTCCTGTCATCACCAAGAACTTGCTAAACTGGTACTCACAATTCATAGCCTGCAATTGGCCAAGTCTTTGGATGGGTGAAAACTTGTTATGTCTGATGACCAACACCTTGATGAAACAGAATTAGGTTTTCAGTATAAATTTATGGTCAGCACAAGTTAGGAATCACTGTATAAAAATGTGTCCTTCCCCATAACAAGCACCAGCTAGGATTCTGTTTGGGCTTGATTTTCACTGTCCATGGCCAGTAAGGCCTGCACTGTTTCTAGTGGGATAGGCTGGTCACTGTGACCATGTATTTGAAATGTTCCATCTGCATTCTGTATGAGCACCAAGCCGTCTTCTGTTTGATACACATTGGCATTCTCTATGACTTGCTGTACACCATCCTCTCCCTGTTGTAATAAGATCTGAGTGCCCTCCCCAGCCTCTGTAACCACCTCTCCCTCTTGCATAACCACCGTCTCCCCACCGCCCACCACTTCCCCACCTTCAGTTATGACCTCACCCATGACCTCCTCTCCCTGCATCACAACCACCTCACCATCGCCGATGACCTCTCCATCGCCGATGACCTCTCCATCGCCAACAACCTCCCCCTCGCCAATGACCTGCCCAATGATCTCATCCTGACCCATGACCTCACCACTCTCTATGACCTCATTCTTTCCCACTTCCTCTCCTTCTCCTGTGACTCCATCCTCCTCTATGACATCTGCAGCACCTATGACCTCTTCCTGCGTGACCTTATCGACACCTTTGACCTCCCCAGCAATCTCATTTTCTCCCATCTCGTCATTGTTTTGAGTGTGTATAACCTGTACTATTTGATGAGAGGCATCTCCGCTTCCTTCCTCCTGCTCCTCCTGCTTAGTAACCATCATGGGAGACTCCTCATTCTCCACCAGGTGGCCCTGCAGCATGTGACCTATAATTTGGCCATTACTGTCAATCATGATCTGTCTGGGTGCAGCACTTTGCACTGTTTTCACGTATCTGGCCTCTTCCGGTCTGGCTACTGCTGTTATGGGTGTAGGTACATGTATGGGGGCAGATGTTGATACGATATGCAATGGGGTTGGTGCCTGTGTCTGTATCTGTCCATTGTTGACGGTTATGGGCTGGCCTTGCAGTGCCATCTGTATGTGACTGGCAGGTGTCACAAGTAATGATCTGCCTCGAGATACTGCCACAACAGGGTTATCTATGTTTTCAATGCGTGGCTTTTTGGTCGGAGATTGCACCATCATTTGATCGTGTGAAACAACTTCAATGGTGCGCTTGTTGGCATGACTTGTACTTCCTGTGTAGATACCACTTGCATCAGTGGTCAAAAGTTTATATTGAAAAGTAGAGGGCGCTGCCTGTCGAGGCATGTCCCGTACCTCGTATGTCCCTGAAGACAAACCCAATGACTGTGCTACTGCAGAGTTGGGAACCTGAAAAATGCAAGCAGTTTTTCTGTATTACGGTATCTAAACAATCGATCAAATGGAGACTTTCTACTTGACAAAAAGCCTCATGGTAGAATGATATATCTCAAATCAGGTTTAAAAAAAATTACAATATTTTTACGTCATATTTTACATCTTATTAACAAAATTTATCACCTTTAAAGAAGTCAAGCCTAAAGAGTACTATACAATTCTATATGTGAGAGAGGCCTGTACCTGCATGGTATTGCTTTTGGAGTGTTCAGTGGGCAGTGGCTGCAGGTAATCCCCACACATTTTTGAGACTTGTTTGTGTAAACTCTCAAACTCTGTAAAGACATCTTGGACATGTGGTTTGAGTGGCCGTCCACGCTCTACTTTCATCAGTAAGAATTCGTAGACAGTGATGGATCGTGCGAGCCTTGGCAGGACGACCTCCATTAACTCCTCGTCCTCACACTGACGCACAATCTACACATAAATAAAACATAATTCAGAATAATGTAAAATTTACTGTAGTATTCTATGCCATTATGATTCCAGTGTAGGAGTTTGCATACCTTTCTGCTTCCCAATAGTCTTCATTGTGCAAAAATCAGTTATTTCTATGAATTTATGCATGATATGGATTAACGAGTTAAAAAAAATCTGATTTTGCAAGATGATTAATCATTCATCCTGATCCCTGAGATTACATGCCATATATGGTGGTTTTATTTGTTTCCACACGTATGTGTGCTCAGGGACCAATATAAACCAATTTACAAACCTCTTTTAATCTTGCCTTTCTCTTGGCCGGGGTATTCTCTGCATGGTATTGTTGCTTGGCTCTCATGGCTGCCCTGGGGAAGGTAGATACTGTTGTTTTGGCAGTGGAACCTGGGGCTGTCATGACCTGCATCAGTCTGCTGACTGGGGCGGCCGTGGACGAAGGCACCGACGACACAGAGTCTTGCGTGCTGTCATCTGTCATTCCCCCGTCTATCCCATTTGATGAATTTTTCTCTGCAAATTAAATCAAGATCACATTTACTGGTCAGTCATAAACTCTATAGTTCACACAATTTCACTAAAATCATTTAGTTCTATAATTTATACAATTTCACTAAGATTGTGTAACTGTACCAATAATTACCATATTATAACAGTTTAAAATCAGAATCTATCATCTTAGTTTACAAAAATATATTTGTGATGTTAAAAACTTGTTAAACTCACTAAGTGCCTGTTGTGCAAGTTCATATTCTTCGTCCATTTGCCCATGTGAAGGGTTGAGCTTGTAGTGGCGGGCAAGACCTGCCCTTCCTATGTAAGCTTTTTCACATGTGTCACACTTGTGACTCTTGTGCTTTGTTGAGCCAATCCCTGAAACAACAAAGGTGTGAAAAATCCCTGGCCACACATAATTTTTAACAGAAAGCAAAATTTGGTGTGTATTTGACTATTTGATGTTTCAGGAATTATACAATTCTTTAGTGAGATAAAATAGTAACAGTCATAACAAGATTTATAATAACTATAAAGAAATCCATTATAGATCATGTAATCTGGGGGATTTCTGGGGGGTTAAAATTAAAGGAAATAGCATATAGACCCGTAGATGTAAGTAACCAATTTCATAATGAGGCCATTTCATAATGAGTAATATGAAAGATTGAACATTACAATAGTCATATTCCACTAACCTTTGTGAACATAGGTAGAATCGTTCTTGTCAGATTTTCTTGGTCTGTCCGTCATGTCATCATCATCATCATAATCATCCTCATCTTGGTCGCTTAATTTAAAATCTGAGTAACCACCATCAGAATCATCATATGGTTCCTCATCCCAGTCCAAAACATGGATGTGTTTGTAGTCCTTCACCATGTGTTTGGGTGGCTTGGACACTCGGCCAGACCGTGTGCGCGGCCGGTGCTTTTTCCGTTCTTCTTTTTCTTCTCGTGACATTTCTGGCAAGTCCATTCTTTCCTCTTCTTCAAGTTTGCTCTTTTTCGTATATTTTCTTTTCTGTGGCATGGCATTACTTGAGAGAGTCAATAAGCCTTTGGGAATCTGGACCTGTCTTGGTTGTGACACCAAATGTGGTTGTTTATGTAGCTGAGAGGGGTACATGACTTTGTAAACAATGCGAGTCTTTGTATTTGGGTTGTAGAGCACTGTCGAACCTCCCCCTTCTGAGGTGGACTTTGCCACTTGCTGCTGTTGGACAACCTGCATGATCTGCGCCAACTGTTCAGCAGTCAACTGCTGCATGGATGTGTATTGGTTTCCTTGCTGGATGATGCGTATTGGGTTGGAACTCGAGCCGAGGGGCTGTGCATTGCCAGCCGTAGTGACAACTGTGATAGCAGTTGATTGTGTATCACTGATTGTCTCGACACCTCCTGTATGTTCTGCCATGCTAATCATATGAGAACCTTGTAGGTCATGTCCTTCCATTGTTTCCACGTCGCCCACCTCTTCGTCGCCTGTGACCAGACTGTACGTCGTCTGTACATTTTGTAACTCTGCATTGTCCACTGCCTCAACGGACTCGTCTGCTACCACATTTTCTTCTCCGTTATACTCAACCTCAGCCCCGCCGAAGCCTTCCGTGGCCTCCACTAACGCTTGCTTTAGTATATCATCATTTACTTCCTCGTTATCACCATGTGTCACCTCGCCAATCGTTACTATTTGGCCATTTTCTGTCAGATTAGCACCGTCGAGCAGAACAACTTGCTCGCCAGTGTCCGCCATGTTTGTTTGGGTTCTGGGGTGGAAGTCTTACTTTCTGTTTGTTCTTTTACCAAATTCAACATCTAGCATCAAATTACCCGGTGCTTATATTTCCCTACAATGCTACAGATAGAAATTGACACAAAAGTGGAGAGAATTCACCCGCAACATTTGATGAAAAGGATAAATTCCCGTCCTGACGTAACAGCGCTTCCTTTCACGAACATGGCCTCCCGCCCTTCAGGTGGCGCTCATTTCCACACAAAGGACTATGGACAACCTGTAGCACCTGGTTTTAGAAATTAGGAGTTACCATGTTATGCATTTATCATAATTTTATACGTGTGGATAATAAAAACAATGTTTTAAGGATAAACCCTTTATCTAAAATCATAGAAACATTAAATCGCGACTATTTCTAGAAGAACTGCGCCGAGAACGTTTTCAAAATTTTGACACCTCAGGCCGTCCATAGTTAAAATTACATTTACAGTTTGTAACATTCTCCTCCGATTCACCACAAAGTTGAGTTTGCCCGTGATAGCTCAGTTGGTAGCGTGGAGGACCGAAGCAGCAAATGATAGTTATCCTTATGTCGGTGGTTCAAATCCGCCTCATGGGAAATTACTTTTCTGTTTACTGAATTTATTACATTTTTGAACTTCACTTGTGATTATCTAAATTTCATTAACGTTGCGTATACTTTGCTCAATTTTGAAACGTAAATGACAATTAATAGCATGTTTTTATTCATTGCCAATATTTCAAGAATAGCTGTATTGCAAACTTCAAATTGTCATGCTATTGTACAAGCACCAGTATTTTATTTTTAACAAGTGCTGATTTTTTTTAAAAAAAGCCTGCGTAACTTTGCACAATCCCAAGGCAAAAAAATCCTTGGGCAAAATCGTTTTACTTTACCATACTCACAAATCACTTTTCATACAAAAGTGTGTGCCAAAAACATGACTTCCATGGACTGATGATAGGTGTATGCTCCATAGACTTGCAGCTTAATCATGTCAAAACCTCGAATATTCAGACCTTAAGGTCTATAATCCACAATCAGTTTGAAGCATTTGGAGAGAACTTCGTGTGGTCTCGTATATTTACGTAACTGCCTTCGGCTCCTACAGCCCACATGGTGGACAAACTCTTTTATTGATAATTCATATTTTATGCCATGATTATATCTAAAATGTCCCAAAAAAGCTTGATTATTCTTTGGATGGTATTAAATAAAGAAAATATAAATACTTGATATAAGTCGCCAGCTGCAAAAACTGAGTCGAACCCGTTTTAACTACCGTTATAACGGGTTCAATTTGAATAATAAAAATTTAGGACTAGCTGGTTAAGTTTACATTTTATGTGCTAAATTAACAAATAACATTACTTTGAACACATTTAAGCCAAAAAAACATAAGTCTGTCCCAGTTTTTTCATTGTGGATTATAGACCTTAAGTCAAAACAAACACGAGCGAAAAAAATGAACAATTGGTCACAGAGACATGATTTCCCAAAATATGCTGAAAATGCAGCAACACAGATGTTGGGTTTTTGCTGTATTTTTCAAAGAATTTCTGGACACTTTTATCTTAATGTTGCCTATGTACCTCTTTTAATGTGAAGAGGGTTCATATATACCCAAATAGACATGATACTGAGGAAACTTTCACCTTAGGTTTCAAGAATAACTCTTCTCTCACCAGGAACTTACAGAGTGTTTATCCATTCTCACTGAGAGGTTTGAGAAGAACAGGTCATGGAAACTCGTTTGATTTGTACTGTCTGACCATAGAATGGTGGAGATTTATAAGTTCATAAGCAATGATACATGAAAAAAATAAAAATAATTGAAGATTTATTGTTCATTTTCTTACTTATTTTATAAATGTTGGATTTCAAACACAGGTGCTTCCTTGTTAAAATTCTATTTAAGAAGTACCTTTAACACATTCAAAACACATCTTATTGTAGTGGCACTGTTTTCTCTGTTGGTAAAAAAATGCTGTTTAAATTAATTCTAATGCCTTTACAATTGAAATATAGCATCGACTCTGGATTATTAATCAATGTCTTATTTCTTAGAAATAGTGTATATTATAATATGTATAAATATGTATCTCATTTGTATCTCGTTTGATCTCTCGGTCACAAATTTCACAACTTGGTAAGTCAAATGTAGATCACCTCACAACTTTGCAGTTCATGACATCTGGTTTCTGATATCAAACCGCATCTGAGATCATCTGTTTTGACAAATATCTGCCTGAAAGGTCATACTGAATTATTAGTTTCAAGATCATTTGAATGTAACAACTGTTTATACTATATGAGGGTAAAACTCTGCCACTCAGGTCATCTGGAATGTCCAGTATATCATCTGGAGTGACTAGTTTGCCATTGAGGTCCTTTGGTAACAATGTGAAGTGGCCAATCTAATGTCATCAGGTGTGGCCAATCTGTCTCTAAGATAACCTGGAGAGGCCACTCTTCCCCTTTGGTCATCTTAGTCACCAATCAGCCCCAGCGATCATCTGAAGGGGCCATTGAGGCCCTGAGGTTATTTGGAGTGACCAGTCTCCCCTTTCAGGTCTTCTGAGGTCATCTGGAGCGGCAAGTCTGACTCTGAGGTCATCGTGAGATTCTGAGGTCATCTCTGCCTCTGGGGTCATTTGGAGTGGCCAGTCTCAGTTAGCATACTATCCATCAAGAAGTCAGCCCTGGTTTCTATGTAAGGTTGGTGCAGCCAGGATGAACTATACAACATGTGGAGGTCTCGATCATCACAGTGACACACATTCTCTGCAATTCTCCTTTTTAGATTTAATTCTTTCCTGTACATTTGGCAAAGTTCATCAGAGATGTCATCTGTAAAACAAAATCATCTGATGTCAAGCTTGGGAGCATAAAATTACTGTCACTAAATAATCAAACACTGGAGTCAATGCTTTTTTAATAATAAATCGCTTAATATATTAGTATGTAAATATCACAGAACTTACAGAAAGTATGTGTGTTCCAGGTGATGAAGAGGGGGTCTGGGTGCCATGCTCCCCCATTCTGATGCTGCTCCAGCTCACAAACGCCCTTCAGAACACCTGTCAGGGCCTCAAACTTCAGTGCTATTTTTTCCTGAAACATTATTTTTCATTGTCAAAAATATTCTGCTAATTTTGGGAAGCAGCATTAAAAAAAAAAACCCAAAACAACAAAAACATATCTGTATATATCAAATGAAATGTTCTCACCATAGAAAAGATAATGCCCATCAGAGCCTCACTAAGCTCCTGTAATTCTGATGAGGACTGTGACATCATATCTTCAGGTTGGGGCATCATTCCAGGAGTTTGGGGTGTCATCTCTGACTGCTTATCAAACCTACCAGAGAATTATGGATAATGGCAAAAACACAAATGCAAATTGTAATATTATGTTCTCTTTCTTATTTTCAGCCGGGTGAAACATCTATCAGTGTTAATGAGCAGATAATCACTGGAAATCAGTACAGAACTTCATCTTTTAATCTATTCAGGAGACATAGATGCATTGAGCTATTCACATATTTGCTTCTAAAAAATCAGCTTTAAAAAGTCAAATAAAATAAATAATTTACACTAAGCTTCTTCTTTCTGAACATGGAGAAAATGTCTTATTAGTCAATGGTCTGATTATAGGAACAAGCAACTGCTTATTAAAGAGTTTTTTGTTGTCGTAATTCTATACCGGTAATTAAAATTATCACTGAATATAACCCTATCACACCAACAGAATGACCTTAGAATTCCGGCTTTTGAATTCGCCACTGAGTTGTAATGAAACAAAAATAAACAGAACTGACTGTGTGTGCAGTTTAATGTTGCTGATGCTGCTGAGCAGTTTGGCACCGGCACTGTTGTGGGAGTCCCATTTCATGCTGTAGTTGTACCAGTCTGCGACTGCATCCTTCACCTGGCGGGGGATACCAGTCAAATTACCCTGACCTGGGCTCCGACCAGGGCTCACTGCAAAATAAGAAGCTTATTGACATTTCAAGATCACTTCTGCTCTCTACAGGTGATTCAATTCAATTCAATTCAATTCAATTCAATATTTTATTTCAGACTCAACAATCTTGATAATACACATTGAGGTCCATAGTTTAAGAAAAATAATAATAATTAATTATTAAACAGTAATATACAGTGAATATTATGGGACATTTACCCATTATCAAAATTTACATAAAGTGTTCTGTACCAATATTTCCATATTGCAGATGTATACTTTATATCACAGGCCAGTATGCTTTGTATTATCACATTTTCAGACTTTTCAATTCTGCCAATGAATTTAAAAATCAAATTTCTTACAACAGCTGTGCAAGCAGGAACATTAATATTAGCAAACATCAAACTAGCACTATGATACCTTGGTAGGCGTAGCAACATTCTCATAATGTCATTATAAACAACTTTGAGTTTGTTAAAGCTATATTTATGAAAATTCCACCACAGCTGTGCTGTGTATAAAGGCGTACAAAATGTTTTAAACAAGCTAACTTTAACATCAGTGGTACACATGTGAAACTTTCTTACAAGTACATTACCCTGTCCATATATTTTACAACATTGCCTGTATATATCTTTATCATCTCTAAAATCATCTGAGATGCAATGTCCAAGATACTTTACATTATTAAATACTTTTAATAGCTCACCATTTAAAAAATAGTCAGGAAAGTTTAAATGTTTATCTTCCTTAGATCTAATTATCATCAAAGCACTCTTTTTGGAATTATATTTAATATCATGTTCTATCCCATATTGAGAGCAAATTTTCAATAACAATTGAAGGCCACCACTATATGGACAGAAAATAATCAAATCATCAGCATACATAAGATGGTTCAGTAGAACATCACCAATAATACAACCAATTTTGCATTCATTCAATTTCTTCGATAAGTCATCCATGTAAACATTAAACAGATAAGGAGACAATATGCCCCCTTGGCATACTCCATTACTTACATTAAAAGGATCAGACATACAATTACCCCATCTGACAACCATTGTCTGATGAGCATACCAATACATTAAAATTCTAATTAAATAACCTGGAGTACCACGTTTAACTAGTTTTTCAAACAATTTAGTATGATTAACTCGATCAAATGCTTTAGAAGCATCAAGAAAAGTCATAAACATTGTAGCATTAAGACTACGATATTTCAAAACAATCTCTTTCAGAGCATAAATACATAAATCAGTGCCATGTTTTCTTTTAAATCCAAACTGATTAGCATGAGTTAACACATATTTTTCCATTCTAGTCAACATTAACTTCTCTAATACCTTAGATAAAATACTTGCAAGGGCAATAGGCCTGTAGTTATCTTTACTGTTTATTTTACCAGACTTGTTCTTAATTACTGGAACAAGAATTATAGAAATCATTTTATCTGGCAAACACCCATGGACAAAAAAACCAGTAATACATTTTGACAGCATTTGTAAAATTCTAGCACTACAATTCTTTAAATGTTCAGCATATATCTTATCCAAGCCACAACTCTTATTGCTGTCTAAAGTAATAATAGCATCTTGTATTTCATCAGCAGAAACAAGCATTTCATCACAATATTCAACATCATATTTAACATTATTTACAGTGTTACGTGATGACAACAGAGCTGCGGACGACAACAGAGCTGCAGTTCCATTTTCAAAGTATTCTAAGGGCATCTGCACTTTTGAATATATGTTTATCACATTGTTGTCTGATACGTAAATGTGCCAACAACTTCAAATGGTGTGATAAACATCGGCAATCAATTGATAAACTGAAATGCAGCTCTGTTGTCGTCCACAGGTCTGTTGTCGTTGGCTGTAATAATATTAATTAATATAATATCCATATCAAAAGTTTCAGTCTCACCTATCTTCACATCCTCTAAATTTAATCTGTAATTTCTGAACGCAGTAATAACAAAGTCATATTGCTCTTAGGGTTATCATTTATTTGACAAGTGATGTGAACTTTAAATCTAGGAGCAAAAATATCTTATATTGCTCTCAGCACTGGCCTCAATTGAGGCTCAAGACATCAGTCTCAATATCATGTTTACGGGTTGCCGAGTACTTTGCGCTCAGGGCCTTACATTGCGCGTCCAAGAACAAGAGATCATTATTTTTTTTCCAAAAGTTATTGACTCTTTCATTGATTAGAACTGCAAATATTACGAAGAATGTGCGTATATTTCAACTATTACAGGCAGAATATTTTTTTTCTGAAACTTGCCATGTAACTTCCCAAATATATCATTGTAATTTGAGAACAATTTTTAATTGTCCACAAACTTTTCATTTGGCAGAATTTAGACGCAAAATGACAAGCGCAAAGTATTCCACCTGTTTAAGTTTGTGACCTCAAAAATACAGGGAGACAGAGAGCGAGTCTGGAAGATAAAGAAAAAGGAATTATCCTTCCATATGTGTATATATTAGTATGAGCATACATATGTTGAGGTGAACAATTTTTTCTCTTCCAGACTCGCTCTCCATCTCCCTGTGCTCAAAAAGGCCTAACAATTGACTGATGGAATACCAGTGAAGTCAGGCCCCAAGTGAAGTCAGCCCCGCCATGGGTACAGCTGTAAGTGAACTCGGCCCCCAAGAGAAGCTGGCCCCGGTCACTCTGTAACAGTTCAAAACTCATGAAATCTCCTTCGAGAAGGCTATTAACTAACCCTAGGGACTTGATAATCTAGCCACATAATTCTGGGTAGGCTCGAAGATCTCGAGCAGTGAATTTGCCTGTGGTTTATTTTGGGTCCGACGGCCGCTAAAAACTGCTCCTAAGCTGCTCCAAAATGTTTAAAATGCAAATAAAAGACAGAAAGAAATGTCCTGAGGAAAGGGAGTGGATGCCATGACTAAATTCTGGGGTGATGCTCCCTGTTCATCAGCGGGGCAGACACACGACATGGCCGACTTCTGAAGCTCGAACCCAAGATGAAATGGTAGAAAATTTGAATGTTTTATTTAGCTTTGTTGTTGATATATTGTCCATTGGGTCATTATTTTGAGCGCAAAGTGCTCGGCAACCCGTACTTGAGTAACGAGTTAGACCAGTAACCGTACTGAGTAGCATAGGTGGACCCATTATCACCCACAGTTCCAATAAAATCGCTTTACCTGCCACAGGAGACAGGAATGGGCTTCTTGGAGATTCTCCGCTGCTTCCTGATTTCTTAGACTTATGTGTAGACTTTGGGGTTTGCATTGTCACTCTTTATACAGGTTGACACAAGTCTCCATGAAACACATGTCACTGTTGTTTTCCTGGGTGGCCTTCCTGTTCCTCTTTTGGAAGTCTGAGTCGCCACCTGGTTACAATTTATATTATACTAGATGGCAGCACTCATACTTTTTGATGTTTCAAATGTTGTGCTTGATAAAATATTTTCAAAGTTTTTATGATTTTCGTCCACAATGACAAGATTATTTAATATTGAGTTCAATATGTTGGGCTTTAAAGTAAGGCAAAAAGAAAATCGGGTTTTAAATGAGTAACTTGGTTTTGGAATGCTTAGATTACATGTATATGAATTGTAACTTCTGAAGTGCAGACAAATTGTTGGCATCCTGTAAAATACCATGATGAGCATTAAATACTTGGTCATTTTAACCATTTATTACCAGTCAAATTCAGGCTTAATTTACAATAACTGTAAATAAAATGGAGGATTGTAAAAATAAATGAGATCAATTGAATTCTGCTCGGCTCGCTACAGGTGAAAAAGAGGAACTTCTCACCAATCTCTGTACAATGAACTTGGCTGGAACACTTTCAAAGACGCACAGGAATATGATTGTGTATTATATTTTTTCAAAATAAAATAATGAACAAAATAGTCCTTATTATCTTAGGAATATTTTTTTCTTATTAAATCGTTATTCAAAAAATGATCAGGATACTGAGGTCTCATTCAAATTGAAATTTGACTTTACCCAAGACATCAGAACGTTTTTATAATCTCATCATGTCATGTTAGAACAAACTGGATTTTGCTATTATAGTGGATTGCCCCAACAAGGCCAAAAAAATCAAAATCCATACCAAAAATCTGAAAATATACAGCAATCAGAGATTGCAAGATGTCCCACCTAGGATAAACTTGATATATTTGCATTGTGATGTTAATGACGACATTGGGGCGAATGTTTAACTTCTTGTGGGATGTCTCAATAGCAGAGATCTGAATTCTTCAAATATTCTCCCATGTAAGCATGTAAGCATCACAGGCCACTAATGTTTAATACATGTGAATTACCCACATCTTGGATAAAATTATAAATAATTGCATGGGCATGGGATATGTTGTCATATTTTTCTTGGCATTCCAACCAGTATACCCAGCTTTACTAGGCCTCTTCAATATAGGCCTAGTGCCGACGCGACCAAACGTCGTACTATTTGGGCGCTCATGAATATTAATTAGCTAAAGATTCAAGTTACATCATCGTATCGTGCACATGCTGTCCTACTGAAAGGCTGCAATTACATCATCGCACCGTGTACGTGCGGTTGGATACATTCAAGGGGCGGGGCTTATGGAACAGACCTATTTGAACATATCTGATCGCATAATCGGAGAGGGTGTTATATACTGAGCCCAATGCAAAGGAGAGTACAACCAGTAGTTTCGTTGGAGATCAAAGTTGACTGACAGAATGACAGAAAATTCCCCATCACTGCAGAAGCTATGCTATGCATGGTAAAAAATCTATTGATGGAAATTTAAAGAAATAGGCGTGGATAACCTTAAAAATGTGCAAAGGTCACCCATTATCAAGCTTTCCAAGACCTGCAGTCATAACCTATATGCCCGATGTGAAAGAATTGCATTCGTTTCTTCAAAAATTATCTGATGTACAGCATTGGGAGTTTTTATATGTGACTATAATAGAGAGACAACCATACTTTGGCAAATAATAATGACAGAGTATATAATGAACAAAATAAAATGCACTTTAAAAGTACAAGTTGGTATAGATACTTTTCCTGATATGGGGCCAATCTCTATGCTGTCACTTCATTTAACATGGTCTATGCAAAATCAAAAACAAATTAAAATTGAAATTCTTTTAATGTAAAGCTATTTTCTCTGAGAAACTAAAACAAACAATTTAAGATAGCATGTTTATTTGTGACAATTTCCAGTTAATATTGGTACTTTTTGTAGCCATATATAAGACATGCTTCCATGACTGCACATTTGCAATCTAAACTGATGATGAATATACAATTACATAAAATATATTACAAAATATAAATTATTTGCTGTCGGTATATGCATGCTTTATATCTATTCACACCAAAACAAACATAACATATTCTCTTCTTTCAAACGTGCCATTGTTATAAACATCTTCCCCTTGTATAGTGCTAGACAGAGCTGTAGAAGTTGCATGTTCTGGTACAAGCTTCCAGTTCCCAACAGAACCTCAGTAAACCACACCAGAGGCTAGGTGCAACTCTACTTGATACAATCACAATGCCCAGTTTCCAATCAAATAACACAAATAAAAAGAAAACAATGGGTTGACTGATGCTACCAAAAGCCCAGAAAGGCATATTGGTAGGTGCATCACCTGGGGCTTGACTTCTTAGACATTTGGTGTAGATATTCTGTAAGATTCTACACATCTCTAAGGAGTAAAAGCATAAACATGTCTTCTCATGAGCACTATCAATTTACCAGTTTTGCAATTTGAACTTTTCTCTCTTTAAAGTATATGTAAAACAGAAAATGGAAAAAAATAATGGAAAAGGGGAAATGTACCAACAATTTTGGTGGTAGGCATTTGTGGTAGAAAAGAATATGTTGGAAATGAAACACACTGTAAGGTCCCTGGAAGTAAATTACCATCATGAGGCACAAAAGCAAGAAAGACCAATCACAGAGAGAGTTACAACTAACATCTTTTCTGTTCAGACCAATTGTGTACTCCGTTACTCGTCTGTCTGAATACAATTCCTACAGTTCATATATTTACAAAAAATAAAATGAGAAAAAAGCATGCCCAGTGCCACCTAGTGGAGAAACATGGTCTTATGCGGTGAAAGGTGGAGTTACATCATAGTACAACAATGTATGCCACATAACAGTCAAATAACAGATAAAAAACATCTCATATGCTCAGCTATTAAACCAGGCAAGGTAGCTGATTGCAAGTACAAATACCAATAATCTTGTCATTTAATCAATAATACCACAGATTCTTCTGTAACAATATGTGAAGATGGATGGTAATTTGATATGATAATATAAGTACATCATTGGCATATACAATGCTGGACTTGACTAACAATGCAACTGTTGCTTGGTATTTTGGGCCATAGGTTTTGTTTCTAACATCTTGCACATTTTAATATGCTTCTGGTTTGTCAAGCTAGGAGAAGGCACAGTATGAGGGTGAAAGTGGCAAGAAAGGATAACATTTCTTCCCATCTTAGCATTCAAATAGAAGTAAACAGCCTTGCAGATATTTTAAATTCAAAATGTAAATTTTTTTACTTGTGGACTGCTACAAATATATTGATAAGGACCAAGTCCAAATTTTTAGCAGTTCCGATATACCTTATATAACAAGCAAATAACTTTGATAGGAATGTTCCAGGATCCAGCTGTTCCTTTGACATATAATTATCTGTCAGGATTACAAGTCAAAGATGCCATATATAGCCAGACTCTGGTACTGAGAGAAACATATTGCTGAAGGTCAACTTCCAGCTAGACTGGCTACATAACATGTGTGTAAATATAAAAATATCAACAAGAATGTTATTTTCAAACATAACAGAAAGTTAATCATTTTTAGAAATGTTTCCTGATTCTCAATATCTGTGTGTGCTGTGAGTCTTGCCAAATGTAATGTGGTGTTTAAGTGGGTGTCCCGACATCTGGAAAATGTTTGAAAGAACAGTACATGTTTACATGTCCCAACCACTGATGCTGAAAAGCCTGCTAAGATTTGCTTCACATTCAGTCAAATTCTGAAACAGCATTTTGAAGTTGGGCTCTTATAAATGTATAAAAAAATAATATCAAATATATTTATAGCCGGCCTGCACAAGCAGAGCATATAACAGCATCATAAAACATACAAGGACACACGTGTGATATGCAAAAATCTTAAAATAGAATTCACCACCAATATTTGATTTTTTTTTCTTTTGTGATATGGTTAATGTGTCACGGGGGAATTCAAAGCAATCATTTTGTCTCAAATAGTATTATGTTAATCAAAACTACATTTTTTGTGGGTAATGTACCTTGTTATATTCTGTATTGCCCTTTCATTTGGAAGTTTTTAGAACAAGCTATGTATGTTATAATCTAAGTTGGAAACTGCGAAAAAGCTGACAAGTAACTTTGAAGTTTGGGCACAGGGCTTCAAAATACTGACAGACACCTTACCAATTCATTAATTATCGGAATTAGGATTTTCAAATTTTTATTTATCTGCACTGAATACCGTATTTAAAAAAAAAAAAATCAACCTATACTACCTCCAAAATCACTCTTTTTATCTTGTAATATATTCTTTCTATTACCAGATTGCTCCTCAAATATTGATTTTTTTTTAATTGTAAGTTGGCCATAACAATACTTTGAGCTTAGAGTGAAAATAAAAAGAAGTGCACATCAAATTTCAATATCAGAGGGAAAAAATAACTTATTGCCAAGTCAAAAAATTCTTGATTATCCACATAAAAATTACAAATAACTGAACAAATTGATGGTAATTCACGGGCATTTCCTTGGATGAAAATTAAATAACCTATATATCATGTGCCAGATTTGTACATAAGTTTTAAATCAACATCTGTGCATTAGTATCTCTGGGACTACTTATCTCTGGAACTAATCATTTGGTTTGAGCTCATTCGACTGGAAATGTTTAAGTGTAGGTCCCTCCAAAGACTGAAATGTGTGTTTACTGCCAAACTGCAGGCAATGTGAGACAAACAATTTTTTGACATTACACATAAAACATAAACAAATAGTTCAAAACATTTATATTTTTAACAACTTCTGTATAATAAATATAATCCAATAAAGTTATGGTAATTATACAAATAAGACCTACATTCTTGTAGTCACTCAGTGTGTGTAAATGTGACTAATAGATATGTAAACTACCCACTGATTGAATACTGGTTCTTTTCCCTTATCGTATAAGAAAAGAAATGAAAACACTTCTAGTATCAAATACAAAATGTAGCTTTAAAAATAACTTATATTTGCTGCTTAGGTTTGACGTGTAAGGAAAAATATCACAAAAAGCTGTATATAATTGATGTCTTCATAGACTTTGATTTACAACTTGATTCAATGTTCCTCATCAGAACTCTTGCATGCTATCATACATTCTATGCAAAAATAACTAACCAGAAAATGAAATCTTGAAAGACTTTGAAAAAACTGTATGTGGTCATATTCAATATTCTCAAATTATAAAATACTCTCTAATATGTGAAGTCTAAAACATTGATCTGAGACAAAATGAGGGCACTTTCCTTTTTAATAACCCTAAATGTTGATCATTATTAAGTAACACATAATACTGAGGAAAATATAATTAATAAACCAAAAATTTATATTAAACAAAAAGATGTCTCCTTAAGTTTCCTCTCCAAATTTTGAGGCTGTTTGAAATTATTAATTATTAAAGGGTAACATACATTTTATAGATAACCTTGCTAAATGATACATTACAGTATCAATATGCTTATAAAATACACCTGGTACACAAGAATCATAAATGTTATATTGTCAAGCTCCTGCTTTGGCCAAACCTTTATGATAGAATGAAAAGAGCCGAGGCATCAATCTATTCCGTTCGACCAATCAAGCAGACAATGCAGATACTCAAGTTAATGTGCTAAATGATGATGAGCAGAGTATACAAGTCTAGGAAATGAAGACTTGGAGTTGATCATATTCAGACCGATGGTTTATCCAGATAATGGTAATGCCATATTGAAGTAAATGATTCTTGCAGATGCCATGTTCATGTCAATGATGAGTCAAGTAAATGCCATATTGAAGTCAACAATGATTCTAGTAGATGTCATAGTGAAGTCAACGATGAGTCTTGAAAATGCCATTTTGATGTCAATGATGATTTTAGCAGATATCATTTTGAAGAGTGTTTCTAGCAGATGTCATTTTGAAGGGTGATTCTAGCAGATGCCATTTTGAAGGGTGATTCTAGCAGATGCCATTTTGAAGGGTGATTCTAGCAGATGCCATTTTGAAGGGCGATTCAGGCAGATGCCATTTTGAAGGGTGATTCTAGCAGATGTAAGTTGGCAAGTCTGACAGATAACAAATGACAAGTAGACGATGAGTAAAATAAAGGATCAATAGAAGGCAGATCAGTAAGATTGTGAGTTAGGCAGATGGTGATTTAACTATGCAAACATTGCATACTAAATAGGGCAATCACAGTTCAATTTGCATGGAGTTTGCCATTTTGTTCCTTGTAGTTGTTATTCTTGTTGTCAACAGCAGGTAGGTCTGAGAATCTGAAAATAAAATATGAACTTTAAATATCAACTCATTTATGTGATGTGGCACAAATCTGTAAGCATAGTGTTAAACCTGTTGTGAGATGCCACGGGATCCATTATTTTTGTGTATCTTTTGTGAAGTCATTGGGAAAGTATATTCCAGTTTATATTCTTTATGGTGAAGTCAAACGTGTCAATACTGTTTGCTGCACTGATATAAGCTCGCATGCATCTGACTAATTAGTGATTATGTATGTTTTTTTAAACAATATCTAAAAATATCCGGTGTGTTTTTATTATTACCTTTCCCTGAAATCAGGATCATTCTCAGAGAAACTGGGCGGTTTCATACGCGAGTACTTGAGAGTGAGAAGATCTCCTACTTCGTCCAGGATGCTCAGGGCGTGGTCCAGCATTTCTTTGGTGTGAGCTGCTGACAGACAAAACCTTGCTCGAGACTCTATGATTGGAGTCGCAGGAAAACCAACCACCACTGTTGCCAGTCCACGCTTTATACACTCCCTACTAAATGCACTGTAAAAAAAGGGAAAACACATCTTGATACAATTAGGTATGATGGAAGTGTTTTAATCTCAACACGTATTTAAGATTTAATAATAATAATAATAATAATAATAATAATAATAATAATAATAATAATAATAATAATAATAATAAATTTCTATAGCGCCGTTTCAGACTAGGTCTGCTCATAGCGCTCTTGTGAACATCTAGTTCGAGAAGTGAATCTAGTTCGAGAAGTGAATCCTTACGCTATTTTGCCTGGACAGAACACCAGGAGGGGAACAACAGGGGAGTCCTGGTTGCCATAAATAATGAATCCCATCTCGTGTAACCTTCGGCGGAAGTAACGGCTGTTCCATGCCAACTGACCAATGCGTTTACGACCTGAAAAAATAAATATATTTCTTGACAGGAACACAAGTAAATTTCAACTATAATTGCATTTATTTCATCATGTATGTTATTAAGATAGATGACTTGCCAATAAGTATTTCTGAGTTTTAAGAGTATAATGCAATTTTACCAAAATATAAATAAACTTATTATGGTTATTTGTGAACTCTGATATAACATATTTAATTTGATTAGTATTCAGATATACTGTCCTTATAAGCAAGGGTTAAATGTACCTACCATTGTTGGTCCCGTCTAGACCCATAATGAGTCTAGTAGACGTGATGACTTGCTGAGCCACAGGAGCTGGCATGCTATTAGCGTAACATGCACTATGAGAATGTGACCTCAGATATGATATAACTCTCTGCAAATAACAAGATTATCATAAATATTTAAACGTGACATATGTGCTCCATTCATAACATGTCGTAAATCAGTAAATTACAAAATGGAGTAATTAAAAGTCACATATTATCATGAAAACATGAAAAGGTTTTAGTTTTCTGAAGTTACATTCAGACTATTACTCTGTATTCACTCTTCTAGACAACTACCATGTCTCCACCCCCTAGACCCCTGCCATTTCCCCACCCCCTGCCATTTCCCCACCCACTAGACCCCTGCCATGTCCTCACCTTTCTAGACCCCTGTTATGTCCTCACCCTCCTTGACCTCTGCCATGTCTTTACCCTCCTAGACCCCTCCCATGTCGTCACCCCCTAGACCCCTGCCATGTCATCACTCTCCTAGACCCCTCCCATGTCATAATCCTCTGAGACCCCTGCTATGTCACCACCTTCCTAGACTCCTGCCATGTCACCACCCTCCTAGACCCCTGCTATGTCATCACCCTCCTAGACCCCTGCTATGTAATAATCACCCTCCTAGACCCCTGCTATGTAATAATCACCCTAGACATCTGCAATGTCATCACATGATGTCGTCACCCACCTTGCTTCCTGCTATATAGCCTCCTGCTGCTCCAAAGCTTTTGGTGAAGGTTCCCATCATGATGTCAACATCTAACACATTGAGGCCGTAGTAGTCGACCACGCCACGTCCGTGTGGTCCGAGAGCTCCGATACTGTGAGCTTCATCAAGGTACAGGTAAGCTTTGTACTTCTTCTTGAGAGCTATTACCTCAGGTAACCTCACTATTGACCCCTCCATACTGAAATAATATACGCATACTTTCAATTTGTAAGAGAGTGTGGGTGTTATGCCATTTTAAATTTCACTCCATCACCAATTATGCTAAGGTCACTATATATCCTTGCATCATTTTTTGTATACAGCTCTTAGAGCAGTATTAGATATATATGTTATAATATAGACTATATTATAACATACTGTATACTATATTGATCAGAGACGACAAGGGCTTTATTTATGCATTCGATTTGTACTCTCGTGATCTTAGTTTCTGAGCGGGTTTGTGAACTGGTGAAAGAAGGAAATGTGCACGGTTCAGAACGCCACCATCCCAAATTTGCTAGTAGAAAGTATAAATTGATTGCAGCTTCATTAAAGATGGCGGTCGGCATGTGGCAAGGTTTTTTGGAGTCGATGTTTTATGCATTTACATGTCCATTGGATGTGTAAATTGATAATTCTGGCTGTCCGATGTGAAATTTACAGCATAAAGAACCGCATCAGTGTTTAGCATGAGTGCATTTTTTACTTGTAGCTCACTGCATGTGCTAGTCAATGACGTCTATGATTTACGGAAACTTCAAAATGATGAGAAAAAATATAAATATCATTTTCAAAAAGGAAACTGTACACAAATTCTTTCTTGTTAGAGACAGTAAAGAATATTTTAAAAAAAATATCATCTTTGCCTTTGACAACCAGGAACACAATATACATATGAATATTTTTACCTGTAGATGCCCTCAACGATGATCAAGATTTTCTTATATGGTCTGTGAGTACGCTGTTGTCCATATAACACAGCTTCTGACAGCTTTTTCTCCAAGTCCTTCATATCTGTAACATAATAAACATCATCACAATACATTACCAGACAAAACAATAGAACACAACAGAGTCTGCAAATTAACATTTTTGTCCTGGTGAAATTAAATGTATATTTCAAATCAAATTTACCCTTGAAATGGGTACATACAGTAATACTTCATTGCTATGGTTTTGAACCAGGGGAAACTCAGCATTTCAAATAGTGCATTAAAACTCACCATTGTGCTTAAAGACCTTGATGGTGGCCCCAGAGAGTCGGGCTCCCAGAACCAATGAGGCGTGGTTCAGCTCATCACTCATGATCAGACAACCCTGTCAAATGGATTTATTAAAATTATACCATAATCATTACAATATTGGTTACAAACTGAGAGCAATTTTGTTGACACATATACATATATATATATATATATATATATATATATATATATATATATATATATATATATATATATATATATATATATATATATATATATATATATATATATATATATATATATATATATATATATATATATATATATATATATATATATATATATTTATATTATTTTCCTTACATTTGTTGATCAATCTGTCAGTAATATATAAATGTTTGATAAAAAAATTAAAAATAAACCTAACTGACCTTTCCAACCAGTGTAGGAATGTTCATTGAGTTTGTAGCAAAACCCATACCAAAAGTCATGGCAGCTTCCACACCCAGAAACCTGGCGAATAATTCTTCCAACTCCTGATGGACAGTCAGGCTACCTAAAATATTTAGGAAAATAACCATTTGTTATATTTTATTTAAATATTTTCTATAAAAATAGACTAATATCCAAATTTGATCACATGTGTGTGTAACTTGATGCATGTCATGAGGTACTGCAGTTGTGATTATGGTGGCCAAATATCAACACTGACTGTCAACAATTGAATATTGCAGGATAACCATTTACTTATGATAAAGTTGAAATAGACAAATCATTCACTTGACATATGAGAAAGATCCTAAGACAGACAGATTGTTATGAATGGAGTAGACCCAATATTCCCGAGTTTGTCAAAGTCACTGAACCCATTTTTGTAAAATTTAACAGCAATGAGAGATTGGAAGAGGTCCCATCCTATATACACAATGACATACATGTAATTCATCACTTTGGAATCTAGTCCCTTTGTTCTCCTTGTTACCATCATATGAGATGCCTCAATTATAAGTATTAAAAAATGTAAAGTTATGACTTTCTTGGTGAAGACGACAGGAAGAAGTGAAAGCGTAAACATAGTTTGCCATATTGAAATCACGCCAAGTCAAAATCAGCAGAATTCTGCAAAATCAGCTGAATTCTGATTGGTTTATAATCGATCAAGGCACACACACTGATGGGTGGGATAAGTAACCGGAAATGGCAGAGAATAAATGCGCATTAATTTTAAAATGGTGATGTGCTGTAGTTTGGATGTTTTGTTTTCTTTGGAATATTTCTTTGTGTGCATTATTGAAAGTAATACTAAACATGTGTGGGCTGCAAAGAATACAGGGAACTGTCCCTACAGGCCCTAGCTCAAACCAGTGACCCTTTTTTTTGATTGGACAGTTTCAGTAATATTTCCATGTAAATATAAATATCTCAGTTTTCAAAATATTTGATCACATTCAAGAAAAAAGAAAACAAAAAATAAATACAAAAAATTACGCCTTCTACCTTTTCAGAGCAAGTTACAGAATAGTTTAATATTTTTGTTGGCCTTATTGGGGTGGCAACCCTCACCTATTTCATGCCTAGAGCTGGTCACTCCACAGCCATAGCGTCTGGTAGCTGCCTCAGCCGCATCAGCACACTCCCCCTGGTTCTGTGAGAATCCTAGGTAGTTATAAGATCCCATGTTCATGGTCCGTGTCGTGGTTCCTGGGAATCTGGAATATCCATGAAAAACTAATTAATGTTAGTCACCTTCCCAAATATTTATCTAAAAGTTGCAATTGGAGCTTAAGGGATGCATTCATCATTCTAAACATTCAAGTTTGTTCTGGAAAGTTATATCAATTGAGTATTGGCATTTTCAAATCCTTTTCTGTCATTCTTATTTTCATTGATACTATAACCAGTGATAGTTTAAATAGTAACATCTCCATTATATAGGATTTATGATGAAGAATTCTTACGTGAATGTCCAGCCATAATCTTTGCTCTCTCTGTCCATAAGTTCAAGGGTTGCACCTGGTATGCTGCATATCGGACGGTTCCAGCAATCTCTTATTCGGCGATACAAATTACGGGTGTAAAAACTCTCAAAATTTTGAAACAAAGGCACCCATCCCTGAAAGTAAACTCACAATTAAAAGAAGGCTTTTCATATGATTATTTCCTTTATTATTCCATCATTAGTGATGTACTTGAGCCAAAAAAAAATATATAAAAACCGACCAACGAACAGTGTGTTCAAAACATTTCCTAGAGAACAAGATTTGATAAGATACATATGCATACCTCCTTTTTTGGTTCAGCTGCTTCTGGCACAGTTTCAAAATGCCAGTGACGTAACATGTCTCTCATATGACCAAACACGATCAAGATGGCATACCCTAAGTAGGTGAGAATGGCGATGAAAATTGGTGTCTCTTCAAATGACTCGAAGAATGATCTCTTTTTCTCAGGTGGCTCAGCAGGCACATTGGAAAGATGCACTCCATTCTGAATGACAAAATATCTGTATGCAACGTTTTTCAAATAATCAAATATCCCAGCAAATTTCTTCATTTGCAGTAAAGAATTGTTCAGTGAAATGAGCAGTCTGATCTATGTTTGTGATTGGTATTAAAACAAATAATGAAAATTTCTCAGGCCTCGACATAAGGGATTGGTGGCACAGTCCATCGGGTCAGTCCATCGGGTCAGTGACTCAAAATTCTCACTGGCCCAAGACAACATTAATAGCACGGAGGTTCAATCTTATAAAAAATGTTTAAAACTGGTGTGTATTTAAAAAAAAAAAAATACATCGTAGTTCAAGCTCACTCAGCAAACCATTAAGATATAATCTACTCTTCGTTTTATCATATCATATACCTTCAAATATTCTCCCGTGTTTTAACAGCAGTCTGCCTTAGCTTTATGATTGTAAATTATCCACAAGTCAGACGTGAGCTTAACAATGCTATAAACATAAGGAAATTTTAAATACAAACTGTGCACATCTGAGGTTAATGTTTTAACACAAAGGTCTGTAAAATGGGTTCTTTTTCAAATAAAACCATGATACAGGTCCTTAAAGGTATTAAGCACTAAATCTGTAATTTCGTGTATAAAAAGCATATCTACATACAGACTTCATGACATGTTGAAGTTTAACATAGAGTAATAAGATATGTTAGAGTCACTGCAAGGTAAAATGATGTCATGAGAGTATGGCAATATGCTTATGACGTCATGAAAGGTATTGTTCATGATGTTCGTCTATAGATATGCTTTTTATTCACAAAATTACTGGTTTAATGCTTAATACCTTTAATTAACCTGAATATTCATTTAAGTTGAACAATAATTATAAATTAAGTAGAACATTGTACTCTTTCCAAATTTTATAGACATATAAATGATTTTGTATACTACAGTGGACAATTTTTTTATACAAGTATCATTATATAAGGATGTCTAAATGTTTTAATGTTGGCAAAGAAGTTTAAGTATATAAATGAGACTAGATTTTTAGTTGTGTGTCAAAACATTAAGAGGGAAATAAATTGAGAGGTATGTTGAGAATTTGCCAAGATCGTGAATAGAGCTCATGTATGATAAACAATATGCTGAACATGTATACTTTTAGCATAATCTTACAACTTTTGTAGGCCACTCAATTGACCTGTTTAGATTTGGAACTGAGAACTGTCAAATCACAGAGAAATGCAATGATAGCCATAGGCCCCCTGCCAGTCTCTCCGACCAATGATTAAATATAGTGGAGTTGTACAGATCTGGTTCCGGTAAAGTTGTACAGTTCCGGTGTGTACTTTTCAATGGGGAAAAAACAACAACATGGAGACCGGCAATCGGCCTATGAAAGTTTGTTTTTTGGAAAGATTATCCATATACCATACATACTATATATATATATATATATATATATATATATATATATATATATATATATATATATATATATATATATATATATATATATATATATATATATATATATAGATATATATATATATATATGAATGACATATATTACAAATTTTATATGATTTGCTTGTAGTTGTACTTCACTACGTCCACAGTATACGAGTAGCATATCCGTTTAGCATTGTGCAAAAGGATTTCATTGAGTAATTTGTTCCAAATGACAACTTTTCATCTTATGGTGTGTATTCTGCAAAATATAAAGGAATCTGATTCTTAAATTTGTCCATCTCTGCTTTATGCTGAGTGAGACACACCCCTTTTTATCTGTTTACACAAGTGGAGAACAAGCTTAGTGACAAGAGGATTAAGTAAACAACTGCTAACCAAACAAATAGAACATATTCATTTCCATTGTGTATCTAAGGAGTAGAAACTGAATGTCACGTCAACATTTTCAAAAGTAAAACATCGAATCTACCGATATTGAACAAGCCTAATTTAACACCAGGCCAGGTGTGAGTCATTGGTCTATCGAATCGGTCTATCACCTGACATTTTTGGTATATTTCATCGGCAAATTTGTAACTGTATTTTGAAAGCTCATAAAAATCATCTTTTCCTTACTATTTCCCATAGAACTTAAGGAAAGGAACAGTACATACCTTAAGATAACTTTTGTGTTTAGTGCATCCGTTTTTATGTTGATTATATCCATGCTTTGCCCCATTTTCGTGCACTGTCGGCACACCTTCTCGAATCTCGTCCATCGCCATCTTTCGGAAGGCCTAGTTTATGTAACAAATGTGCTGATTGGTCAATTTTATTTATTTTGACCAATCAAATGATAGCTTGTATTTCGCTCTAGGTTACCCCAAACAAACTTCGAAAACGGTATATAAATCAAATATCGTCGAATAAATATCTAAACAATTCAAAATTAGAGTGATAAATTATATTTACACGGATAATAATCCGTAACAAAGGTTTGGCACGATTCTGTTTAATTTACATCGAGTTGAGCATTTTGACAGAACGCACGCGCACTTGTTACATGTTGACGTCATGCTATATCGGCCATCTTGACGGAGAGACCTATTTCGACGACTAGCGCTCTGAACTCGCAAGGCATTTTTCGTCCTAGCATCTTTAAATCCAGGACAGCGCTTCTCTTATTCTGCAAGAAAATATAAAGAAAACAAAGCAGCCATGGCAGAACCATCAAGTCAAACAGACAGCGGTAATTTCGACAATGACTTCGAGAAAGTGGATCCTCTGGTTCCTACAGACGATTTGCTGGTGTCATCCTCGACGAGTGAACCAGCTGATGACCCGTTCTCATCGCCTCCCGTGGCAGAACCTGCTCCTCCGAGCAAACCTCTCATAAACATGGATGACTTTGACCCAATGGTGGCTCCAGCAGAACCAGCATCTCAGCCAGATTCATCATCTGTAACCAAAGAACCAACCCCACCACCCGCACCAGCCCAGTCAGAACCACCGAAAAAACCACAAGTTTCCACAGGTAAAGTCTAAAAGATCAGCCATTTTGCAACAACAAAATTATTGGGGCATGTCAAAATTTAGTGCATTTCATCATGGATCATTAAATGAGTCATTTGCACCTGACATCCAAAATTTAAGTTTTCTGAGTGGTGGAAGAACTAAGACATAAAAGTAGGGTTTACCTTCCAAGGGGGGTATGGTAAAATGCTTTTAGATTGCATGACCTCTTGGAACAAATAGAAGCGAATGAACATTTTGCATTGACAAATTGGAAATGCTACTCTACACAATGTTCCGGGGGTTTGTCACAGAAAGTCTACCCTAACTGCTAGAATGCTAATTATGTGCAAAATTTAATCTCAAATAATGAAAGTTATGATTGAAGTCACATGTTCCATTTGAATCAATATGTCGGGCTGTGTCAAATACCAATGAACTATATTTAGTAATCCACTTATATGGCGAGACATTTGAGATTTTATGCATTAGGATATTGATAAAGTGCTGATAATGATATTTAGATAATTGATGGGTCCAGAGGTTTGGACATTTGAAACATACTTTATAAAATATTGGTGAAAGGGGGCAAATCTATCACAATTATATATACATTCCATATTTTCTAACATAATTGATTAATACCATTAAAAAGCATGTATTTGATATTTTTTAAGCATTATTCAGTAATTTTGATTTTGATTACTTCCTTATGACAGTTATGTGCAATTTCTAATATTTATTCTATCACACAATATTCCTTGGACAAGCCAAAAATAATTATATTTGGAGATATTGCCTAAATCTTTGAGTAATTCACAGCTTTAATTAGGTAGCAAATCTTGCTCTAAACTGGTTTACTCTTCAATACTGATAGAGACAAGCACTCCCAAGCATACAATAACCAAATGCTTTTGTTGTGTTTCTAGGGGGATGGCTTAAGAATATTGACCCAAGAGGTATGTATCATATATATTTTTAGTTTGTGACATATATACTGATTTTGAACATGTCTGGTCCTGAACACAAAAATGTATACTGTGGGATGGTAAGAACCTAAGTCACAAGCAGATATGATTTGAATTTTAATACAAATAACCCAAAACACATGCATATTTAATGAACACATCATAGCTTCAAACAGCATATATTATAACACTTGCACCACATATTGTTTAAGATTTTATCACATCAATTTCTATATTGTTCAAATCAGTTCCTAGGTTCACAAATCTGACATCAAGTTCAAAACTTTTCCCACTGAATACCCACATTTATTGCTGTTTGGGTTGGTCTTGTCACTGTAAATGATGTACAGCAGATTAAGTATATCTGCACAACTTTTATTACCCAAATGATGAGCGGAACAGTGAATATTCCCATCCGTATGAAATTCATTGCACATCAAAGAATCATAATTCTCCGCACTCACTTGGTCCACAACCATCCATCAACCAAGGCCACACGATAATGAGGGATTGTAATAATGCACAGAAAGCACTCCCAATTGCAATAGATTTTCCTCTAGGTAAAATAAATTTAATGTAAGAAGAAAGATTAAAGACACCTTGCTGGAATAAAAAAAGTACCAATCTAACTACACATTTGTGATCATTTTTCGCACAAGATTTTTCACAGAAATACACGTTGAGTAATAAATGTAAGTAGGTCTATCAATTTAGATATGTTTCTATGTGAGAAGATAAAAAGTCTGCTATGAACTAGTTGTACATTGCTGAACATCTAATACAACATCTGAAATGGACTGATTTTATCATTTACCTTGTTCTTTATAAAAAAAAAATCACATAATAATTTTAATTTATAATCCTATAAAAATGAAAAGAAAATGAAAAAAAACCAACAAAATGATAGGAATATTCCCTTTATGGGATCAAAGTGTAGACTGAGACTGATAGGCTTGTTTTCTTCCAACCCTGCTCTCAAATTTTATTAGTTACATATGTTTTATTAGGTATATATATATTAATATTTATATATATGTGTGTAGAGTATGATATAGTTGTACATTTGAGAATGATTAATTGGGACATTCAGCAGAGTGAGTGAGGCTCCATATTGTAATATATATGATTATAGTGGTAAATAGCCACGGGGCAGACCTCTTGACACATCACCGTTCTTCTGATATCATTCACATGTATAATGATTCACCAATATATATGTGTGTAAGTCTACTTAACATAGCTGATTCTGTTGATTTTATCAGTTATCAGTTTTAATGAGATGATTGAAGAGGAACTATGATTGTCTTATGAAAGGTTGGACTGTTACTCAATAATGCTCAGTGGACAATGCCCTATGATCAAACAGGGATTGGTCCAGACAAGGAATCCCCTATTTAATTCTTCACATTAATGACAAGGTTAAAATATAGGTTAAGGCAGCACTTGAATCGGGGTATCAAAAGTAGTATGAAAACCTCATTTTAAATGTTTGTTCCTTTGTGAAAGAAGGCAGGTTCACATTGAAAAAAGTGAATTTCCTGGATTTTTTTTTACTGTTGCAAACAATTGTTACTAATGATTTTATTTACTGAGAATGTTATGTACATTAACCGTGATAAACTTGTCCCAATGATTGAACATAGCAGGTTAGTAGCCTGATCAGATCATTTAGAAAGTAGTAGGTAGATCATGCTTTCTTTTGCTCGATGATGTAAGAATATACTTCTACTGAGCTAACATGTTGTCAACCATATTGATTTATCCTATTTGGCTGGGGAAAAAATAAACATGTTCAAACAATTCCCTTTTATAAGCTGTTTTGGGTCTTGCATATAGTGTGGGTATTATGTCAAGGTTAATTGGTGATGACATCATGCCAAGCTGCCATCTCCCTATAACCTGGAGGATCAATTGGACAATGTGTCACAACCTGTACACACATAGAGGTTTGTGTGCATGGTGTGAGATTTTTGGATATCAAACAGTTTATCTCACATTTAGGCAACAAAGTATTGAGTTTAATAAGGTAACTTTAATTGAGAAAATTTGAGGAAAGTCAAAAGGATTTAATTTTTTAAGAACCCCAAATATTGAATCAAAAGATCTCTCGTATTAGCGAATCAATTATATTTTGATTTCTTGATTCGAATAATCTATTTAAGAATATAAAGAGTCAAAAATGAAAGAAGAGAAAACATTTCCCAATGTCTAGGAACATTTGATTAAGTTGCAGTAAATATAAACCCCCACTGCAGGGGTTGAGAGAAGCTGGGGAAATGGCACTTGGTTTTATTGCCCATTGCTCCTTTTTCTTATCAGCCTCCTTTTATCCTACAGTTCTAAATGCAGAGCTGGTCACTGACCAACCATGCTACATCATATGAAGTTGTGTTGTAAAACAATTTATCAGGGATATTTGGTAAGTAGAACAAGCATTGAACTCTGTGAGGACAGTGCAGTGGTAGCAGGCAGGCGGTGGGAGGGCAGGCAGGCAGGCAGGCAGGCAGGCAGGCAAGCGGACAGGGAGTCAGGGAGTCGGGCAGGCTGCAGGGCCTGACATGGACGCTCCACTCACAGATGAGATCAATGCCTCGGCATGCTCCCAAGGCATGCATGCATACTGCCTTTATTCAGTGCTGCATGGGATGCATGATGCCTGGCTTATGTCTATATTGGCAGAGCACTGAAGATCGTGTCCCTGTGAGACCAGCTGTTTTTGCAAAGCCACAAGCCCCAAACACAAGAAAGTGTGGAAACAAGTCCCTTGCTTATCCAGCCAGTGCAATCAACTGATAAATGTTATCATGTAAAGCTGTGTAGAGTTCCCCCTGCTGCTGTTCCTGGCTGCTGCTGTGGCTGTTGGCAGGCTGGCTGGCAGCTGAGCCTCATACCACACCTCCCTGAGCACCTGCCTGCTGAGGTTGGGGACAACCCTCCTCTAGGTTAACACTACATTTCCCCTGGAGCTCATACCTCACCCCTCAACATGGCGCTGGATCCCAGAGGTAGGTCACACCACACCATCAGCCATTCACAAATCACTGCATATTCAGAACCTAGCAACACTATGTCATAGTCAGCTGTGTTAGATAAACATGGTCACAAGATTTAAGGTGAGAGACATCTCAAGATTAGGTACAGTTGGAGACATCTGTGGGGATAGGAATAAAGCTAATTAATGAGGTCAGGTTAGGTCATGTCAGTTGTGTGTCCTCTCTGCGTTTGACCATGCCAGGTAGCACAACCAAAAAGAGCCAGATTACCATATCCAGGTCAGGCAACTAAAATAGTAGGCCACAATCAAAACAAACGTGATGCATTATCATATTACAATGTGGCTGCCGCTGCTGGTTGGAGCAGTCATCTCACTACTAGTTGTAGATGCCTTTAAAAACACTGTTTATTGCTGTGGTGGTTCAATTTTCTGGACTGATGCAGGGTTAAGCCAGTGTCAACTGTCACCATGTGGTGCAGCCAGCCAGTGTCACCAGTCCTCTGCCCCTTTATATTGATGACATAAGCCACTCACAACTAATTGCATTGATCTGTATTATCCTATTATAAGAATGGGATTGATGAATTATTGACTCTGGGCCAAAGTACTGGTTGCGTTTATATAAACCAGCAGTTGCATTGTTTGAAGCCCAAATCAGAGAATGATTATCTGAAGTTTGTCCGAACGTAATGGTGACTTTACCAGTAGTATGAGCATATGGTGGGATGTATTGTCTGGCGGTGGATAGCATGTTAGAGTGTAATACACACTGTGACCTCATGAGTCAAGAGCCTGCGTATCCGTCAGAGTGACGACCTGCATTATGTGCCCGCCACTGTGACGACCAGCATCAGATGTGTTTGGATGCACTGACTCACAGCCTGCAGATCGCTGTGCCCTACACGAGGTGAGGATGACTCAGTCGCATGGCAGCCACACTAACCTGCAGATAGCACAATATTACTGGAATGCTATATGCTCCAAGTTAAACATGCCAGGTGTCATTGCACTGCCTGTGTCTATCTCATGTTATGCCTCTGTCTGGTAACACATTGCCAAGTATTTGTGTTGCCACTGTACACTCTTATTTACTGCATACAAGACTATGTCCTCATCATGCCAGATGACACGATTCAAGTTTAATTAAGAAATACGTGATTGATTTATAGATGAATATTCATGAGCTATTAATCTCCAGGATTCATCCTTTGCTGATCATTAGTTTTCCCACATCCATATCACTGATCCCTATTCATTACTGATCTGCAAATTTTGAAATTAAGGTTTGAAACTGAGAATAATTGACAATTGACAATCGGATCTAGTACTGGTCAGGACAAGCTGAACCTTATGGTATGATCAACAAATTCCTTATGAATGAACAGCAGACTCCTTAAGGGTATTTATGGGTGTTGGTAGTGAGTGCCCCCTAGTGGCAGAGGAGTAAATTACCAAAATACTGTACTTGATAGGAATTGGTACATTTACGGTGTAAAAATAAATTCCCCATTAAATTAAAAGCATTAATGACATGAATCAATATTTAAACACCTCAATATTTGAAATATAAGGTGTATTTCAAGTATATTTCTTTCAAAATAGTATTTTGTCCTAATTTTCCTTGATGATAGTTTTGATGAGAAATGAAGAAGACAAGCAAAAAAGTTCTGCAGACTACACAACAGGAGTAGGCTTGTTTTTAGCTGTGTTTATTTAATTTCATTGGGAAGAAAATTGCCTGTGATCCTAGTGAAACAGATTTTCTCATTTTGATTTGTGTAATTTGGAAATATAAAGGAAGTTTGGCAATCAGATATGTGAATGGAGGTGAAAAAAATCATATTTTTGAAATGATCAAGTGTGTACTTTACCTTTATTTCTCTCTTAATGTATTTGAAAAAAAGAAAATCTGTTTCACTAGGATCACAGTAAATATTGTTAAGATCACTTTCACAAAGTTGTTGTGAAATCCACTTTATTATGGTTCCACAATCTGCAGAACTTTTTCCCTTTAACATTTTGACATGACAAAATAAATTTTGGAGCAGTGACATATTACTACGCCACTTTTTATGAGTTAAAAAGTTATGAAGCTTTCAATATAATCAAAGATATTCCATTGTGATTTTCAAATGATAAATCAATACTTTTATTACAAAAATTAATACCATAAAATGTCATTTCATGACTTGAAAGTTTTAATGAAAAAGGAACTCTTTTTGACAGTTGAGCATTTTTCCCGTACTTTTTTGAAAACGTTCCATTTTGGCGTAAAAAGAAAGTAGTTCCGTCAGAAAATCTGCCACCAGAGGACACTCACTACCAACACCCATAAATACCCTTAAGACTGTTGGTTTGCAATTGTACAGCAATAACAGGCACTATTGGTCAACAATACTCATCAATAACAGGCACTATTGGTCAACAATACTCATCAATAATAGGCACTATTGGTCAACAATACTCATCAATAACAGGCACTATTGGTCAACAATACTCATCAATAACAGGCACTATTGGTCAACAATACTTCTCAATAACAGGTTCTATTGGTCAACAATACTTCTCAATAGCAGATCCTAATGGTCAACAGTGCTTCTAAATAACAGATCCTATAGTTCATAAAAATTCTAAATAACAGGCCCTTTTGGTCGAAAACCTTTCTCAATAGGCCCGATCAGTGAATAAACATTCATTATCCGGGTCTCTTAACAATTCCTCTCAATAACAGGCCCTAGTGGTCAACAGTACCTCTCAATTACAGGCTTATTATTCAACAATCTCTCGCAATAACAGTTCCAATATGTCAGGCTGAGCAATTGGTTGTGGACAGTAAGCAACCAGGCAGATGTTGGCAGGAACCCATTTCATTTGATTAGTGTGCAGTGATGACAGCAGAGGACACTTGTTGCTATGGCAAGACACTTGTTGCCAAGGCAAGACACTTGTTGTTATAGGAGCAGCATTTCTACTCACAAGCCAGCAGCAGAAATTGTAACTCTTGATCTTTATGCTGGATAATAATAAACTTTCTGGCATAAATAAGTTCCTAAATACATAAGCATGGTACAATTCTTCCCTTGTAATGTGTGAAAACATGCAGTAAATATATGATTCATATAGTGTGTAGGACAGCTGTATTGATTGAAATAAATTTGTGTGGGTTGTTGGAGCAAGGCAAACATTACAAATTGACCAATAAAATGAAGGACAAATCATCATGAGATTATGCCTCCCAAGAGCATCTGTTTGTGGCTAACACTGCCTTCAGTCAATGACAGCCAGTGTTTCCACTGACTCTCTATGATTTGCTATATTTTAAACCCATGCCCTGGCATATGAAACAGTGATTAAATTAGATTGTCAATCATTTACAAGATGTTTTAATATAATCAACCTAACATATTAGTGTCAGTACAGATTTGGTTGGAACCTTTATAATTTTTCAGGACATTTCTGCAGTCCAATATTCAGCATATTTGTGTCTGACTGACATTGCACACAATATTAAATCTTATCGGTGTGTAGGTATGTGTATTATTTAGAAAGGAAACACTACAAAGCAGTTGGAATGGCCAGTGCACTGCAGTCTTTCATCTCTGAGGAAAAAAGTGCTTAAGCCTGCCAATACTACTTTCTCAGCGGTGGCTTAGTCAATATTACTCTAGGTCCATTTTACTACATCATTCATCTGCTTCCTTTCTGAATTATGTGAAGAAGATGAATGTCGTGCTTCTCTTAAATTATATGAAACAACCTATAAACATATTGAATGTTTCAAAAGGTATCATAGATAACTTGTCTGCTGCGTAAAATATAAATCTATTAGTCCAATTCTAATTTTTGTGCCACTATTTTATGTGGTACATGGTCTTGAAAATAAATAGGTGTTGATTGTTATGAAATAGAGTGGTAGACACGTGTAGAAGAAGCCGGTCTGAGAATGTACAAGATGCGTTGGGTAGAGGAGTTGGTGGGATCTATTTGTAGTGCCCCTCTCACCACCACAGCTAGCCTCACCCTGTGTCCCATGCGGCTGGGTTGCCTATCACTATGGTGTGAATATATGTGAATATACTACCACTACACAAGTCTGAATGCAGGTTGAGCCTCGTATACCCCACTGGGGAGCTGCCTGACAGGACAATTACCATTATAGCAGAGCTAGTTGTGCTGTATATCTGGGATACACCTGATATACAACCCCCACAAATAGTTGAACAACTCATACTTTCTTGCCTTAAATAGCCTTTGGTTTAAGTTGCTGACTTTGAAAGCTTCACTTATTAGAATATTGAATGGGGATAAATTTGGATACCATAATCATAAAAAAATGTATAACATATAGGCTCTGTTGCACCTTTATATAAGTGTCAGCCCCCAACTTTAACATGATACTCTTGCCAGGTATTTAAATGGAACACATCTCATATATAGGACCTGTTTTGTACCACACTTGCTTCACTGTTTATATGCTGTACATAATTTTGTTTGTCAACCTATTTCTTAGAGTTTGTGAAGAATGATATATCTTGTTGGGAATTGCTAGGAACAATCACATGGTAAACAATAGAATCTAATGGAATACATATTGTACATGATAAATAGCCATTGTCTGGTAGCAGGCAAATGCTATAACATATTTGTCCATCACATTTAAGCTCCTCAGTCAACATCATGTTGAACAAATGGTGAGAGACTGGCTGTGTGCCAGACGTTGTCCTAATACCAAACTGGTCTGGCCCCATGTCACCTGGCTGACTCACATGTCAAAATGTAGTATCATCATATGATGTAATGTGATATGCATGATAATGATATAGCAATGTACATAGCCCAAATACATCTCCTATCTACAGCATGTATACAGGAAAAAACCACAGTATCCTGTATTGAATTCTGATAGCAAACAACCTGGTGCATAAATAATTAATACTTAAAACATGTAGGCCAGTGTTTCAGGCAGTTTGGGTAAAAAAAATTAACCTTCTTTTCAAATAGACCATGCCATAGAATTGTTTTTTCGTGGTATGGAACTAAAGTTGTTACATACTGTACCTGTGATACATAAGATGTTAAAAAACATGGTGGACAAGATAATGAGTCATTATTGATGGAACTTGGAGCCACAGCTTTGCCCGTGACTATCATGTACTCCTATGTAATGCTAATCTTGTGCACAGTTATAAAGCTTTCTGCCACATAACCGACCGCCATAATCCCCACACTACATGCAGGTAGGCCATGTGATGCAACACTTTAAAGTCACATAATTTGCTTGATCCGGCTATTGGTCAAGTTGCATTTGCTAAGTGGTACTGGTTAACATGGCAATATTACATTTTGTATTTCCTGGCAACCTGTTATAATTCCTGGTTAATGTCAATGTTCACAGAAAGGTTGATATGCTCACTTCCCTGTGATCTTGGTAACCAAAGTGCATATTTGGAATGAAATTAAATTTGTTTGCATAGTTGCATACAATAGGAGACAATGCTTTATGTGTTGACAAAAGAATCTATCAAGTTTTGGTGATGTTGGAAAAAGTAAATATTAATCATTGTCTCTTAAACCTTGGCGTTATAATTTTTACCCTGCAGCCCTTTATGCTGAATGGGTATTAACCTTGGCTGCAAAGCACAGGTAGCCAGATTGGCTGTGGGGTTCATACAACTTTACTGTGCTATTTGAAATGATATATGGTTTTGGTTTAAATTCTCAGTGATAAACAACACTACTTCTTGATCCCTAGACACCTTTGTCACATTTTGTCACATGCATATCTTTACACATATTCTGTACACCTTATCACATGAGTTACAATTCTGTCAGCATTTTTTGCAGCTCTTATCATGCTTTTGATTATTTGTGATGATAATGTTAATCTGTTATTATTATTACATGACAGGTCTTCTTTGATTGTAACGATTTGTCTCATTGTAATATTTAACGTTTTATTAGTAGTAAAATTTAGTTATATTATCAATGAATTGAACTGGTTTGTAACGTATCTTATTGGAAATGATATATATGTAGAAGCATATGAGAGTAGAATCTTTCCCATTTTTTGCATGCAGTAATCACCAGTAGCTTCAATCAATATATGCAAATGTCACGCTACAATTTTCTTGCAATATTTTGTGACATTGGCAATTTTTGTACAAATTATTTCAGAGTCTGTTGACATGGTTCCCAGTGATGGTAAATAAGAAATCATTTCCATGTATTGCTTGTTTGGGTTATCATATATTATGATATTTTTATCTTTCGAGCTATTAGTTATGTTAACATTTTGTTACCAACTTTTTCCTGCTTCTTTGCATCCAATATGGACAGATGTGGAAAGTTATTTGGGTTTAATTTGTATTTTGTAATCATTTAACTTTGGAAAAAAACTTTGGTAAAGATCTTCAATAAAAAAATCATCAGTCAAACAAAAAAACAAATATTGTCATTCACAGTTGGTAAATTTATTTAAGAAAAACCCAAATTGAACTTTGACATAAAAATTGAGCCATAACTGAGGTGCTACACATGTATATGTGGAAGGCTACAGGAATGAAATGCATGACAACTTATAGGAAATAAGCTGCTATGACACTGTCATGGGGCCCAGGAAATGTCAACTACCAAGTAGAAGAGTTGATAAAAATGACACTGTCATGGCTCCGATAGAAGCTGTGACACTGTCATGGATCAATAGATGTTAGTCATGATGTCTAGATAGTTAATGCCCTTGGTGTTGTCATAGTACTAGTAGATAAATTCAGTCATGGACCAGATAGTCATAATAATGATTCATGGCCAAATGACCCTGTCACTGTAATGGGACGGCTGTGACTGGAAGACACAGTGAGAAGGTCATGGGCCAGTAGGTGTAGGTAGTCATATAGATAATATCTCGACATGTAAATGACTGTCACTGCAATGCGACGGCTGTGACTGAAAGACACAGTGACAAGGTCATGGGCCAATAGGTGTAGGTAGTCATATGGATAATATCTCGACATGTAAATGACTGTCACTGTAATGCGACGGCTGTGACTGGAAGACACAGTGACAAGGTCATGGGCCAATAGGTGTAGGTAGTCATATAGATAATATCTCGACATGTAAATGACTGTCACTGCAATGCGACGGCTGTGACTGGAAGATATAGTGACAAGGTCATGGGCCAGTAGGTGTAGGTAGTCATATAGATAATATCTCGACATGTAAGTGACTGTCACTGCAATGTGACTGGAAGACACAGTGACAAGGTCATTGGCCAATAGGTGTAGGTAGTCATATTGATAATATCTCGACATGAAAATGACTGTCACTGTAATAGGACTAGCAGAAAGTAGCAAATTCATAGATCAGTTGATGCACTATCATGAAACTGATTGATTTGATGGAACTTCCAAGACAAAAGTAGCTGTGATGGAAATGCCAGAAGGACTGAAAAGAGATTTATTTATGTGATAAAATATACTGACGCTGTAAATTGACCAGTGAAAGCAGTGACACTGTCATGGACCAGTAGAATTAGTGACGCTTCTAGGCCCAGTACAGTAGACTCAGTGACCGTGTCCTGAGACCAGTAGATATCAGACAATTCTGTTGGACAGTAGAGAGAGTGACACTGTCCGAGGACTAGTAGGGATGGGACATTTTCACTAGAAAATAGAGAGACTGACACATACTGTACAAAGTAATATTTAGCATCAAGGCCTTTATGCACTGGTTCTGGGGTTAACATTCAGATCTTTTGTCTTGTGTATGGTGTGTCAAATTTTCTAAATTTGTTGGTTTGTAAAATCTGACATATTTATTCACAAACAAAATAATTGAAACTCATCCTCACAACCATTGTATAAACCCTGTTATCCTGAGGCCAGAATATAGGATGGAAGATAGAGACTGCTTAAGACCAGTGGACAGAGTAGAAATGAAGTATTGGTACATATATGTTGGACCAGTAGATCCATTGACACTGTCATAGGGCCAATAGATCCAGTGATACGGTCACAGCCATATATAATGATGATATTGCATGCTGGGAAATGAAATTTTGTGTAGAGTTCCTACTAACATTGCATCATATGTATTACATAGCAATTGTGAGGATTTGCCTATGCTTCATTGTTCAGCCCACGGGTATGCTTTGATTGAGATTTGAGCACAAAGTTGAAGAAGAGAGGGTAAAAACAATGACATAGCAATAAGGTGTGAATCCAGTCAGCAGTAGCATGGTCAGTGCATACTATCCACACATGCCTCACTGCTTTGAGCCATTGAGAGCTATTTTCTGATGAAACTGGGATAGTGTGCACTGCATTCGCCACTTGAGTTCGCTTTATCTTTTATCAGCTTTTGCATGTGAACTACTAGCTATGCCTCTTTCTTTTCAACAAATAGATAAATTATGTTTTTGTGTTGGATTTATTTCAGTTTGGTTTAAACGTCACCCAAACATGAATTTACACAATAAAAACGGTCCTTCACACAAACACAAAAGATGGACAGGCTTCTCCTTACACTCCAGTCACATTGATCTCTATAACCAAATAATAGTAATCATCACATGCTGTATTGAAATACAAACTTCCTATTTCTCCTGACAAAGGGCTGCAGAGTAGTCCATGTCCATCTTTGCCCACATCTCCTTACCATATGTTGTGTCATACTGCATGTCCCAGAGAGTCAAGTAATTAAAGATACAAATCCTCTTGGAAGACATGGTGAAGTGTCTCAAAACTATATATATATATATTACACTATTGTTATCATTGTTAATGTTCGATATCCAAGTTCATAAGCAGGTGGTAGATATCAGCAGATTTATATTAAAGGAACTGATACAAGTCATATTCATGGAGAATACAAAGTACTAAACACATGGGTATTCAAAGGACTTTAATGGCTAATAATATAAACCACTGGATTGTGATTCAGAAAATATTAAGTCTAACATCTGTTTGGTAATATAACATCACTGACAGGGTGTCATAGGTATTACTCTGGTCAGTAGAATGGGAAGAATGTTTGAACATAGCAGGAATGGTATATTGTACATGGTGGATGTTTCAGTGCTGGACCTGGTGTACTGGAGAGACCCCAAGAAGTCAGGCATTGTGTTTGGCAGTATGATGGTGCTGCTCCTGTCCCTGGCCATGTTCTCGGTGCTCTCTGTAGTGGCCTACCTCTCCTTGGCCGCTCTCACTGTCACCTGCAGCTTCCGCGTCTACAAGAACATTCTGCAGGCAATCCAAAAAACTGGAGAAGGACATCCATTCAAGTGAGTCAAATAGCTTTATAGTCTGTTATATATATATATATATATATATATATATATATATATATGCTGTGCCATCTTGATCTTCAGGAATAATTTATTTGTCAAAGATTGAACTATAGAGGCATTGTGTATGTCAATGCATGTCCTAATCTGAGCACATTGAAGTGTTAAATAGCATCTGATAGTTTGTGTACACATAAGTTAATTTTAGCACAGAATTTGAATAAAATAATCTACAAATGTTAAAACATTGATTTAATGAAACTCCAGTGGTGTGTAAAAAATTGTTCAATGATTTTTTTTTTCTTTTCTTCAGCATTGCTATTGATGCATTTGTCAGAATTTTCAATTTTTCAATAACATTGCAAAATATTTAAATAAAATATATAAATCGTTTCAAACTTAAATTTGATGATAAATTTAATAAACCATAAAATTACTTATAAACTTGGTTGTATTGATATTGTGCATTAATGTTGTTTTATATGGTCATAAAAAGAGAAACTGTTGTGTATTACAGGCAGTATTTGGAGTGTGAGATTGCCCTGCCAGAAGACAAGGTTCACCAGGCTGCCGATCTCATCGTCAAGCATGCCTCCTGTACGCTCCGTGAACTCAGAAGACTCTTCCTGGTCGAGGACCTCGTAGACTCACTCAAGTTCGGTCTCTTGCTCTGGGTACTCACCTACATCGGAGCCTGGTTCAACGGCATGACCCTCATCATCCTTGGTGGGTATTATGCTTTATAAAGACCGTAAGACTGTCAGTGCCAAGTTCTTAAGTAAAGATTAAAGATGCTTTCATTCTTTGAAAAAATGATGGCCAAACTATCAGTTTGGAAATCTGTGTGAAAATATATTTTCTGATCAGTGCAGGTGCACATTGTTTGAACATAATAACACAGTGAGATATGAAATTTTGACCAAAGTTACTTCAACATCTCAAAATCAGATAGATTTATTTGATCTTCATACTTTATGATAAAAAAACATGGGCCAGATTTCAGCCCAAAAAATTCTATTTCATTTTATTTATAAATAAGTTAGCCCCTAAGTTTTATTGAAATGAAGATTGTGGGCTGTCTGAACCAATGATGATTAAACACCATATACTGGTAAACCTACCTGCTAGTAATGTCTTATTGATGATTTATCATGAATTAATAACAGTAAAATCTTGAAATCAAATATGCTTGTCATGTTCAGGGATATTGAAATCTTGTTTTCCTAATTCTAGGTGTCGTGGCTGCTTTCACAATACCCAAAGTCTATGAAACCAACAAGGTAAGCAATGCTCTTTACAGACATTGGATAAATAGCCGAGGTATATCAATATTTGTGCAGAATTCTTAAGGTCATGACCAAATAAAATACTTGTGTATTTCAGACCCAGATTGACCAGTATATTGACCTGGCCCGTACACAAATCAAGACTGTATTAAAGCAGTAAGTCTTTTTTCCTTTTTTTTGTTTACACAAACATAGATTTAGCCAATTATGAATTTTAATTAAGTTAGTATTAAAGATGTGTCTTTCAAACAGAGATGAATTTTATTTTGAAAACCTGACTATATAATCATCCTCTAGAGTTGGTCAAATCAACTGGCCTATTTGTTTATTAATACCACAAAACTAGAAGTTTATGAGAGTGCCCTGTTTGAAGGATGTTATTTGCAAGAAAATACATTTTAATTTTATATTATCTGTATTAAAAAAAAAGAAAAAAATAATAATCTGATCAAAGTCTTCTAAATAGCCACAAATTAAGGACGTTTATCCTTATTGCAAGTAAATTATATTTGCATGAATTTGTATATTCATGTTTTGGGATATATACTTATTTGAAAATCTTTTGTTTAACATTTCAGGATACAGGAGAAAATTCCTCTTCCAGGCAAGAAGAAGACACAGTAAGTGCCATCTGGTGCAGTTGTGCTGTACTACATGACGGACTGACGGACGACGGACAGACATATAGGGAGGGATCAGAGAATCCACATCAATCAGCTGATACATGCAACAAAATGATAACTAGACAAGTGACAAAAGAACATTCGTGGAGGGACCCCACTGTAAGGAGTGTGTGTGTGTGGCAGAGAGTGTGCTTATAGTCATTTCATCAGCAGCCTCCAGAGGGCACCACATCACCAGCAATTTGCTTCCAAATCTCATAGCTACCAGAGGGCATTCCACACAATTATATATTATCTAGAAGTCCATGGTCATTTCTGCCTCGATTGTGTGACAGTGAAGCTGGCAGAGCGGTGCACTGGGTGGATGTGTAAACCTTGGTGCAGAACATCTACCAACAGGCGTGCGATACATTCCACGTACATACAGGCAGGACATGCCTCACTCTGGGACTTGCATCAACGAAAAAAAGAAAAACAGCACTATCCATGTTGTATGTCATGTGACTGTGGGGACAGATGGGGACACTTATCCTGGTGCTTGTGCTAAAGTGACTGAGGGGGATGATCTCCCAGTCACCCCAACTAGACCTGGTGTACCCCTGGGTGGGCGTGAGCGTCATGTGGGACGGCCCATAGTAGCCTGACCACCCCAAACACAGAGCCACCTAGGCTGGGGACTAGCATAATGGTATAATTACTTTGTAATGTTCCACCGTACGTCGTCACTCATAGATGTGAAATATTTGCACGTTTTCTATACTTCTAGTGTGGTATTGTCATCTAACGTGAAGCCTCCTTGTATATAATAATTATATATACAAGTTATAATATTGAAAACAGGAGAGAAAAAAAACAATTGTTGTAAGTAGACATTGTATAAACTTTTATTTTTCCATCATTGATTATAAACAAGATGTGCCTCATTCTAGCATAAGAAACGTAGATCAGGAGGTTATGTTAATAACATACTTTAAAAGGTTTTCAGTTTGCACCAAGGTTACATGTTTAGTCTACAAGAGATTGTGATATTTTCCATTATTGCCCCACATAAGATGAGTCATTTAACACATTTTTTTTTGTGATTCATTACTTGTCTTTTTGACAGATTTAAGGTTATGGGATAATCAATTTGTTTCATTTGCCCTGTTCATTTTGCAGTGTGTATGTGATATATGTGTAGTTAATACTGGGGATGGGTGGAGAGGTTTTGATATACCATAATTTATGTTTTCATACAAAAGTCCCCCAAATCCACATTTTTCTAGCCCCTTACTTCAAATACAGATTGCCATATTTTTATCAGAAGCTCGCTATTGTATAGCACAGTATGCTCCTTGTTATTTGACATTAATTCAATGTGTTATCTACTTTAATAATATGCAAAGTTTGTACAAGATATCATGACAATAATATGTATCATAATATTAATGTAGATGTGTCTGTAGGGCTATCTCTACATCACTGATTGTGTCAATGTAATATGACGATGTAATTTCTTGATGTATACATGGTAAGCAACAGAGTTGTAAACTGTGCCAAGTCATGCAACTTGTATATTGCTATCATTAGCATGAGAAGGGCATTGCCACATGCCACACCATACCACTCAGTGGCCACATGCAAAAAATAGAAACAAAAAAAGCCTCCAGATATGTTGAATCAGATTTAACAGTTTTAAATGTGGCAGTCAAAAATGTCAGTGTGCGTGGGAAATTTGGAAATAAATGAAGTTTAAGACTGACACTGGCACCCCTAGCAGCACAGTTTATAACTCGCTTACATTCAGCTACTTCCCATTCATTGATTACATTCATAATGATTATGCTCTCACAAATTAAAACCAGAATGTGTTTGATTGACACAAATCTTTGATCGCTCAATTTCATACACATTTTTTGCAATTTGAACATATCTGTTATTTGTTTTGTAAAAATAATTGTTCTTCCCTGTATTGCATTTGTAGAGCTTTATAAAGGTTGTATTTGTGCAGAGATCTCAGCTCCACAAAATTCTTTATATCCAGATACTTATATAATATTCAGATACCTACTAATAGGCAATATTGCTTTACACATTCAAGCTTTGCACAGGGCTGGCAATGTGACCCATTTTAGTGCCCTCTTGAGAGTCTGGGTTGGGACACATTGCAGTGTTACCTGTTGAGCTTGGTATAGTCATAATTGCAAAAGAGGTGCCAAAAAAAGAATGGGTCTGGATTATGTTACAAGATTTTGTGGTCTTCTCAAATCTTTACATAATTGTATCGTTGTAAATTTATACAGATTGTTTTTACATTACTTAAGATCTTACGGGAAGGAGCTATGAGCTGGCCGTTTTGAGTGTACCAGCTCACACTACGTAATCAAATAGTGTGCAGCATGTTATTGTAATTTATGGATTTTCACTGAGCTTGTGACTACTGTGAATGTGTGATGGTGACTCCTTGTTAGATATATACTACTCTCGCAGGTGTATGTAGTAGCCCAGTAATAAACATTTGATCCCTTTAATATTGTCTTGGCTTTATTTGTTTTCAGAATATTACATTTTTTATGGTAATTGAGGTTCAATTCTCACATGAGTAGGCCATGCTGCCACCTGGTGTGTTAAAATCTTGTGCATGGAACGGGGGGGGGGACTTTGTAGACCTGCAATCTTGGCTCATTACAGTAGCAAAATAACACGATTTCATTTGATACAGTTTTATTAAAACACCCATAACGAATTGACTATTATTCTCAAGATTCCAAAACATTGCATGCATTTGTTGCCATGATATTAATGTATTCCATTCAGTTGTGTGAACAAACCTATCCTAGCATGCATTGTACACCACACAAGAGACACCTGGCAGAGTCCTTTGCAATCAGTAGGAAAGATGTATTTTCAGGGGACCGATTCTTTCTATTTTCTATTTCTCAGATTTTTGTCCATTTTGTTTAGATTTTTCTCAAAAATCTAATAGCTATCAGGTGGACACCACCAAACATTACCCATGCAGGTTTGTTCCATGAGAAAGAGCTCAGCAGCAAAGTATGTTTTACATTTCCAGTTTGCCATAAATGTTTTTAAAATATCTACAAAATTGATATATATATATATATCTTAGCAATTTATTTCTAGTATGACAATTTGATATTTAAAGATCAATCAAGATTTTTTAAATTTCACCTTCTGACAGCCTACAATAGGTTTAGAGCAAGGCTGTAATGGTCAAACTTTGTTGAATTTAAAAAACACGAATCTGTCAACCTCCATATTTCTGTATATGAGAATGATGACACATTAGGTTGTCATGACACATTAGGTTCTATATGTGATATATTGAGTGTGCCACAACATTTAGACTGGGCTTTAATGGGTTCAATATTTGGTGGTATCCAGAGTTGTTGAGGGCTGCCATTTTAAATAACAGTGAGAATTGAGATAACAAGTTGGGGCCAAATTCAAATGTAACCTGTATTTTTATTGGTCAAAATTAGCATCTGCCCAAGTCTGCTCTAGGAATGGATTTAAATGATCATTTAAGAAGTAATTTCCAGAAAATGTTCACAAACATTAACATTGACCTATTTTTTGTTATTGAGGTACTGGAAGGTAACTCCCAGAACATCTTAGACCTCATACATGAGATACTGTGTTTCTTAATATATGAGGCATCCGAGCATCCATGAGATTATGAGTTGTAGTTGGCAACACAGAATGTGTTTTAGGCGATATGTGAGCAATGACAAGCTTCAACCAATCGCAATGTTAAATGATTTATTTTTTCATTTTACAAACCTTTTTGGTGACCAATCTCAATTATTTAAAGATTTATTTTGACAAAACATAAGAATGTCCTGAATAAAATTGGCTTGATGTCTATACATCGTGTGTATTTATCCCCAGGTGGTGTATTTTTTTTCTGTATATAAGGTTGCATAAAATCAGGGACATGGGGGGAATCAATCCTTTAATCCTTTATTGCTGGTTATATAAGGTTATAAAACATCAATCAGGGGAAGTATGGGAATGATCCTTTGATTTTCTTGGTTGCTAGGCAACTATAACTAAGTAGGGCAGTGATCAGATACCATCCTTCTCATTTTCATAGCACTATTCTCTCTATTGTTGCTATCTTTACTCAATACAGCTGTTTGTGCGCAAATATACTTTAAGCTAGCATGCCCAAGCTGGAAGACCTATTGACCTACATTTGAACCATCAGTGCTATGAATAACCTCTGACTTAGCTGGTGCTGGTATTGATTGTTGCATGCTCTGTAAAGGCACTAATTAAGCAGCAGTTTACACAGTGTGTCCCCCTCCATGGAAACTTGATGTATAATGGAGCCAATAACAATCTGGGAGGAAATGACAATGTGTGGTGTTATACAAGGCACAAGGTAGACTACCGGTATGTTGCTATCTCAGGCCACTGACATGGGGATGTGGCAGGAATATTCAATGGTTCCAAAGAATTAGATCATAGTGCAATCATAGTTACTAAGGTCATAGTAAGGAATCTGGCTGTAGCCATATGTATACTATTATTGTTGACACCACAGATTATTACAGTACCTTTTGTTGCATTTGTCACATGGTATCTAGTCTTTAAAAAGAATGGTGAATTTAAGAATCAACCAGAATTTTGAACTTATTTTTACTGTCAAGTTTTGTTCGCTGCCTACTGCCATTATCACTTTTGTGAGCATGTGTGAGCTGAGCCATTCTTTGAAAAGTATTAGATTGTTTAGATTGTTTTTTATCTGAAGGAAAATGTCAGGGGGAGGAGAGCTCTGAGTGGTGCCTACAGTATTCTCAGATGTGTTTGGATTATGATGGTGTAAATTTTACCATCGTTACCATTTTTAGGTTAATTTCTGTGCAAAAATCTAGTTACAATTTAGTTTCAGATGATATATAACTGGTAAATATGTCTTTTTAAATCTTGCCATTGTTTACCGTATGGCACTGCTCGAGACTTCACGAGGATTGGCTGCGATTTAGTGTCTGGCAAAGATTAACTGGAAATGTACGATTAGTTTCGATTTTTAGTCCACCAACAATCAAACTCTCCCACCCCTGAGGGTAGCAAATGAAAATTTTCACATAGACTGATGGATTGGTTTGCAAACCTAATATGGGCACTGTATTCAGTTTGACCAACAAAACATCACAAAAATGATGCATACATATGAACACCTTTTGATGCTCTGCACTTATGGAAACACAGCTCAAAGAACATTAGCTTTAACATATTAATATGAGATTGATTTCTGGTGTGTTTTAAAAAGTGACATGATTCCACGATTATACTGATAATTATGGTTTACATTTAATTCATGCTAGTTTCACAATGTAGGAGTCTGTAACAGTGATGTAGCGCACCCATCTTTGTGGAACATAGGATCGTTCTCTGTCAAACACCCGCAGGAAGCGGATCTGAAGGTTAGAGGTCACATAGCCAGATATCTCAAAGTCAACAGCTACGGGACCAATCTCTTGACGGTTAATTCGCACATCAGATGGTAAAATTAACTGAAAAAAAGTACCACAATTTGATTGATTTCTCTTATATAATTCCACACAATGAAATATTTTCATGCTGTTTCATATTCAAAACCTTAACTAGTTTATACTCACTTTGAAGTAAGCAGACACCTCACTTTTGCCATATATTTTCCGGATATTCCACGTAACTTTTTTCTCTGCTGACACAAATTCAGCACTCTGCCCTGGACCACTCAACTGTTGACTTACGCTGCAACAATATTATGCTTATTTTAACAATACCTCAGAAAACATTAGAAATGGCACAGGTAGTAGGCCCTGGTTGGAAAGGTCTAGAAAAAATATTTGGCTAATTTCATGCTGGAGGTGAGGATGGTACTTACCCTGTGACATGCTGTGGAACTGGGAGGGTGAGGATGGTACTTACCCTGTGACATGCTGTGAAACTCAGAGGGTGAGGATGGTACTTACCCTGTGACATGCTGTGGAACTCGTAGGGTGAGGATGGTACTTACCCTGTGACATGCTGTGGAACTGGGAGGGTGAGGTTGGTACTTACCCTGTGACATGCTGTGGAACTGGGAGGGTGAGGATGGTACTTACCCTGTGACATGCTGTGGAACCGGTAGGGTGAGGATGATACTTACCCTGTGACATGTTGGTGGAGATGGTACTTACCCTGTGACATGCTGTGGAACCAGTAGGGTGAGGATGGTACTTACCCTGTGACATGTTGATGGAGATGGTACTTACCCTGTGACATGCTGTGGAACTCGTAGGGTGAGGATGGTACTTACCCTGTGACATGCTGTGGAACTGGGAGGGTGAGGATGGTACTTACCCTGTGACATGCTGTGGAACTCGTAGGGTGAGGATGGTACTGGTTGGAAAGGTCTAGAAAAAATATTTGGCTAATTTCATGCTGGAGGTGAGGATGGTACTTACCCTGTGACATGCTGTGGAACTGGGAGGGTGAGGATGGTACTTACCCTGTGACATGCTGTGAAACTCAGAGGGTGAGGATGGTACTTACCCTGTGACATGCTGTGGAACTCGTAGGGTGAGGATGGTACTTACCCTGTGACATGCTGTGGAACTGGGAGGGTGAGGTTGGTACTTACCCTGTGACATGCTGTGGAACTGGGAGGGTGAGGATGGTACTTACCCTGTGACATGCTGTGGAACCGGTAGGGTGAGGATGATACTTACCCTGTGACATGTTGGTGGAGATGGTACTTACCCTGTGACATGCTGTGGAACCAGTAGGGTGAGGATGGTACTTACCCTGTGACATGTTGGTGGAGATGGTACTTACCCTGTGACATGCTGTGGAACTCGTAGGGTGAGGATGGTACTTACCCTGTGACATGCTGTGGAACTGGGAGGGTGAGGATGGTACTTACCCTGTGACATGCTGTGGAACTCGTAGGGTGAGGATGGTACTTACCCTGTGACATGCTGTGGAACTCGTAGGGTGAGGATGGTACTTACCCTGTGACATGCTGTGGAACTCGTAGGGTGAGGATGGTACTTACCCTGTGACATGCTGTGGAACTGGGAGGGTGAGGATGTTACTTACCCTGTGACATGCTGTGGAACTAGGAGGGTGAGGATGGTACTTACCCTGTGACATGCTGTGGAACCGGTAGAGTAAGGACGACATTCACAGCATGAGTTGTTGATGGAATTTCACATCTTAATTTCAAGCTCACCTCAACATCTCTGCAATCAGATTTGTGCCAAATATATAAAGAAAACTGAGACTGCTCAAACCCATAGATCTAAAATACCTCATGCGTGACTCACCTGGATTGTGAGGGGTCAGAGACATGTGAGAGGAGCCGGAAGGGCAGTCCATGGGGCATATCCCCATGCAGATTGTAACTCATCACAGCAAACTGCAATGAATATCATTGTATCAATATATCTATTAATGTCTTAATGTCAAAATAATTCCTAATTAAATCATGATAACACATTTGTGTCAACATTAGATTGATGCATTATATATATGATTCAAATCCACATAAAATATTTTTCAGTTTTCTGTTTGCATTCAATTGTTAGTAGCTTCTAAAACATGTCTGGAGCTTTGTTATTTTGTGGTAAAAATCATAATCTTGATCTAATTAAATTATTCAGTTAAGATAAACAAATTATCATATATAACACTTTAATTGAACCATTCATTTATTAAACTAAAATTATTCATCTCAAGTTAAAGTGCAAAAGATATCGCTGTCTGACAATATCCCATTTTATTAACAAAGTGACCCAATAAAAATTGTCTTTGTTTTCTTCTATTCAATTGTTTTCTAAAACAAGGGAAAAGTAAATATAACAAGAATCTAATCTTACCTCTCCTTCTGGTGGTCTTATTGTGAGTAAACGGGACTCTTGAAACTCCTCTAGATCAACACAGCTGTGGAATGTGCACTCATCCAGATGAACCAGACTGCCATACCCTGAATCCAAATAACTATAATAATCACATCATTCCTTATCACATAATGCGTTCTTACATTGCACAAGATTTAAATGTTGTACTGTAAGACAGCATAGTAGAAGGATGTTTTTCTCTGAGTTTTATAAGTAATGAGTAACATAACTTTGGTACCTTTATGTTTGTCATCTCTGCCCACAGTTAAGTCTTCATTCAGTCCAATCTTGATGTGTGGGGTTCCCATAAGGAAGCTCTTCACATTCACTTGACCACTCACCTCACTGCGTAACGCACTCCCCTGAAATGTCCAATATCAACTCTTTATACTTCATCTTTCTTCAGTTGATAGTATGCTTCAGTTTCAACTTTTGTGATCCCCCAGGTGTCTCTTGAGGGGAATAATAATATAATAATAATATAATAATAATATAATAATAATATAATAATATATATATAAACAAAAGGACATTTATGAGTGTAATAATCTGATTGAAATAAAATGGCATTTCAATCAATATTTGTTACTACAATGGGCCAAGTTTACATGTCTTATAGGTTCCACCAAGCTTGACAGATTTTAACACACCAGGTGGCAACAGGGCCCACTCAAGCAATGAGAATTGAATTGAATCCTTACAGATTCCTTATATATATTATTTTTGGCCACCTTCTTATATCATGATTAAGGTCAAAGAAAAGGTTTTATAACAATAAAATAATACTTAAATAATACTGACATTAGCAGCTATGAGAACAGTCATTCTCTCAATGACATCCACAAAGATTTCATTCTTCCTGATCTCCTGAAATTATACCAGGGTAAGTGTGATTTAGATAGCTGACAAATATGTGGAATGTTATTAACATAATCTTGTATTTTCCCAAAGGAATCCAGAGTACACATTTACCTTCAAATCTTCAAATTCCTGTCAAATTAATTTAACCAATGACAGCATGAGATAAAAAATTCCTGTGCCAGAGACAGAAAACCTTAATTTACTGCTTGAATTATAATAAGACTTGTCTCGACATACTTTGTCCCACCGTGACCTGATGACAGGTTTGTCTGCTGCATTACTGGGCACAGTCCTCTGATCTATGCCAAACTGAAATATTTGAAATTATTCAAAATATAGCAATATAGACAACGGGTGGTATAGATACTGCTCGTTTAATTAGTAAGTTTCATTATAGTCACAAGCGGTAATCTCTGCAGATCATTTTTGGAGTAACAATTTCATTATTAAATCGTCAACTATAATAACATTGTTTAGTCATTGCATGTTAATTACCTGTGATTACATGATTTGTCTCTATTGTCTATTCTATTATCAACTTACATATCATTGCTGAGGGATGGGTTCTTTAAAACTAGTGCTTACCAAATTTGGTGTCACCTGCTCTGGACTGTGCTCAGTTTTCACCGGAACTGGTTCACTTTGAATATATGGCTTTAATTTTTCTGTTGACGCCAACTGAACATATCCAAAATCCTGTGATGAAATAAAACTGAATTTATATCTGCATATTGTTACATTATATTTCAAAAATAACTTGCACATGTAAAATAAAATCCCTACAATTTTCTTTGCTTTGTTCACCATACCCACTATTCTGCATCCAATTACTAGTATTTATATTTTCAAGAAAATGAATGTGTCACAATGATAAATTTGTAGGACATTAATGTGTAAAAATATAAACAGTGCAGCAGAGAGATGTTAGACAATCTGATTTAGACAAATTGATACTAAAGAAATACATGTTTCTAATTTCTTTGTTTACCATAAATGTATAAAATCTAGGATGACAAGAACATAGGACCAGATTTACATTGTGAGTCATCCTTATAAATTCAGTGGAGACAGGCTTATATGGCACTTGATCCACATGTAATAATGCCAAATTAGCCCCATCTGTGATATATATATTTTTTCCTTTCATACCATCAATTTTCAGGGTTTCATTACTGATTTGTGTTTAATTAGACTAGCATTGTGAATGCAAATTCAAGTTAACCTTTCATGCATTTCTGAAAAGAGGAGATAAAAATATTGCAATCTAAAGAACAAACAAAGCAGTAACATTTTGATGAACAAAATGGAAAATCATTCTTTGAAATATTAAAGAATGATGATAACAATATGCACATCATTTCATTATTTTGTTTATTCCAACATTTTTCTTGATTTAGGTATGTTTTTCTTCAAAACTAATACTGTAATTGTGATATCCTCATCTATAATACCTACCATAATTTCATCCAGTATTTCATAGATGAGCACAATATTTGCAGACAATGATTCCTCATTCACAACCCCACAGAAGTCCTTACAAACACTGTTAACCCTATAATATACAATATACAATAATACATTTCATCATCATTACTGTCATTGGCATTGTATAGTCTCCAAGAATTTCATTCCAAGACATAAATTGTATGAACATGCCTAATCAATATATTTAAAATTTGGAATTGAATGTCGATGTTTATTTCAAAAAGAAAAATTATGTAAAAATATGCAATTTTCCACACCTGGTCAGTAATTCAATGACATAGACTGGCAGCATTTCTGTCTTTGTTGTGGCCACAAGGTGGAGGCCTTGCCGCTTAATATGGTAGAACCAAACATCATCCAATTTCTTGATATGTAAAAAAACAGATGGAGAAACTTAATGTCATAGAGCCATGCACATTTTCTTTTGATTTATCTGAATTATTGAAATTAGGAGAATATGTGTATATGATGGCACATGCTTAGTATACATTCTCCTAATTTCAAGAATTCAAGATTCATTAATTTAAATACATATATATTATACATAAAACAAAGCTATAGTTCTTAAAAGATGATATGAAAATAGGAAAGAGCATTAATCACGTACATAAGTGCACTTAATTTGAATAAACAGACCATATATGGAGGCATTGTAGATTCTTTGGTTTCCCGAGCTTTGCTGGCAAATAACACTGGTGTATTCTCAGGTACATCTCGTCTGTCTAACATGAAGATTAAGGACAAACATACCAAAGGACAGAAATATAAATGTGATATTTGCTCACAATACCTCATTTGGCAGGACTTATTACTTTTGATAAACATCTAACAAAACAAAAATGAAATGATGAAGTGACGATTTAAATAGTTCAAAAATGCTTTTATGCTTAAAATAAGAACTTTCAAAATATAGGGGCAAATTTGAACCCATGCCTTCTCACAGAGAAGTTTTGCATTAATGTATTTGAATTTTTGGGGGCCGACAGTATTTAGATCATGAATATCCATCTTATCCAGAAATATGAATGTTCATAATATCATTTGATAATCTTGTTTGAAGTGTCCACTAATTCCAGTTGCTGATGAGACCAAAAGTAAACAATTAAAACATCAACAATTAATAAGAATTTTCTCACTAATCTACCTGGCTTTGTCTGGCCCAAATATGTCAATGATTTGATAAACCATTTAAGTACAGAATGGTACCTATTTTTCTGATGATGGGTATTCAGGTTATTGATCAGATGATGGACATTCAGGTTATTGATCAGATGATGCGCATTCGGGTTATTGATCATAGTCAACATGTTACGAAACTATTAGCATAAAACAATGGGAGGGCAATGGAGGCAGAGATGGTCAAAGGATAAACTTCCTCTGTTTCGAAGAGTAGTGTTAAAAATAATAATTTTTATGGATATTAATGACAAGAAATAATTATACAATCCTACACATCATGCACAGTTGAAATTATGAATGGTAAAATAGAGTATATCTATACATATCACTTAACATTTCAATATTAAATAAACCAATGATCATGATTTTATGCGTTAGCTTTTTTCCTTATGCTTTTAATGAAAAGTATTACTTGAGCATGAGACTTTGAAAGAAGAATCAAATTGCTAAACTTGGAGTTGTTAATGATGTAATTTTACCAATAATTGATAGAGCAATGCCAATCTTTTTTGTGACAAGTTTATGTAACAATCTGGGTGAAATGCACATGCACATTGTGACATAATCAAGGCACCATTTTTAAATAAATGAATTTGTACAATTCATATCAATTTTTCCAAGTCAAAAATCATATATTCTTTGGGTAACATGTGATATTTTAATTGTCAGACAATTGGTATCCAGCCTCGCTTTCAACCACCTCTTATAGGTCAATTGCAAGTAACAAATCAAAAGTGCATAAAAAATCCTCTAAAATCCAACCATCAAAACAAAACAAGATGGAAATCACCCCGTTTATAGAGGTTTTTCAATTCCAAGTAAAGGATACACCTTTTCCAAATGACAGGCTCACCAGATATGGTGGTGATGAATATTTCTGATATCATAGCTGGAGAACTTGCCCCTGTTGCTTACACCAGATACGCTAGTAGGGTCCCTTGTAGCTGTAGGTGGTGACAGTCAATTTCATTGGTAGAAACCCAGTTACTAACAAGTAGTGAGTTAAGCGACAGCAAAATTTGTGTTTGCACTAAATTGCAGTCCTTGCTTTGTGAATTCAAATTGCAAGGCATTTAAATCTACATGAAATGGTAAGTAGGTGTACAATACATGCATAAACTTCATTTGAAGTCAAGCGGTATGCATGTTTCTCAGCCTGTTTTGAAAAGAATCTGTCAATTACACTGACAGTGACAGTGAAGACTGGAGTGCTTTCCAATATTGTCGTCTGCTAGATTGTGACATTTGTGAATGCAAGCTTGACAGTTGAACAAGAATCTCACACACTACCGTACTTTTTGCATTTCTTGGTGATTAAACTGTCAATATTGTACTAATTTATCCAACTCGTGTCTGTAAAGTACTTGTTATGATTGGCATCAATATCTTAAGTTGAGTTTTAACGCTGTAATCCGTGAAAAAATTAGCCTTCACATTCGTGACAGCTCGCCTGTAAAAACAACTTCCGGTTGACCTACATACGGGCACCTGTCTAATCTCACGGATGATGACGCGAGAATGTGTGGGATTCAGAGCCGACAGTGAAGTCAACAACCTAAATTGGAAAGGATTTCCTGGGATATCTTATCATTTTCAGGCAAGTAAAGACCATGCCTTCTTTACAAAAATTCGTAGCAACAAAACTGTAGAATAGTACATGCGTTCGATGTAATATTTAAGCGGCTGAAGGCAGTACAGGTCTTGATATTCGGGAATTCCTTGCGAGAAAAACAAGTCTTGACGTAAAAAAAAACATCCATATCCAACTCAATATTGCTGATCAACAGGAGGAAGTTGTTTATTGGCATGTTACCAAGCGGTATTTTTGCCTGTAAGCATTAATCCTCAACCTACAACAATTGACAATTGTCATTATGAATTGAAGGAATTAAATCAAGCGTGTTGATTGTCATATTTTGTCAGGTTGTCACTAATTAGAACCCCACTGTTTGCCTCCATGCAAGTGCCTGGCATAGCTATTAACTGCTGCATCATAGGATTTCCTCCATTGAAAATACATGGGTTCAGTTCTTTGCTTTATAACTATTCAGATAATTTTGCTTCTGAACAGATCCAACTTTATACACTCCATCTTTATGAGTGTAACTTACTGTAAGAATGTTGCGATGGAGGAAGCTCATTTTAAAAGTCATTTCACCAAAGATGTATATATGCTTATTTTTATTTTATTGACATTGTCTAGAGTTTTGCCTGCATGGATTGAGATGTGGTTGTATCTCAGTAAATTAAATAGGGCACATGTACTCAATCCATGCATAGGAAAATAATGGCTCAAAACTCACAAAATCTTCTTCGAGAAGACTTTACTGGCCCTGTGGACCCTTTACACCGAACTTAGTCAAGTTTTTAACAAATTACTGACATATTCATCAACATGGATGGAGTAGATAAGTGGTCTGCTTAAAATTTACATTCACAGACAGATAGAGTCACTATTTTATTTTAGTATGGTCAAATACTAGCTATACTCATGGATAGAATAGAACAATTTAGTCCTTTTTGTTTTGGAGGACCCTCAAAGAAGTGAAAGAGAGATTTTAGAATTGTTTTTTTTCCACATTGCAATCCTTCAGAGTTTGGCATGAAGTAAAGATTTAGGCTTTCAGCAAATCACTAGAGTCATCCTTGATTAAAGTGCCATTTATCTGTAAATGGAATCTTGATGGTGGATGTCATAGAGAACCGCACATGCTTAGGTGGATGTGTGGGTTAGTCTGACTTAGTCATATATCTATTTCATTTATACCTGGAGCGTGTATTACATTATTTTATCTACATGAAGAGCTGGTATCCACATCAATATTTCACATTTTGTGACATTATTTCAGATAATTGTGCAACTGTGTGATAATCTAAAAAATGTCACAAATTGTTTTGAGAACAAAAAATAAATAAAATCTTTCATGTTAAATATTTTTAAAATGAAAGATTTTAAATAATATGGTTTGATATAAATTTGTACTTTATATGTCCTTGAAACACATTGGCATCTAAAAAGTGCCTGTTGATCTATTGAGTCAGCAGTGGTGGGTCATTTTTCAGTTGAGATCAAGTGGAAAATATGGTGACGCAAGGTACTTACCTAGAAATTGTTAGGACAACAAACAAACAAACAAATGTGGAATATGTCCAAGATATACTGATATAGTTCCAGACTGAACCCTGAAATGTTTATTTTAGCCGAGTGTAGATTCTTAGCTTACATCATGCTCCAAACATTTCCATTTGAATCTTCATATATATGTTCTTGTGAATAAGTATGTGGTATTTTTGTACATTAATTTAGGTCCCTGAGGTATCCTGGAGATGAGTGTGGCGACTCACGGTCGGGTGAGGATCGTCAAGGAGGGGTGGCTGTGGAAAAGAGGTAAAATGAATGCTCCAAGATAATTACTGTGTGCCACCTAGATGTCTGTCCAAAATCCATATACATCGATTCCCTTTATATTTAAATGTTTTAGAAATTTAAAACAAAATTACATAGTTGTGAATATTCTAATTATAGGAGAACACATAAAGAACTGGAGAAGACGGTACTTCATCCTCCGAGATGATGGGTCATTTTTTGGCTTTAAGGAGAAGCCTGCTCATGATCTTCAGGAACCTCTCAACAACTTCACAGTCAGAGGTATGTGATCAGATACTGGAAAAGATAGTTAATCAGTGAGAGCCTAAAATACATGTGTTTGTGCACAAATGTTTCCAGCAGTTAACTTAAACTTTTTCCAGTAGTTAACTTACACTTTTAACATTAAAAAGACTTCCTTTGTCAGTGATATGAGATTTTCTGAACTTGACTTTGTTTCAGAGTGCCAGCTGATGAAGTTTGAGAAGCCCAAGCCAAACACATTCATTATTCGTGGTCTACAATGGACCACAATTGTGGAGCGCATGTTTTGTGTCGACTCAAAGGAAGAGAGGTGACATCTTAAGAAAAAATACATTGATTATACTGGGTTTAAATCATAATCATGAATTTTTGTGTCTTAATTGTAAATATACAACAATAGAATGTTTATAATAGAATTGGCAAACATTTTACAATTGCATTCAATATAAGACAACATGAGCCAGCTTGAAAGAACTAACACTTGATTTCACTTGAATAGGAATATAGATTGTTAAGAGATCTCTATTAACATTGGAAACAGCTCATTGAAAGTCACTTACTATGCCTATACTTCAACAGAGATGACTGGATCCAGGCTATTCAAAGTGTAGCGGAACAGCTTCAAGTTCTAGATGAGTCTGATCTGCCAGCCTCAACTCTACAGGAGCTAGAACAGTCTAAGCCTAAGAAGAATAAAGTTGTAAGTTATAATACATTCATTTGCCCATGCTGTAATGTCAACAGTGTATAGGTTTGCATACATATGTTTTTAATGTTCAACTGATCTCATTGTAAACAATGTTGCAGACGCCAGATGATTTTGAGTTTCTGAAAGTATAGGGCAATGTCAACTGTGTATAAATTTGCATACATATGTTTTTATTATGTTCAACTTATCTTATTGTAAATAATGTTACAGACGCTAGATGACTTTGAGTTCCTGAAAGTATTGGGTAAAGGAACATTTGGAAAAGTAATCCTGTGTAGGGAGAAGGCCACTAGTCATCTCTATGCCATCAAAATCCTCAAAAAATCAGTCATTATTGCCAAGGTGAGTTGGTATTTGGCATGCCATGTGACAAATATAAAGCTGAATCAAACCACATCAGAACATTTCATTGAATTTTTTAATGTTAATTTTATAAAATCGTGAATGCAATGAAATACAGTTAATAAGCATTGTACATTCATACAGGATGAAGTGACACATACACTTACAGAAAATCGAGTATTACAGACTACCAAACACCCCTTCCTCACAGTGAGTATGACCCTCTCTCTCCACCCTTCTGATTACATTTATCTCACACATATCTGACATTACACATTTATTCCACTCAATTGTGATTGTTATTTCTTTCAGCAACTGAAGTATTCATTCCAAACAGCAGATCGTCTGTGTTTTGTAATGGAGTATGTCAATGGTGGAGAACTGTTTTTCCATTTGTCCAAAGTTCGTGTTTTCTCTGAAGATCGCACTAGATTTTATGGGTCCCAGATCATATCAGCCTTAGGCTATTTACATCAGCATGATATAGTGTACAGAGATCTGAAGGTGAGATTTTACCACACTATTGCACATCCATGTTATAAAATTCGGTAAAAAAATTTCTTTATATCACTTCTTTACAAATCACATCAAGACATTTGTACTTTGTTTCTGAGGGCAGTTTTATTTTTATATTTTAAATATTACTTTCTATATTTGCAGTTGGAGAACCTGCTGTTGGACAAGGATGGCCATATAAAGATTGCTGACTTTGGTTTATGTAAAGAAGAGATGTTTTTTGGGGCCAGTACAAAAACCTTCTGTGGTACACCTGAATATTTGGCACCAGAGGTCAGTGTTACAGCTCCTTATATTTTATTTTTGGTGCAATAATGGCATTAAATGCCAAAAATCAATATCTATTTGAGGACAGGGAAATATAAAAAACCATGGTTGAGACTATGTCATATATATTGAGCTCAGAGCCATGGGCTTAAAAATTATGATCAGAATAACCCCACAAAAAGTATTTTAAAAATGTGCTGGTTTGAAATCCTAATCAAAATTAGTTATTATTCATAGCTGACGATTTTACTTAGAACATGACCCTATGCCATACCTGGTTGTGTAAGTGAAGGACTTGGCAGTACTGCTGGTACTTTCACACTGGTTAATAGGCTGATGTGGCCATTGTTGATGAAAGGTTTGTAAAAACACCATTTTCCAATTTTCACTGACTATTTACCATGCTATACTGTTGTTACAGGTGTTAGAGGACAATGATTATGGGCGAGCAGTGGACTGGTGGGGCACAGGAGTTGTAATGTATGAGATGATGTGTGGAAGACTTCCCTTCTATAACAGAGACCACGAGATTCTCTTTGAACTCATCCTTATGGAAGATATTAGATTCCCCAAAACACTCTCAGAAAATGCCAAGAATTTATTAGGAGGATTACTTATAAAAGACCCCAAGAAAAGGTGAAGTTCATGGCATTTTAAGGTTTATATTTTCACATGTTTAAAATGAAATTGTAGAGCTTTGTAGAATATGATCAATTGCTTTATTTTGTATAAAGATTTTTAAATATCTGATTAAGGATGACACGGTAGTTTCAACAAAATTGATAACAAATTATTTGCTGTAAAGGATTCTTTATTTGTGTTGTGTTTAGTCAAGGCCAATTTGTATGTCAGACATTGATTGTGACTCCCTGGTATATCATACGATGTTTATTGCTCTTCAGGTTGGGAGGTGGAGAAGATGATGTCAAGGCCATCATGAGGCATCCTTTCTTTGAGTCAATTAATTGGGACGATCTCGTAGCTAAGAAGGTGAGTCATTTGTTTCAGGGTTGCATACATATGTAATGTGAAATGATTATGTGAAAGTTGTCAAAGCTGTGGTGACACAAACACAACTGCATTGGCGTTGTCGTCATCATATCCAACATTAATATAATTACTGCCATCTAGTGGTGTATGATGGTGAATGGCTCAATATGTTTTTTTCTGTTGCTCAAAGAATATCCTGTAGTATTATTTTATCCATTACAATTTTAAGCAGCACTGGTGTGTTGGTATAAAATTTTTAATTTTCAAGTGAGTTTCACTTTAAACACATAATCCATGCATTTTTCAACCCTAATGATATACGGTGCTTTCTTCATCACAAATTTCTGTGCAGACATGTCAAAAAGCAATTGGCAATGTTTTGGTATGGACCTTGTCTTGTCAGATCCATGGTTTGACATAGAAAAAGCATTGACAAGTTATGCATTTGTTGGAATTTTGCTCTGAGAAGAGCCACATTTCTGTAGGGATCTTGGCATGAGGGAAGTGTGATGTAGAGTAAAGCAATATAGACTAAGGGTTCTTAGATGCTGAAATATAAATCATGATAAGATAGTTGACTGCCATAGATAGTGGTTGATCTAACCCCAGATATGTCACTAGAATACAACCTGGGATGTTTCGTAATAACCTATTTTGCCCCTAGCTAGAGTCTGTTTTCACTTGATAAGAGGGTATGTAATACATGCACACTGTCGCCATTTCACAATAATGGACCCGAGTGAGATACAGCAATAAGCTCTCAATGCTTGAAGCATAATCTCAGCTAACTTCTTAATCCAAATTATTTATTACTTAAACTGAAACTAATCTTTGAAATAAAACTAAAACTAACCAAACTTTTTATACAATTACCATAAATAATCAATAATATTAAAACACCCATGCAAGCATGGTAACTAACAAAGCTACTGAAATAAGTTTGGAAATAATAAAACATAGTTATTTAGTTAGCATCTAGTTACCAATTTAGACAGTCTGACATTAAAGCTAGTGTAGACAGTCTACATTAGTTAGTAGACAGTCTACTAAATTAAAACCAATTTAGACAGTCTCACAGTAAAACTGGTGAAGACAGTCATCGTTAGTAAATCTATTCCAAACAATGTGTTGGTATATTCATTCAGACAGATAACCCTAACAAAATTTACTGGGACAAAAATTGCCCCCCACAATCAAGCCCACAAAACAAAATATGACAAATATGGCAAAAGAGAGACCAACCACTGAAAATCCACACAAACTACATAACAGGCAGGAAATGTTTATGACGTAACTGATTTCAGTTGATAATAAGTTGAGAGCAATTATGTGAATCAATCCATCCAAGTATATGAAGTTTACCATCCTTTATAAATCATTATTTTAACAAGACTGGAATAGTGGTCAGAATTGCATCATTTTTGCACTCATTCCAATTGTAAAATATTTGCATAAGTTTCACCCATTGATATTGCCAGTCAGAGAAGCAAGCTACTTAATCAATGGAAGCAAGGTGTTGCCTGGGACAGTCTTGTGATAATTAAGCTATGAGCTGTCCCACCCTTTGTCTACAACCATAGTCACCCCATTTGTATGGCTCGTATCCTGTGCATATAAATGTAAATGACAAGCTGGGCTGGCTCGTAAAAAAGGGTTACAATATACGACCCCTTCCTTTGATGAGGGATGGGATTGAAGCTCTGTCTAAAATAATGTATGAAGGAAGCATATTTCATGACAGGCAATGCAGAATGCTGAGGACTAATATATAATAACATTTGACATTATTTCTCTTAAATGATAAAAATAGATGTTGCACTGAGATAGTATATTTCAACTGTGACCTGAACTCAGATCTGAACTCAAACCTGAACACAACTCCGAGGAAACAGTACAAAAATAGCATAATTGGCTCTTCAGGTTAATCATTATCACAGTTTCCAAGAATTGTAGTGACTTTCAACAACAACTCCTGTGGGTGAAGGGGAATACACTGTTCATAATATTGTTCACAGATATTAAGACTCAGAATTGCACAATGATATTTTTTTTAAATGTGAATTCTCAGAATTGTATAAAAACATCTTGTTTACAAATAATGTTACCCTCCATACACATTTTTGTAATTAACAATCTGTCCATAAAGCCCTGCTGAGCAAAACACATGTAAACACTCTTTGCAAAACAACAAAGTTTATTTAGACAGCACATTGTGTTTTTTGTATGTGTTTGCTTTGTTTTATTTTTTTGTGGTTAATACATATATGTCAGAACTGTTTAAAGAACAGCCCTTTTGCTGTGATTGACTCTAGTCATGACATCATTTAGGAGAAATTTTCCTTTGTTCTGGTGATGGGCATGCATTAGCACTGTAACAATCATGGTTTATATTTTATGTAATTTATTCTCCACCCCCACTTTGAAATACATTACCACTCTCATAACAAATGAGCTTGTCAATACAACCAATGTTATATTATAATTTTGAAATCAGATAATGGTCCCAAAAGTGGTTTTCATTTTGAATAACTTGATCTTGTTCCATTCTTAAGTCTCAAAACATGCAGCCTGATATGCTTGATAATTTCTGATTAAGTATTTTTTCTAAATTCTTTGTATTCTATTTTGTATGATGCAAGTCATTGTAATAAGAGTGGTGTTTTCCTTTAACAGTTAAAACATGGTTGGTACAATGTTGGTACATTTTTGTGTTAACATCTCAAATTTACTTTGACAGTTATGAATATATGTACACAATTAAGTTTAACATAGACTTCCATTGCTTTTATTGTTTCTGTTAAATCTTATGTATATGATAGAATTCTTGGGTGTATGATAACTAAGCTTTGAGTGGATCATTGCATATGTATGTAAGACTTTTGTTACAATTTCGTGAAATAAGACTTATTGATGATTGATATCTTTCAGTTAATACTATTTTTCCATCATAAATGGTTCTAAATCACTTTTCTATGTTCAAATGTTCAGTAATGAATTAGTGCATTATATCTGTGTATGACTGTGTCATTGAATGTGTCTGTGAATATGTTTGTATCTGTTGCTGTCTTTTCTGTACCACCAAATGTGTCTGTGTATGTCCAACCGGAAGGTGTTTATGTCTCACCAGATGGTTATTATGTCCTACCGGAAGGTTAGACATATTATGTTTACTTACCAACAATCAACAAGACACAGACCCGGTAACATCAACAAAACACAGACCCGGTAACATCAACAAAACACAGACCCTGTAACATCAACAAAACACAGACCCGGTAACACTTTTTTGTTTGTGCTATATTGTATCTTTCCATAAAAAAATTAAACATCATTCACACCTTCTCATTATTCTATGCAATCCATATATTTATTTTGTATTACTTTCAATAATGTTCATTATCAAACCACGAAGATGTACCAGCCCCCACCCCCCAAAAAATCGTTTGTACCAGAACTCATCTCATTTGGTGGCAATGTTTGGCGCATAGTCTATTTTGGCTTTCTTGAATGCTACCGGGTAATTTTCTTTCAGTAATTACATTTATATAACAATGGCAGGCTGTTATAGACACATGAGAGAATATTTGCAGAATTTGGATTTCGTCATACCACCACAACACATATTTTATGCCTCAAGTTCTCTGCACAGGGTGGGACATCTTGCAATCTCTGATTGCCATTTATATGGTAGTGAATGTATTTATATGGTACAAAATATGTGTTACTGTGTCTGTAAATGTATTTGTAAGTGAATATGGAAATATTCATTCACTCAAACGTTATGTTTGTCCTACTGAATGTGTGACTATGTTACAAAATGTCTGTGTCTGTGAGTGTCTATATTGCTGAATATTGAGTATATGAGATGAAAAAAATTATATCACTGAATCTGAATGTCTGTAACTGAATGGCTGAATATGTTACAAGATTTGTGTCACTGTATTGTGTCAATGTCTATGTTTCTGTGTGTTATCTGCTGTCTGTGTATGTCTGTGCTACTTTCAATGTAGATTTGCCAACAAAATGTACAAATCTGGTGATGTCACTGAGGAAATCATAAGTGGGCAATAGGTTCTTAAATTGACTGAGTGATCATTCGTGCATTGCTTCCTGAGTAGACAGAACCAATATGGAATGTATCATGTGATTACACTGAATTGACCATCAGTATTGTTGAGTGGACATTTGGCACTGAATTGACCCTGGCACTTAGTTGACCATAAAGGTTTTTAGTGGACATGTGACATTTAGTTAATCATAAAAGTTCTGAGTGGACATTTGACACTGAGTTGACCATAAATGGCCATGAGCTGTGATGCAGTTGGGTAGAGCACCAGCTTATTAGCACCAGTTCCTCTGTGGTGTTCCAAAGGTCATGGGTTCGATCCACAGCCAGGCCAAGATTGAATTCATGATACAATTTCACATTTGAACTGAGGCCCGTGCCTAAAGGGTTAACCTGTTGTCCTTGTAAATCTGTGACAGGGTGGGTTGTCATGCCAAACACATACGACATGACAATTCAGTGAGGCAGCGCTATATCTGCTTCAAGTAGGTCTCATCACGAAATGACTGAAATGATGTTGAAAGTGATGTAAAACCCCAAACAAACAAAAAACAATTGACCATAAATGTTTTGAGTAGACATTTGACACGAAGTTGACAATAAAAGTTCTGAGTGGACATTTGACACTGAGTTGACCATCAATGTTGCTGAGAGAACAGTTTACATAGAGTTGACCTTAGGTAGTGCACATTTGACACTGAGATATACTGAGTGCCAATGATTGGACTTTTGATACTTGAAATGACAACAATATTTGTTGATTGGATATTTTATTATTGGCAAGTTCACAAACATGACACTGAGTTAACCATCAGTGTTGGTGAGTGGACAAACATGACACTGAATTGACCATCAGTGTTGCTGAGTGGACAAACGTGACACTGAGTTGACCATCAGTGTTGCTGAGTGGACAAACATGACACTGAATTGACCATCAGTGTTGCTGAGTGGACAAACGTGACACTGAGTTGACCATCAGTGTTGCTGAGTGGACAAACATGACACTGAATTGACCATCAGTGTTGCTGAGTGGACAAACGTGACACTGAGTTGACCATCAGTGTTGCTGAGTGGACAAACATGACACTGAATTGACCATCAGTGTTGCTGAGTGGACAAACGTGACACTGCATTGACCATCAGTGTTGCTGAGTGGACAAACGTGACACTGCATTGACCATATGTGAAGCTGATTGTATGTATTTCCATGAATCTGCATTGTATATGATATGTATCCTTTTGTCAATGACTCAGTGAGTGTATGTTTGAGTAAATGAGTGGCTGTGTGTATACATTAGCGGATGCACAATTTATCCATTGGAAGCATTTTACTCTTGAGTGTGTCAAGATGCAAAACATCTCTTCACACCTCTGATGAAGTTAAACAATTACCTTTGGTAACACTATTTTGTCATATTAATTTTTAACCAAATTGATATTTGCAACAATGTTGAATGAATGCATATCACTTGACCACACTTATTTGATTAGCTTTACAGATATGTCGCTTGCTTCTTTTGTTTTTTATTTGATATAAATATAGAATCTAAAAAAATCACAAGATTAGTTTTATTATAACATTTTATACTAAGAGAATATTTATTACAATGTATCACATATATAGCTTGTTAAGGTCAAAATTAAAATGTTATTTAAATATAAATGTCTTGGTTGACAATGTCTGTGAAGCTAATGATATAAGTTTTAGCCTTGGACAGAATGAGAGACAAAGAGAGATTGTTAATGTAAGAAAGAGTGAGAGAGAAGATGTCTTATGTCAAATTGCCAGGACAGCTCTGTGCTTTTAAACTGCTATGTTGTTTTTACTACGCTGATAATGTCTCGTCGGTATTGGTTTGTTGTTGTGTACAGTGGTGGTACTTGCTTACACTGGGCACTTTTTGTGCTTTTTTTTCTGTGTTGTCACAGATCACGCCGCCCTTCAAGCCGCAGGTTTCCTCCGAGACTGACACCCGCTACTTTGATGAACAGTTCACAGGGGAGCCCGTAGATCTGACTCCGCCCGATACCCACACGCTTGGCCCCATAGCAGAGGAGAATGAGGGACCCATGCCCTACTTTGAGTCCTTCTCTTTCCACGGCAACCGCAGTCTGGGGGCATCCCCTGCTAACTATCTACAAATGTCTTGATTGACCTTGAGGTGTGACCTTCAATTTATCTTTATGATGGTCTGCCTTGCAGATGAACTTTAATACCTATCAATTGACCTTCTGTCTGTCTTACCTTGGCCATAACCTTGCATCATTAGGCCTTGTCCCTGAACCTTGGTAATGACTTTGACCCCCAGGTCATGACCTTTGCCCTGCTTTGTCAGCTTCAGTCCTAACCTTCAGTTGTGCTGTCCTGTGTGCCAATGAATGCTGGTTGCTATGCGGGTTGCTATGCGCAGTCTGGTGGTACGGGGTCCAGGGCTATAAATAAATGACATGCGTTTGGACATGATTGACACGCAGCGAGCACTGCATGAAACTGGGGGTTGATAGTTAGGTGACACTTCATGTGGTAGCGCATGTGACCTGAACATCTGCACATTTATATCACTAGGTGGCACTGCATGCATCAAGCTTTCAGAAGCATAAATCTCAGAGGGTATAAGATTGGGATGGGATTGACACATGTGATAATGCATGATTGTTACTGCTTCCATTTACAGCCTTTATAAACTACACTGCTATGATATATTTCTCATGTTTGGTAGGAACATTTTGAGTTAAATTCTAACAAATATCCATGTTTTTATTTTTTTACATATATTTACCCGAATTTTATTTCTTTTTATCAAAGTATGCATCCCAACACAGACTTCTCTATAGTTCCCTGCCCAAAGAATTGTTTAAAATGTCTTGCATACAGTACACAGAACAATTTTGTCTACATTGCATCTTGACAAACAATGACCGCATGGAATCTTAAATCCCATTTAATAACAATTGATGTAATAACTAAATAACAGGTAACATTTGGTAAAAAAGTAAGTTATGTAAAACTTTGAATGGACAATAACCAATTCTACAAACTAATGAAATAAATCTTTTAGAATTAAATGAAAACGTCAAACTCAAATCTTCATATATGTGTTCAATATGATTGGGCATTGAAAGTTGCAATGGAAATGATTGCATGAAGCACGTTAGATGAAATAACAATAGGAAGCAACATTTATATGCAAGGTATACGTAGTTCAAAGGTCCTCATACCTATTATTTGATACAAGTTATGCAATATCATATTAATATGTTAACAGTTTATATTGACTGGTTATAAATCATGTACCACTAATACCAGAACACAATGGACTCTAATATATAAGATTATACTATGTTTATAACATGTTGCATTCTATGTCATGTCCTTGAAATGATGTTGTTTTGACTTGGCCAGTCGTGTACATTATGCCCACCACTAAATAGATGCTCACCACTAAATAGATGCTCACCACTAAAGACATCCACCACTTGTCATGATGTAAAGGTATGCACATCACTGGCCAGGCTGGAGATGCTTTCACATCACTGGCCAAATTGAAGATGTATTCACAAAACTGGCCAGATTTGAGATGCATTCACATCACGGCCCAAATTGAAGATGCATTCATATCACGGGCCAGGCTGGAGATGCATTCACATCACTGGCCAAATTGAAGATGTATTAACATCACTGGCCAGGCTGGAGATGCATTCACATCACTGGCCAGGCTGGAGATGTATTCACATCACTGGCCAGATTTGAGATGCGTTCACATTACTGGCCAGATATGAGATGTATTCACATCTCTTGCCAGGCTGGAGATGCATTCATATCACTGGCCAAACTGAAGATGTATTAACATGACTGGCCAGGCTGGAGATGCATTCATATCACTGGCCAGGCTGGAGATGCATTCATATCACTGGCCAGTCTGGAGATGCATACACATCACTGGTCAGGCTGGAGATGCATTCACATCACTGGCCAGGCTGGAGATGTATTCATATCACTGGCCGGGCTGGAGATGCATTCATATCACTGGCCAGGCTGGAGATGCATTCATATCACTGGCCAGGCTGGAGATGCATTCACATCACTGGCCAGGCTGGAGATGCATTCATATCACTGGCCAGGCTGGAGATGCATTCACATCACTGGCCGGGCTGGAGATGCATTCACATCACTGGCCGGGCTGGAGATGTATTCATATCACTGGCCAGGCTGGAGATGCATTCCTATCACTGGCCAAATTGAAGATGTATTCACATCACTGGCCAGACTTGAGATGCATTCATATTACTGGCAGATTGGAGATGCGTTCACATCAAAAGCCAGGCTGGAGAAGCATTCATATCACTGGCCAAATTGAAGATGTATTCACATCACTGGCCAGACTTGAGATGCATTCACATCACTGGCCAGGCTGGAGATGCATTCACATCACTGGCCAGGCTGGAGATGCATTCATATCACTGGCCAGGCTGGAGATGCATTCATATCACTGGCCAGGCTGAAGATGCATTCACATCACTAGTCAGGCTGGAGATGCATTCATATCACTGGCCAGGCTGGAGATGCATTCATATCACTGGCCAGATTTGAGATGCATTCATATCACTGGTCAGGCTGGAGATGCATTCATATTACTGGCCAGGCTGGAGATGCATTCATATCACTGGCCAGATTTGAGATGCATTCATATCACTGGTCAGGCTGGAGATGCATTCATATCACTGGCCAGGCTGGAGATGCATGTCTATTATTGGTGAGTCTGTAGGTTCTGGCAAATCATGAATTGCAAGGACATGAATATTCATCTCTTGTTGACATGCATCTACTGCTTGGTGGAGTAGTATAAAGAATGCATACAATTAAACCATAATTTTTTCAACAAAGTTGATTATTCACATAGCATATAGAATTGTTAATTAAGTGGGCTCAGAATATTGATATGTCAGTGTTCCAAGTGCTGACTCGACACATCAGCTTATGGAAGGATAAAATTAAGCCAGTTTGTATATACACATGTCAAATATCTGTTAGTTGAAATTGTAAACATCCTGATTCAAAGCAGTATAGAGTACTAGAGTTAAATGAGTCAAGGCAGTATAGTATCAGATTATGCAAGGTCTTGAGTCAAACATTCTGATTGAATGCAGTATAGCACCTACATGTAAGTTAAAAGAGTCAAGGCAGTATAGAATCACCGTGCTTCAGTTAGCAGAATGGCCCAACAGTATTACAAACCTATTGGATAACACAGACTTGTATGTTTGTTTGTTTGTTTTTTTAAATAATATTTGGGTTATATAACATGAAGTACAATTGCCATTATTGATCCAATCAAAGATCATTTTTGGTGATAAAAATAACACATTTAATTTTTTTCAATGCAAAGAAGTAAAACAAAAAAACTCATTTAATGTGAGGAAAAATGTCATAGATACATTTTTAATATTTAATCTCATTCAACACGTATGAAATAAGTTTGCATGTACATGTACATGTAGCAATTTATATAAAATTATGTATTTTTTCTACAAAAAGTACATGAAGGTTATTGGTATATACAATTGTTTTACTAAAGATGTTTTGTTTTTGGATAAGTGAAAACTAGTAATTCTTACTGAACAAAAATAACATAATTTGTTTATGATTGTTTTGTTGCCACATATACACACGTGCATGCTACATACAAGATATGATACCTCATGAATTTGTTGTAACTGTCAAAATAAATCTTGTATCTAATGTTGTTAATTATGACATACACAAATAAAGTAATTTATGAAATATTGCAAGATCGTTCCTCATAACACTGGCCATTCTTTTGTTGAAAACACATTTTATAAAAGATAATATGCCATGCATATCATATCTGACAGGCTGGCATTTAAGGGACCCATCTTAAAAAGAGTGTTATCTGATATGTTGCATTGTTAGGGATTCATTACATAAGAGAAATATCTGACAGGCTGTCATGTTAGAGATTCATCATATGAGAGAAATATCTGACAGGCTGGTCATGTTAGGAATTCATCATGTAAGAGAATTATCTGACAGGCTGCCATGTTAGGAATTCATTATATAAAGAATTATCTGACAGGCTGTTATGTTAGGGATTCATCATATGAGAGAAATATCTGACAGGCTGGTCATGTTAGGAATTCATCATGTAAGAGAATTATCTGACAGGCTGTCATGTTAGGAATTCATTATATAAAGAATTATCTGACAGGCTACCATGTTAGGAATTCATTATATAAGAGAATTATCTGACAGGCTACCATGTTAGGAATTCATTATATAAGAGAATTATCTGACAGGCTGCCATGTTAGGGATTCATTATATAAAGAATTATCTGACAGGCTGTTATGTTAGGGATTCATCATATGAGAGAAATATCTGACAGGCTGGTCATGTTAGGAATTCATTATATAAAGAATTATCTGGCAGGCTATCATATTTGGGATTCATCATGTAAGAGAATTATCTGACAGGCTGTCATGTTAGGAATTCATTATATAAAGAATTATCTGGCAGGCTATCATATTTGGGATTCATCATGTAAGAGAATTATCTGACAGGCTGTCATGTTAGGGATTCATCATGTAAGAGAATTATCTGACAGGCTGTCATGTTAGGGGTTCATTACATAAGAGAATTATCTGACAGGCTGTCATGTTAGGGGTTCATCATGTAAGAGAATTATCTGACAGGCTATCATGTTAGGGATTCATCATGTAAGAGAATTATCAGACTGGCTATCATGTTAGGGATTCATTATATAAAGAATTATCTGGCAGTCTATCATTTTAGGGATTCAATATGTAAGAGAATTATCTGACAGGCTGTCATGTTAGGGATTCATCATGTAAGAGAATTATTTGACAGGCTATCATGTTAGGGATTCATCATGTAAGAGAATTATCTGACAGGCTATCATGTTAGGGATTCATTATATAAAGAATTATCTGGCAGTCTATCATGTTAGGGATTCATCATGTAAGAGAATTATCTGACAGGCTATCATGTTAGGGATTCATCATGTAAGAGAATTATCTGACAGGCTATCATGTTAGGGATTCATCATGTAAGAGAATTATTTGACAGGCTATCATGTTAGGGATTCATCATGTAAGAGAATTATCTGACAGGCTATCATGTTAGGGATTCATTATATAAAGAATTATCTGGCAGGCTATCATGTTAGGGGTTCATCATGTAAGATAATTATCTGACAGGCTATCATGTTAGGGATTCATTATATAAAGAATTATCAGACTGGTTATCATGTTAGGGATTCATTATATAAAGAATTATCTGGCAGGCTATCATGTTAGGGATTCATCATGTTAGAGAATCATCTGACAGGCTATCATGTTAGGGATTCATTATATAAAGAATTATCTGGCAGGCTATCATGTTAGGGGATCATCATGTAAGAGAATTATCTGGCAGGTTATCATGTTAGGGATTCATTATATAAAGAATTATCTGACAGTCTATCATGTTAGGGGTTCATCATTTAGAGAATTATCAGACTGGCTATCATGTTAGGGATTCATTATATAAAGAATTATCTGGCAGTCTATCATGTTAGGGATTCATCATGTAAGAGAATTATCTGACAGGCTATCATGTTAGGGATTCATCATGTAAGAGAATTATCTGACAGGCTATCATTTTAGGGATTCATCATGTAAGAGAATTATTTGACAGGCTATCATGTTAGGGATTGATCATGTAAGAGAATTATCTGACAGGCTATCATGTTAGGGATTCATTATATAAAGAATTATCTGGCAGGCTATCATGTTAGGGGTTCATGTAAGAGAATTATCTGACAGGCTATCATGTTAGGGATTCATCATGTTAGAGAATTATCTGACAGGCTATCATGTTAGGGATTCATCATGTAAGAGAATTATCTGACAGGCTATCATGTTAGGGATTCATTATATAAAGAATTATCAGACGGGTTATCATGTTAGGGATTCATTATATAAAGAATTATCTGGCAGGCTATCATGTTAGGGGATCATCATGTAAGAGAATTATCTGGCAGGTTATCATGTTAGGGATTCATTATATAAAGAATTATCTGACAGTCTATCATGTTAGGGGTTCATCATTTAGAGAATTATCAGACTGGCTATCATGTTAGGGATTCATTATATAAAGAATTATCTGGCAGTCTATCATGTTAGGGATTCATTATATAAAGAATTATCTGGCAGGCTATCATGTTAGGGATTCATCATGTTAGAGAATTATCTGACAGGCTATCATGTTAGGAATTCATCATATGAGAGAATTATCTGGCAGGCTATTATGTTAGGGGTTCATGTAAGAGAATTATCTGACAGGCTATCATGTTAGGGATTCATCATGTAAGAGAATTATCTGACAGGCTATCATGTTAGGGATTCATTATATAAAGAATTATCAGACTGGTTATCACGTTAGGGATTCATTATATAAAGAATTATCTGGCAGGCTATCATGTTAGGGATTCATCATGTTAGAGAATTATCTGACAGGCTATCATGTTAGGAATTCATCATATGAGAGAATTATCTGGCAGGCTATTATGTTAGGGATTCATCATATAAGAGAATTATCTGGCAGGCTATTATGTTAGGGATTCATCATATGAGAGAAATATCTGACAGGCTATCATGTTAGGGATTCATCATGTAAGAGAATTATTTGACAGGCTATCATGTTAGGGATTCATCATGTAAGAGAATTATCTGACAGGCTATCATGTTAGGGATTCATCATTTAGAGAATTATCTGACAGGCTATCATGTTAGGGATTCATTATATAAAGAATTATCTGGCAGGCTATCATGTTAGGGGATCATCATGTAAGAGAATTATCTGGCAGGTTATCATGTTAGGGATTCATTATATAAAGAATTATCTGACAGTCTATCATGTTAGAGGTTCATCATTTAGAGAATTATCAGACTGGCTATCATGTTAGGGATTCATCATGTAAAAGAATTATCTGACAGGCCGTCATGTTAGGAATTCATTATATAAAGAATTATCTGACAGGCTATCATGTTAGGGATTCATCATTTAGAGAATTATCAGACTGGCTATCATGTTAGGGATTCATTATATAAAGAATTATCTGACAGGCCGTCATGTTAGGAATTCATTATATAAAGAATTATCTGGCAGGCTATCATGTTAGGGATTCATCATGTAAGAGAATTATTGGACAGGCTACTTTGTTAGGGATTCATCATCTTAATAATTATCCTACGATGTCCGTACACACATCCAGTTCAGGGACCAATCAAGGCAGTCGAGACAACTGTGGCAGACAATGGCAATCGTTTCAACTAATCACAGAGCAGCTAACAGACGATCACAGTAACAATGGCAGGAAATGGTGATCATCACGTGTCTACATTTCAACATCGCATCAATGATTATCTCAGAACAAATGAGACAAATAATCAAACAACTGGGAACAAAATGTTTATTGAAAATAGGGTTATTTAGGGAAGCTACTGATTTTCTAGTATAAGTTAATTACCTTACTGCCATGTTAGGGATTCATTAAATAAGGGAATTAACAGACAGGCTGTCATGTGAGGGATTTATCATATAAGAGAATTATCTGACAGGCTTATTGGATTTATTACATAAGAGAATTATCTGACAGGCTGCCATGTTGGATTCATTACATGAGAGAATTATCTGACAGGCTGCCATGTTGGATTCATTACATAAGAGAATTATCTGACAGGCTGCCATGTAAGGGACTCATCTTATAAATGAATTATCTGACAGGCTGCTGTGTATGGGGTTCATCTTATAATGAATTATTTGACAGGCTACCATGTAATTGATTTATCTTATAATGAATTATTTGACAGGCTACCATGTAATTGATTTATCTTATAATGAATTATTTGACAGGCTGCCATGTAAGGGACTCATCTTATAAATGAATTAGCTGACAGGCTACCATGTAATGGATTTATCATATAAATGAATTATCTGAAAGGCTACTTGTATCTCAACCAAGAAAGTAGATTTGGCCATTATTAAATTTCTACCAACAAGATAATATTTTGAGATAACACATAAAGTTAATATAAATGTGCCCCATGAAAATCTGCACTAGGACATACAAAAGTTCATTTCTGTGTTTACTATTTCTGGCCCAGAATGTCCATTTTGTTGACATGCCATTAAACAATGATTCATTCATTCATTTAATTAAACATAATTAACAAAACTCCAATATCTCAATTTTGAATGAAAAATAATTGCATGTGTGTTGCATATCATCTTAATGGGCTCTATCGATGGTGCATTAATTATTAAAGCTTTCATGAAATTAGGTTTTCAAGCACTATTTCCTTGCACAGTATAAATTATTATACCCCAAACTTTGCAATTAAAAGTTATTTCCCATCATATTTGTCCGGCATAAATTTCTGTGCCATTTAAAAGTCTTCTGCTGAATTCAAAATCATTCATTGGACATTTTGTCAACAAACTTTGTTTCGCTGACCAACGATCTTGTGCAAACACCTGGTTAGTAAAGTTTTGCTAATAGGCCGATTGCGGGTCGCCATACTGTCCCATTGAAAACAACACGCCGGAACTGCACAATTACAATCGGAAGTGCACAAAAAACTGTCTAAAATCTAATCATTAAAAAAAACAAGATGGTAACCCGCAATCGGCCTATGGTGCACCTTCAGATTGAGACAATGAGGTGATTTGGCTTACAGAGGTCTGTTTGTCCATGTTTGGTACAGGCCTAACACCCTGGCATTGGTACAGGCCTAACACCCTGGCAAACCACAATAAAAGTGACATGGTTATATACATGTGGCCACCTGGTGATCAAAACAGTACAGCCAGTACTTGGCACTTTCAGCAAATCACAATAACCATAGGTGGTGTATTTTGATTGATTTTAGTGAGATAGCTTGCTTGTATCCTAGTTTTGTGGCCATATATCTTTTAAGTGAACTCAAAACCTCTGTAAAATTGCCTGTGACCTCTGTGGTTGCATGAATGCTTTCAAGGTATTAGGCATTTATCCCACAATTGGTAATAAGCATTTATCCCACAAATTCCACATGTGAACATCATGGCAAATTCAAGTTAAATAAAGAGTAAAAAGTTGCTATATGACATAGAAGTTGCTCTCCCATCAAAGGTCTGTCTGAACCATGAACTGCACGTGACAGGTAAACACAGGAAGCATGAACTTTGTTTGACCTCAATTGGGGCTAAAATTAGGGTTGCACTGTTTGACATCATTCTGGCACCATTCGAAGGACAATACCTTTCATGACGTCATAAGCATATTGCCATACTTTAATGACATCATTTCACCTTTCAGTGCCCCCAATCATAACACTCCACATAAAAAATGATGCCAAAAAATAGACTATGAATTAGGGCCTTGTTCAAGTAGATTTCACAGACAATAATGGGGGTGCTCAATCAAAAGTTAATATACATGAAAGACTAATACATTTATAACCAATATGTGAAATCAACCATTTTCACAGATCCACTAGGCAGCCATCTATTTTGTTGTTGTTGATAATTTAGCATATATATTAGAAACCAGCATTAACTAATTGTATGCCATTGGAAACCAGTACTAACTTATTGTATGCCAGCATGGTTTGGAACTCTCATTATGCCAACTGATCAGTGTCCATCGCCGAGGTAGAGTTATAGGCAGATTGCCATCTTGTCCTGTTGGTTCCAATGTAGTTGTACACGTCCTTTTGTGCACTTCCTGTAGACTTGCACAATAAAGTAATAGACTGATGTGCAATTTAATTTACAATCATATGTAAAATTACACAATTCCTTCAAGTCCAGATGTTTTTATTAACACCCACAAGGTTTGTGGTAAAATAACGAGCAATACCACATGATTATTGAATCATATTATTTGACAATCTGTCATTGTCATTTTCATGAGAGTTGCTAATAGTGTAAGTAATGCATTTTGTTCAGGTATTTCAACTCTCCCATACAGGACCCCACTTAGGGTTTATATGTAACATTTTATTAAGATGTATTGTACAGAAAGAATCTGGGAGGGGCACTGAAAGGAACTCTCTTTAGGCAGCCTGTGGTCCCTATGGGTCCATATTGTTTTAGCCATCTACAGTTTGTGACAAATTAATTTTCATATTCAAAGCAAGATATTTTGTAAGTGCAAGCTTTTATAGTATCATACAAAAATTTTGTAATCAAGAAGCTGAAAATGGCCGAATTCTTATTGAAATTAGTTGATAATAAATACAATGCTTTACAAGTTGTTTATTGAAAATGTTCCAGGTTAAAGAAAACAAGCTTTCACTGTCAAAACAAATACAGGAAGAGGTTCAAAGTCAGCTATATTTTGCTAGGCAACCACACTTGTTATGCCTGATTAATGTTTATCTGCATCTGGACATTTTAGTAAAAATAGAATGCAAAACAAACAAAATACAAACAAAATATGGCTCGGAAATCCCATCAAGCAACTTAACTTGAATTTATTTTTATATATTTTGTGATTCTTGAGTTTGGTAAATTAAAAAATTAATTGAAAATAAAAAAAAAATCCATAATTTTAATTTGATTTAAATAAACAAAAAAATTGCAAGAAAAATGCACAACAGTTATTCATACATGAATATGTATTTGTAGATTCCGCCACCATGGAAACCAGATGTCAAATCACAAGGAGATACAAAGTATATACCAGAAGAATTTCTCCAGGACCCTGTAACTCTAACTCCACCTGAGCGCGGACAGCTCAGTTCTATACAAGAATCAACAGAGGAACTTCCTTATTTTGAACAGTTTTCATACCACGGCAGTCGCAGCAGCTTTGGTAGTTATCTTAGTACATCAGGTGCATCAAATGTCGCACAAGCCAACCTTTACTGAGCAGGTTAAATTTTGTTCTGATTAAGACAAGGTTATATGAGTGGGTTTACAGGTTAATGTCTTCTGGGCAGATGACCTTCTACCAGACTGTCAGAATAGGACAGATGGAACACTGACACAACTTCATAATCTAACAGAATGATCCATTACAGACAGGTTATTTTATGCTGGACATGCCATTATAGGATACAATTATTTTAAAGGATACAATTTTCAAACAAATTTGTGCTGTTTTTCAAAAGGGTTATCTCTTGCTTATGTTCTGAAATTTGCCAGAAAATATATATCTTCTCAGATATTTTATCAAATTTTATTTCAAAATGACACAAAAAAATTCCTATATTTACCCTAAAAAAATAAAATTCTTCCCCAGATAAAACTATTGCTGAATTAATTATACTATGTGAGGTGTACACTTCATCTGCTCTTTCATCATTCTATATAAATATGTGAATAAATCATTTATGCAATTGTGGTATTTATTGCATAACTAAATATATATATAAGAATTGAGAAGAGATTATGGATCTGCCATGAGGTGGCAGTCAGATCAGTGGTATTATGCCCTCATTTGAGTTGTTAACACTTGTATATTATATATATATTTGAAGTCCTTGAGAACTTGCTTTGCTATATAAATTTATCAACAATGTAAATATTGCAATAGCAACTTTGCAGTTCCATATATTAATCATGAATGTGGCAACAAAAATGATCCCATTAGTGGAGAATTTGAAGTTTTGAATATTGTAAATAGCCACTAAAAACAAATGATAAAACATACTTAAATTGGAAGTGGAATATTTGTTGAAATTTATCTCATTTTAAGCTTATGCTCAAAAAATGAAATTGTGTGAAAACGCAGAATAATTACGTTTCTGCAGCTACACTTGTTTCGATATATGGTAAAGCTGTGGTATTATGCAGTGTTTTGACCTCTATGTCAAGTGTACAGGAGAAATATCTGCTGCAAACTAATATTATGTCTCGTAGTCAAATCTGATGTACATGTCATTTTTTGTGATCCTGCCTCAAGTGTCTACCCATATAATGTTGTTACAATGAATCAAACTCCATAAGACAATCCACACACAGAATTCTCACGAGATAACAGGACTGTTTGTGTGTCTGCCCCTTGATTAATTACAGAATCACATAGCATAGGCTCATGAACAGGACTGGACATTTGAGACCAACTGAAAATTGATAAAACTAGATCAACTGGATTCAATGTTGGGCACTTAAACCCACAGAAACTCCAACCGTTCTCTCAAGTCACTTGTTTTTGCCTGTGACCTTAAAAAAATAATGATTGAAAGTATAAATTGTAGGTTTTCGTGAATAATATGTGGTAGGAATAGGAAATTAGACACAGCAAAATATTGAAGTTCTAGGCTGAAGGATGCACACATAGATCGGAACTGATACCATAGCTCTTTCGATAAGCAACAGGAGCTAATTAAAAGCACATGGTGTGGAGGAGAGGCATGGCATTGTTACAGGGTGAAATTATTTAGTGTTAATTCTGTGGAGTGTTGATGGTCTATTGATATGGTAAAAGTCATCTTCGTCATCAAGAAACTTCATGTGTTAATAGCCGAATTAAGCTTCACTAATGAATGCCATGGCACATCATTTGAGCTAGAGTAACAGATCATCTTCAAAATCTGAATATAACTTAACTTAAAAGTGAAAGGCAAAATAGTGAGTACAGTGTGACTAAGTCATGAGTCAATCATATCATATTTCATGACTTGCACACATATGACCCATGATCCTGTTAAAATGGGTCAGGAGTCCTGCATGTGAAAACATAGGACTCGTCAGGACATGACCCATGGCACTTGTGTGAATGGATCAAGAGTAAAAAATACCAGAATAATATAAAATGGCTTGAATATCACATTATGCCATGTGCATTAAGATATATATATATATATATATATATATATATATATATATATATATATATATATATATATATATATATATATATATATATATATATATATATATATATATATATATATATATATATATATATATATATATATATATATATATATATATATATATATATATATATATATATATATATATATATATATATATATATATATATATATATATATATATATATATATATATATATATATATATATATATATATATATATATATATATATATATATATATATATATATATATATATATATATATATATATATATATATATATATATATATATAATATATATATATGTATAATATATATATACATTCACATAATGTCTACCTCCTAATTTATGTTTATCATGAACCCATGACAATTGACCATGATAAGATATATTCATATATTTGCATATATATATATATATATATATATATATATATATATATATATATATATATATATATATATATATATATATATATATATATATATATATATATATATATATATATATATATATATATATATATATATATATATATATATATATATATATATATATATATATATATATATATATATATATATATATATATATATATATATATATATATATATATTATATATAAATATATCAGTTCTGTTATTCAAACAGAAATACCTTCTCATGTAATATCAGAATAAAACAGCCTCACAAGAAGGGTATTTGTACAGGACATGACTAGTGTCATGAAATAGATATTTAAAAAAGGCAAAAAATGAAATGAATTTCACTTACCGGTATGTAGGCAAAAAATAGATGATTTCTTTAGACAAATGAATAGAAAGAAAGCACACCATTAGTAATACGTAGACATGCCAATTGGTGTGCATTGCTCTGATATTGGAGATGTGCATTTAGACAGGAATTGTGGAGAAGGCTGGTCATGGATATATAGGGAAATATAGAGATATGCACGGAATATCAGCAGTTGGGGCATCATCAATTTTACTGATTTCCCTTCTTAGATCTCTTCTGTGCTTATTGCAGCCTTTACATCAAGTGTAACTTTTGTGTATAACATGCAGCAACACTGAGTGCTGTGGTGCAGTGGTGAGGAGACGTACATTATCTTCCTTGTCCAGTTGTTGCCCACTGTCTTGATTTCTTGTTATATATAATATATAAACTATGTGTTGTTGGTGCATGCCCATATGGGCAACTAAGTGTTTTTGTTATGTTAATTGTCCTCAATTTCAGTACAACATGGCTGAGAATTAAAGATTGTAGTATATTTTAATGAAATCAAGAATAAATTAAGGTTATGATTTTAAAATAGATGTACTGAAAATAAAGCCAAATATCAAATAAATATAATTTTAAATAAGTAATTTATTGTTGATTTTACTTGAACTTTGAAGATATTACCATGAAGATCTTGATTTTCACAATCAAGAGAAGGATGGTGATTGGAATATTGGTATTAATGATATGCAACTTTGATTAACATAAACATATTGCATATTTAGGTGATTTTTGAACTCCTTTCACACGAGTCTAAATTGGATTTGTGAAAAAGTCTGCTCTGGTAAAACCAATAGCATTAGACTTGTGAATTCAACTACTGAGAACAGTCCTCGTACAACTATTATTTTATGAATGGTAACATCTCCTTCACTAAATTTGTCAATAGTTCTATTGTCTCAACTTCCTCATCTCTATTAATTAAAGTTAATTAGGTAAAGTTGGAGAGACTTTAAAATGTACCATTCGATTCTCTGAGCCTTTGCTGAGGAGTAAAATCAAATATCTGTAATGGAGGGTCCTCAAAGATCCATGTCACCTTCAAGGGCCTGTGATTGTAGAAGTATTATACCTTGTGTTCATTACCTCATCTGATTATGTATTGCAGTAAATTTATAGTTAGAACTCTGGCAATTGCCCACACACAGAAAATCATAGATTTCAGTTCAAGTGGCAAAAACAAAAGAACTTGATTTTGTGAACATATTTAAAGAGAAGTATTCTCAATTTATATTATCTTGCATATGATAAAAAAAATATTTAAATTGATAAAGCAAAAGCAATGATCTCCAGGCGAAGGTTATTTATGCCAAATTAGACATTGTGAAGTCATTGGAAACCATGGCCTTAGGATGCCACCTAAACCCAAAAATGATTAGGACTAAAACATTTTATGATTTGTATAGATTATTCATCATCAGCTAAGGTTCAAGTTGAGAAGCAACAGGGATAATGTCTGTAGTCATATTTTACACTTGTCATTCAGCCACAAGTACATTAGCTTTTAATACATACCTCAATGGCACTAAACCTGAATATATTAATGTGTTATTAATAATCATTCATTTTGTGGTCATACCAGGGTTCAACAGCCAATTTGCAGCAAGAAGTCAAAGTTTGTAACTATTTTAAACCCACATTTTGGATGGTTTTTGTCCACTCTACTGAGCAGAACATACAACTGTGATATTACAACCATGTCTACTAATATGAAACGATTAATTTTTATGTGGAGTATTAATAATAATGAAATATTTATATAGCACATATACTAAGCTTGTTTAAAGAGCTATTCAAATAATTAGATTAATCAACTACTTCTTAATCATAATATTTCTTAAACAAGAAGGTTCTAAGTTTACTTTTAAATGTATTTAGCTTACTACACTGTCTGATATCATTGAGCAATTTGGTCCATATCGTAAACTCAATCCCAGCCACCACAGGGAGCCAATGTTATTCAGTCATTTTTGGGCTAATGTGTTCAAACCTTTTTGACCAATCCAGCTGTTGCAATCTTTGCAACTTGTCAATTTCATTTCTAGGAAGGCATTGGCTAACATATTGGTAGTAGACATGATTAAAGATTTCCTAATTCTCGCCACATTTTTAAGATGAAAGAAACCCTTCTTGCAAAAGTTATTTGACTTTCATATTCATTGAGGAATCAAAAATGACCCCTATATCTTTAACTTTATCCAGTCTAGTAATGTTCTCATTACTATAGAGTTGTGATCATCAATATTGATATGTTTACTATATTAAGCTGCAATTAATAATTGTCTTACTATCATTTAGTCTCATTTTATCCCCTAAAAAGATTTTCTTGGCATATTCGACACAAACTTTAAGTTTTGAGTAACTAATATTTGTATTATTGTTGTCCTCAGGATCAAAAGAAATATAGAGTTGGGTATCATCGGCATATACATGATACCCTAAACCAGATTTTCCTATGTTAGAAAGAGTAGATATGTAAATTGTAAACAGTATAGGTCCCAGGACTGAGTACTCTCCGATAATAGTAACATACTTCACTCTATTTTCCAAATAAGACTTAAACCAGTCCAGGACATTTCCTTTAATACCACATATGCAATGCAGTTTCAGTGCTATGAAACAAACTTTATGCTGATTGGAAACAATCCTTAGGTTAATTAAAATTCAAATGAGAAATTAATTGATCAGCCACTACTCTTTCAGTTAATTTAGAAATGAATTTAAGATTAGATACCAGTCCAATGTTTTTCTTATCTACAAGCCAAAAGATTTTCCTAATAATGTCAATTTTCTCAAGTTCTCAAATCGCTAAATTCATCTGGCAATGATTTGCAGTTGTCAGTTGTTATAAATGGGGTGTCATTGTTTCTATTTAATTGTTTATTAATGGTCGCATACAGTTTCTTAGGATCATTATGATTACCAGAAATAATTTTTCCATAATAGTCGCAATTTGCTTTATCAATAATACATTTATATTTATTTCTTTGTGCCTTATATAGCTCTTTATCAATTTGAAGTCCAGTTCTTTTAATAATATTTCAAGATTAATATTGCAATACCACAGAGAAGAATTTCTTATTTTAATAGATTTCTCAATAATTGGAGCATGCTTATTTCAATAATTATTGCATGATCCTTCATAGATGTCTATTAGTTTTTTCAGACACAAATTAGTTTTAATATTTTTTGAGATGTAATTCTTTAAATCAGTCTTACAGGTATCATAGTTCATATTTTTATATTTCCGAAATTTAATTTTTCTTTCTTATAATCTCCTTATTATCAAATTTGAATTTACACCAAACCATGTTAGAGAATGAAACAAGTCTTTTACTATCATTATATTTGTCACCAAAATATCAAAATGAATTATAACCTGTACATTTATGTTGAAGACAATAACAAAAAGATGATGTGCATTTCACAGAAACAAGTTTATTGTAATATGAAGTAGACATAAAATACAATATATATGAATAAATGGCAAATGACATATGTTGAATGAATTTTCAGAGTCTTTGGATAAAGTTTATATTATATTTCCCTGTGCACTATGTGAAATGGTTTTACCGGTATTTTGCTTCTCTCCTTGTGATTTGTTTCCATGTGAACTGTCCTTAGTTCCTTATGAACTGTTCTTGGATTTCTCACTGAATCCTGGTGGAATTTCCAGTGTGATTCCTGAGTACTGTTTATGCAGGTGTACCTCCATGTGAGGATTATGAAGTAATCTTCATGTTGAATTAGGTGAAGGTATAGATGAAAATGGTTCCCTTGGCTTCACTGGGTTTTTATGATATTCCCATAATATGTGAGGTGATAAAGCATGGTGTCCTTGCCTAGCATAAATGCTGTATGGCTTTTAACACAGCTCAGCTCCCTTCAGATCTTTTGACTCTCTCTGATTATAGGCAGAATTTACCCGGTATTTATACTACGGTGGAATGGTGAAAAACAACTTAGAATGTCGAGATTTGAGTCATTCACTCAACTCAGTATGCCATTCTATATTGATCTGACATGCAGCATGTGTCACATGAATGCCTATGAATGGATGCATGCAGCTATCATGCTCTACTGAGCACACCACTTACTACCTTTATCAAAAATATGTAGAATACTATTACTATGACCCCACTTGATGGGAATTGATCACCACTGGTATGCAATCTGACAATCATAAATGATACCTATATAAAATATACATTGTCATTTAATACCATATAGAATTTAACATCCTTTACAGTTTCATACTTTAAACATTGATAAAATACACGTTTTATCAAATACATAATCGCATATATAAACTATAGGTACTTTTGTGTGACAATATTTAAATAAATCAAGAGTATTTCCCAAAATATGAGTGGGTTCTCTGATTGAGTGCAATCATTCATCTAATAACTCCTGCAATTTCTGAACCTCAGGTTTGTATTTCTTATTCATATGAAGATTCAAATCTCCAATAAGAAAAATTTCATGCATATAGAGTTTGTAATAATTCAGAATATTAGATAATTCTTCAAAGAAAATTAATTGTAAAGGTGAAGTTGTTCTTTTTAGTAAAATTAGATCTGTAAATAATAACAAATGTAATTTTGTTATTTTCATACAAGAAGCATACCTCCATTATTTCCATAGAAGACACAGTATATAGATTTTTTCTGACAGTAACATTAAGTTCAGCACTATGTAAAATGCCCAGACCTCCACCTGACCTGAATGACCTATCTAAACCCAATTCTGTACCATCATCATTGCCATGAACATCTGTCATCAGTCGATCAATGATTTTCTGTTTATCCATAAAAATCTGCTCAGCTCTGACAACTCCTTTAAGAACTTCCTTTGTTTTAAGCATTTCAGACATCTTTGAGGCAAAATTGTCTTTCTAACTAATTTCAGATCTTTTTGCAGCATCAATTAACAGAGATTTGGCAGCAATAGTCATCTCGTCTTTGGAGATAACATCTGTTTGGCAATGATTTCTTCGTGCTTGTTAATATATTAGTGTCCAAGGCACATGTGAGTTTGTGTGAAAGTTCTACAATTATCTTGTTTTTATCAAAAATAGAATCATCTAGTGACCTGTAAATTCGTTTTCAGTTCTTTGCAATCTTTAGATGATTTTTGGCGCAGTTTGGCCAGTGCATTTTGTGCTTCATTAAGACCACATGTTACTCTGAATACATAGAAGTTTGAGTACAGCTGGATATGGAAATAAGAAAATATTTGATTACTACTTGACAATTAAGAACTACATGCAACTTGATAGTTCTCATTGTAAAAACCTTTGTTGGTAAATTCAAAGTAGATTTATACCAGTTCGACAGTAATTTGAGAATAAATTATCGCATATTTTGAGTTAACTTTCAATCATTTTTAAAAATAATAATTTCATATTTTCTAATAAACAATTATACATAATACAAAATGAATTATCAGCTTGCATCAATAAGGTAAGGGCCATAGGCCGTGGCACAGTTGGTTAGAATGCCAGCTTATTAGCACCAGTTAATCTGTGATAATCCAAAAGTTGTGGGTTCGATCCCCAGCCATGCCAAAATTCATGATACAATTTCACACATGAGCTGAGGGCTGTGCCAAAGGGTTAACCCGTTGTCCTTTTGACCAGGTGATGTCAAGAAACTGCGACATGATAATTCAGTGAGGCAGCACTACATCTGCTATAAGTAGGTCTCATCACGAAATGATTGAGATAATGTTTAAAGTGATGTAAAATCCTGAACAAACAAACAAACAAGGTAAGCATATGAAATACCTGACGTGTTGCTCCATTTAACCACATGTTGGCTCCATTGATGGTAGAATCTGTCTCTGAGATATGCCATCTGGGCAATGACTGCTCCCAGGCCAGGTACAAGGTCTCAAATGCCCTCATCACTTCTGTGTGATATAATCACCCCTCCAACAGTTATTACATTTTAAACATGCATCATCTATATAATAATGTTTATGTCTAGTGCAGCTCTTTTTACACAAAAGATTTGTATTGCTATAAATCAAACATTGTAAAATTGTATATCACTGACTTATTTCTAAAAACATTCCAAGCTTTAAACTATTAGTTCTCAACAGAGAATTAAGATTTTCCTACATGCACCGGATAATACACCTAGCAAATGATAACAATATTTTTTTCTCTGATATATAAGATTTGAAGATGATTCCATGTAGATAGTAGCATTTTCAATTAACAGGTGCATTATGTAGTTATTTTGTGACTGACTTCAAAATATGTAGTTATATTTTGTACTCTTATTTGAGACTAAAGTAAGATTGACCCTACATTACATTTAATAGAGAGGCCACGGGCCGTGGCGCAGTTAGTTAGAGTGTCAGCTTATTAGCACCAGTTCCTCTGTGTTGACCGAAAGGTCCCGTGCCTTAAGGGTTAACCCGTTGTCCTTGTAAATCTGTGACCGGGTGGGTTATGATGTCAAGGACCTGCGACATGACAATTCAGTGAGGCAGCACTATATCTGCTACAAGTAGGTCTCATCACGAAATGACTGAAATAATGATGAAAGTGATGTAAAACCCAAAACAAACAAAACAAACAAATACATTTAATAGATGAATACAATGATTATGAATAGGAGCACTGTTTCAGATTTTGTTTCATGTTTAAAGTGAAATATCAACTTCATTGTGGAATGAATGATGAAGAGTGAGTAAAAAAATAACAAGAACTAAAATTACTGTTCTCTTGCTGATCTTTTCTTAGAGTTACCATCTCTCACTTCAAATATTCAAAGATTTCACAAAATTTGCCAGCTAAAAAAGAAAACCAATTGGTACATATCACACCTACCAGTGTGGACAACTGGTACTTACATGTATGGGCTGATCAATGTAATATATAACTCAAGATCATGCATGCACAATTTTGATTTTGTTACAATTGAAAATATTTAAAAACTAAACTCATAAAAACTTAATGGCATTGTAGTAATGCTCACACTTGTAGATCTCTTGTGTCGTTCACAAATTATTGCTTCCAAAACTGTCATTGCAAATGGCATTTCCAATCTGCAGGTTTCAATGAATTTTCCCCAAGAAAAATCATGCAGGTTTTGTGTGGTGACATCTTCACTCAAACCCCCAAGTCAAGGAGATTTCTAATCTTCTCAGTTATCTGTAATCATCAAATGGTATGAGAATGCAGTATTCAGGTATCCAAATAAATACATAACAATGTTTGTAATTTAAATGTGAAAGCTCAAAGAGAGTGTTTAGAGGGATATGAGAAAAATAATAACAAGAAATACAGATCAAAAAATGATGTTTACAGAATATACTTTATCACGAAATTTCCACCAGTATAACAATCATTGAAAAAGCAATTTGAAAAAATGGAGGTAAAATCTGTTCTTAAGAATATAGTTTTAATCACCTCCTTCCCAATCTCAAGCCTGATATGTTCTTTAGCTGCAGGGGAATTTTCCATCAGGATTTTTACAGCAGCTTTGTATTTTGATGCCTATATATATCTTTTGAATGTCTTTTTCCAAGCTGGGAGTGAGTGTCTCATACGTGGGGAATATCTCAACATCTGCTGTCTTTGCTGTCTATATATTATATGTGGATATATGGTGTAAGAACCGTGGATACTATAATTGAGCTGCTAGAAGGTAACCTCATAGGAATCACTCTGTCCTCAGTGTGTGTCTGCATTCATGTGTTTTTTTTACCTATTTTACACTATTTTCCTTGTGCATTTGGCCACTGCAAGTTACATAAGGTTACATAATATCTGGGACATTGGGGGAAATGATCCTTTGATTCTTGTTCCCTGGTTGTAACATCAGAGGCATGATTCTTTAATCTTTTGGCTTTGGGGGGAATGGTCCTTTGATCCCAGGTTACATACACTTTTGTGTAACCTGGGATGTGGGGCATGGTTCTTTGATCGTTTGTCATGATTTTTTTTATCTTTTGTGACTAATTTAGGTAATCAGCACTCTATAGTGTCTATTGTTGCTATTGACCTACATTTAAACAAGTGCTACAACTAACCTCTGTCTTTGCAAGATCATGCATGCACAATTTTGATTTTGTTACAATTGAAAATATTTAAAAACTAAACTCATAAAAACTTAATGGCATTGTAGTAATGCTCACACTTGTAGATCTCTTGTGTCGTTCACAGATTATTGCTTCCAAAACTGTCATTGCAAATGGCATTTCCAATCTGCAGGTTTCAATGAATTTTCCCCAAGAAAAATCATGCAGGTTTTGTGTGGTGACATCTTCACTCAAACCCCCAAGTCAAGGAGATTTCTAATCTTCTCAGTTATCTGTAATCATCAAATGGTATGAGAATGCAGTATTCAGGTATCCAAATAAATACATAACAATGTTTGTAATTTAAATGTGAAAGCTCAAAAAGAGTGTTTAGAGGGATATGAGAAAAATAATAAGAAATACAGATCAAAAAATGATGTTTACAGAATATACTTTATCACGAAATTTCCACCAGTATAACAATCATTGAAAAAGCAATTTGAAAAAATGGAGGTAAAATCTGTTCTTAAGAATATAGTTTTAATCACCTCCTTCTCAATCTCAAGCCTGATATGTTCTTTAGCTGCATGGGAATTTTCCATCAGGATTTTTACAGCAGCTTTGTATTTTGATGCCTATATATATCTTTTGAATGTCTTTTTCCAAGCTGGGAGTGAGTGTCTCATACGTGGGGAATATCTCAACATCTGCTGTCTTTGCTGTCTATATATTATATGTGGATATATGGTGTAAGAACCGTGGATACTATAATTGAGCTGCTAGAAGGTAACCTCATAGGAATCACTCTGTCCTCAGTGTGTGTCTGCATTTGTGTGTTTTTACCTATTTTACACTATTTTCCTTGTGCATTTGGCCACTGCAAGTTACATAAGGTTACATAATATCTGGGACATTGGGGGAAATGATCCTTTGATTCTTGTTCCCTGGTTGTAACATCAGAGGCATGATTCTTTAATCTTTTGGCTTTGGGGGGAATGGTCCTTTGATCCCAGGTTACATACACTTTTGTAACATCAGTGGGGCATGGTTCTTTGATCGTTTGTCATGATTTTTTGATCTTTTGTGACTAATTTAGGTAATCAGCACTCTATAGTCTATATTGTTGCTATTGACCTACATTTAAACAAGTGCTACAACTAACCTCTGTCTTTGCTGCTGGTATTGAATGTTGTGTAATGTGAAGGCAATTAAGCATCAGCTCACAGTGTGTCCCCCTCCATGGAAACCTGCCAATAACAATCTGAGAAAATGACAAATGTGTGTGGTGTTATGCAAGGCACAAAGTAGATTATGTCATCTGTATCCAGGCCACTGGCATGGGGATGGGGCAGGGGTCTTGGTATTTAATGGGGTCTCTGAATTAGATTAGAGAGCAGAGTGCACTTAACAGCCTGCAGAACCAAGGAAAATACATCATCAGGTCTGATATCAACTAGTGCAATGTATATAGTATTAAGAAATCTGGCTTTAGTCGTGTATACTATTATTTTTGATACCAGATTATTATAGTGAAGATTGTGACATTTGTCAAAAGGTATCAAGTGACCTCAGGTTTTCATTGAAAGTTTGGCTTATTTTTTGTGTTGTCTTTCATCATGATCACCCCTTCTCTTCCTGCTTATGTACATACTAGAAACAAATTGGCCCTCCAGTGCTGCCAGATCTTTGCTCTGCTTTTCCATTTTTTTCAATTTGTAGAAGCATTCATTGCAGACTGCAGATGTTATGTTTGTTCTGTCTTTGCTGCTGGTATTGAATGTTGTGTAATGTGAAGGCAATTAAGCATCAGCTCACAGTGTGTCCCCCTCCATGGAAACTTGCCAATAACAATCTGAGAAAATGACAAATGTGTGTGGTGTTATGCAAGGCACAAAGTAGATTATGTCATCTGTATCCAGGCCACTGGCATGGGGATGGGGCAGGGGTCTTGGTATTTAATGGAGTCTCTGAATTAGATTAGAGAGCAGAGTGCACTTAACAGCCTGCAGAACCAAGGAAAATACATCATCAGGTCTGATATCAACTAGTGCAATGTATATAGTATTAAGAAATCTGGCTTTAGTCGTGTATACTATTATTTTTGATACCAGATTATTATAGTGAAGATTGTGACATTTGTCAAAAGGTATCGAGTGACCTCAGGTTTTCATTGAAAGTTTGGCATATTTTTTGTGTTGTCTTTCATCATGGTCACCCCTTCTCTTCCTGCTTGTGTACATACTAGAAACAAATTGGCCCTCCAGTGCTGCCAGATCTTTGCTCTGCTTTTCCATTTTCTTCAATTTGTAGAAGCATTCATTGCAGACTGCAGATGTTATGTTTGTTCTGTCTTTGCTGCTGGTATTGAATGTTGTGTAATGTGAAGGCAATTAAGCATCAGCTCACAGTGTGTCCCCCTCCATGGAAACTTGCCAATAACAATCTGAGAAAATGACAAATGTGTGTGGTGTTATGCAAGGCACAAAGTAGATTATGTATTGGTATTTAATGGGGTCTCTGAATTAGATTAGAGAGCAGAGTGCACTTAACAGCCTGCAGAACCAAGGAAAATACATCATCAGGTCTGATATCAACTAGTGCAATGTATATAGTATTAAGAAATCTGGCTTTAGTCGTGTATACTATTATTTTTGATACCAGATTATTATAGTGAAGATTGTGACATTTGTCAAAAGGTATCAAGTGACCTCAGGTTTTCATTGAAAGTTTGGCTTATTTTTTGTGTTGTCTTTCATCATGATCACCCCTTCTCTTCCTGCTTATGTACATACTAGAAACAAATTGGCCCTCCAGTGCTGCCAGATCTTTGCTCTGCTTTTCCATTTTTTTCAATTTGTAGAAGCATTCATTGCAGACTGCAGATGTTATGTTTGTTCTGTCTTTGCTGCTGGTATTGAATGTTGTGTAATGTGAAGGCAATTAAGCATCAGCTCACAGTGTGTCCCCCTCCATGGAAACTTGCCAATAACAATCTGAGAAAATGACAAATGTGTGTGGTGTTATGCAAGGCACAAAGTAGATTATGTCATCTGTATCCAGGCCACTGGCATGGGGATGGGGCAGGGGTCTTGGTATTTAATGGAGTCTCTGAATTAGATTAGAGAGCAGAGTGCACTTAACAGCCTGCAGAACCAAGGAAAATACATCATCAGGTCTGATATCAACTAGTGCAATGTATATAGTATTAAGAAATCTGGCTTTAGTCGTGTATACTATTATTTTTGATACCAGATTATTATAGTGAAGATTGTGACATTTGTCAAAAGGTATCGAGTGACCTCAGGTTTTCATTGAAAGTTTGGCATATTTTTTGTGTTGTCTTTCATCATGGTCACCCCTTCTCTTCCTGCTTGTGTACATACTAGAAACAAATTGGCCCTCCAGTGCTGCCAGATCTTTGCTCTGCTTTTCCATTTTCTTCAATTTGTAGAAGCATTCATTGCAGACTGCAGATGTTATGTTTGTTCTGTCTTTGCTGCTGGTATTGAATGTTGTGTAATGTGAAGGCAATTAAGCATCAGCTCACAGTGTGTCCCCCTCCATGGAAACTTGCCAATAACAATCTGAGAAAATGACAAATGTGTGTGGTGTTATGCAAGGCACAAAGTAGATTATGTATTGGTATTTAATGGGGTCTCTGAATTAGATTAGAGAGCAGAGTGCACTTAACAGCCTGCAGAACCAAGGAAAATACATCATCAGGTCTGATATCAACTAGTGCAATGTATATAGTATTAAGAAATCTGGCTTTAGTCGTGTATACTATTATTTTTGATACCAGATTATTATAGTGAAGATTGTGACATTTGTCAAAAGGTATCGAGTGACCTCAGGTTTTCATTGAAAGTTTGGCTTATTTTTTGTGTTGTCTTTCATCATGGTCACTTCCTGCTTGTGTACATACTAGAAACAAATTGGCCCTCCAGTGCTGCCAGATCTTTGCTCTGCTTTTCCATTTTTTTCAATTTGTAGAAGCATTCATCGCAGACTGCAGATGTTATGTTTGTTCTGTCTTTGCTGCTGGTATTGAATGTTGTGTAATGTGAAGGCAATTAAGCATCAGCTCACAGTGTGTCCCCCTCCATGGAAACTTGCCAATAACAATCTGAGAAAATGACAAATGTGTGTGGTGTTATGCAAGGCACAAAGTAGATTATGTCATCTGTATCCAGGCCACTGGCATGGGGATGGGGCAGGGGTCTTGGTATTTAATGGAGTCTCTGAATTAGATTAGAGAGCAGAGTGCACTTAACAGCCTGCAGAACCAAGGAAAATACATCATCAGGTCTGATATCAACTAGTGCAATGTATATAGTATTAAGAAATCTGGCTTTAGTCGTGTATACTATTATTTTTGATACCAGATTATTATAGTGAAGATTGTGACATTTGTCAAAAGGTATCGAGTGACCTCAGGTTTTCATTGAAAGTTTGGCTTATTTTTTGTGTTGTCTTTCATCATGGTCACCCCTTCTCTTCCTGCTTGTGTACATACTAGAAACAAATTGGCCCTCCAGTGCTGCCAGATCTTTGCTCTGCTTTTCCATTTTTTTCAATTTGTAGAAGCATTCATTGCAGACTGCAGATGTTATGTTTGTTCTGTCTTTGCTGCTGGTATTGAATGTTGTGTAATGTGAAGGCAATTAAGCATCAGCTCACAGTGTGTCCCCCTCCATGGAAACTTGCCAATAACAATCTGAGAAAATGACAAATGTGTGTGGTGTTATGCAAGGCACAAAGTAGATTATGTATTGGTATTTAATGGGGTCTCTGAATTAGATTAGAGAGCAGAGTGCACTTAACAGCCTGCAGAACCAAGGAAAATACATCATCAGGTCTGATATCAACTAGTGCAATGTATATAGTATTAAGAAATCTGGCTTTAGTCGTGTATACTATTATTTTTGATACCAGATTATTATAGTGAAGATTGTGACATTTGTCAAAAGGTATCGAGTGACCTCAGGTTTTCATTGAAAGTTTGGCTTATTTTTTGTGTTGTCTTTCATCATGGTCACTTCCTGCTTGTGTACATACTAGAAACAAATTGGCCCTCCAGTGCTGCCAGATCTTTGCTCTGCTTTTCCATTTTTTTCAATTTGTAGAAGCATTCATTGCAGACTGCAGATGTTATGTTTGTTCTGTCTTTGCTGCTGGTATTGAATGTTGTGTAATGTGAAGGCAATTAAGCATCAGCTCACAGTGTGTCCCCCTCCATGGAAACTTGCCAATAACAATCTGAGAAAATGACAAATGTGTGTGGTGTTATGCAAGGCACAAAGTAGATTATGTCATCTGTATCCAGGCCACTGGCATGGGGATGGGGCAGGGGTCTTGGTATTTAATGGAGTCTCTGAATTAGATTAGAGAGCAGAGTGCACTTAACAGCCTGCAGAACCAAGGAAAATACATCATCAGGTCTGATATCAACTAGTGCAATGTATATAGTATTAAGAAATCTGGCTTTAGTCGTGTATACTATTATTTTTGATACCAGATTATTATAGTGAAGATTGTGACATTTGTCAAAAGGTATCGAGTGACCTCAGGTTTTCATTGAAAGTTTGGCATATTTTTTGTGTTGTCTTTCATCATGGTCACCCCTTCTCTTCCTGCTTGTGTACATACTAGAAACAAATTGGCCCTCCAGTGCTGCCAGATCTTTGCTCTGCTTTTCCATTTTCTTCAATTTGTAGAAGCATTCATTGCAGACTGCAGATGTTATGTTTGTTCTGTCTTTGCTGCTGGTATTGAATGTTGTGTAATGTGAAGGCAATTAAGCATCAGCTCACAGTGTGTCCCCCTCCATGGAAACTTGCCAATAACAATCTGAGAAAATGACAAATGTGTGTGGTGTTATGCAAGGCACAAAGTAGATTATGTCATCTGTATCCAGGCCACTGGCATGGGGATGGGGCAGGGGTCTTGGTATTTAATGGAGTCTCTGAATTAGATTAGAGAGCAGAGTGCACTTAACAGCCTGCAGAACCAAGGAAAATACATCATCAGGTCTGATATCAACTAGTGCAATGTATATAGTATTAAGAAATCTGGCTTTAGTCGTGTATACTATTATTTTTGATACCAGATTATTATAGTGAAGATTGTGACATTTGTCAAAAGGTATCGAGTGACCTCAGGTTTTCATTGAAAGTTTGGCTTATTTTTTGTGTTGTCTTTCATCATGGTCACCCCTTCTCTTCCTGCTTGTGTACATACTAGAAACAAATTGGCCCTCCAGTGCTGCCAGATCTTTGCTCTGCTTTTCCATTTTTTTCAATTTGTAGAAGCATTCATTGCAGACTGCAGATGTTATGTTTGTTCTGTCTTTGCTGCTGGTATTGAATGTTGTGTAATGTGAAGGCAATTAAGCATCAGCTCACAGTGTGTCCCCCTCCATGGAAACTTGCCAATAACAATCTGAGAAAATGACAAATGTGTGTGGTGTTATGCAAGGCACAAAGTAGATTATGTATTGGTATTTAATGGGGTCTCTGAATTAGATTAGAGAGCAGAGTGCACTTAACAGCCTGCAGAACCAAGGAAAATACATCATCAGGTCTGATATCAACTAGTGCAATGTATATAGTATTAAGAAATCTGGCTTTAGTCGTGTATACTATTATTTTTGATACCAGATTATTATAGTGAAGATTGTGACATTTGTCAAAAGGTATCGAGTGACCTCAGGTTTTCATTGAAAGTTTGGCTTATTTTTTGTGTTGTCTTTCATCATGGTCACTTCCTGCTTGTGTACATACTAGAAACAAATTGGCCCTCCAGTGCTGCCAGATCTTTGCTCTGCTTTTCCATTTTTTTCAATTTGTAGAAGCATTCATCGCAGACTGCAGATGTTATGTTTGTTCTGTCTTTGCTGCTGGTATTGAATGTTGTGTAATGTGAAGGCAATTAAGCATCAGCTCACAGTGTGTCCCCCTCCATGGAAACTTGCCAATAACAATCTGAGAAAATGACAAATGTGTGTGGTGTTATGCAAGGCACAAAGTAGATTATGTCATCTGTATCCAGGCCACTGGCATGGGGATGGGGCAGGGGTCTTGGTATTTAATGGAGTCTCTGAATTAGATTAGAGAGCAGAGTGCACTTAACAGCCTGCAGAACCAAGGAAAATACATCATCAGGTCTGATATCAACTAGTGCAATGTATATAGTATTAAGAAATCTGGCTTTAGTCGTGTATACTATTATTTTTGATACCAGATTATTATAGTGAAGATTGTGACATTTGTCAAAAGGTATCGAGTGACCTCAGGTTTTCATTGAAAGTTTGGCTTATTTTTTGTGTTGTCTTTCATCATGGTCACCCCTTCTCTTCCTGCTTGTGTACATACTAGAAACAAATTGGCCCTCCAGTGCTGCCAGATCTTTGCTCTGCTTTTCCATTTTCTTCAATTTGTAGAAGCATTCATTGCAGACTGCAGATGTTATGTTTGTTCTGTCTTTGCTGCTGGTATTGAATGTTGTGTAATGTGAAGGCAATTAAGCATCAGCTCACAGTGTGTCCCCCTCCATGGAAACTTGCCAATAACAATCTGAGAAAATGACAAATGTGTGTGGTGTTATGCAAGGCACAAAGTAGATTATGTCATCTGTATCCAGGCCACTGGCATGGGGATGGGGCAGGGGTCTTGGTATTTAATGGAGTCTCTGAATTAGATTAGAGAGCAGAGTGCACTTAACAGCCTGCAGAACCAAGGAAAATACATCATCAGGTCTGATATCAACTAGTGCAATGTATATAGTATTAAGAAATCTGGCTTTAGTCGTGTATACTATTATTTTTGATACCAGATTATTATAGTGAAGATTGTGACATTTGTCAAAAGGTATCGAGTGACCTCAGGTTTTCATTGAAAGTTTGGCATATTTTTTGTGTTGTCTTTCATCATGGTCACCCCTTCTCTTCCTGCTTGTGTACATACTAGAAACAAATTGGCCCTCCAGTGCTGCCAGATCTTTGCTCTGCTTTTCCATTTTCTTCAATTTGTAGAAGCATTCATTGCAGACTGCAGATGTTATGTTTGTTCTGTCTTTGCTGCTGGTATTGAATGTTGTGTAATGTGAAGGCAATTAAGCATCAGCTCACAGTGTGTCCCCCTCCATGGAAACTTGCCAATAACAATCTGAGAAAATGACAAATGTGTGTGGTGTTATGCAAGGCACAAAGTAGATTATGTATTGGTATTTAATGGGGTCTCTGAATTAGATTAGAGAGCAGAGTGCACTTAACAGCCTGCAGAACCAAGGAAAATACATCATCAGGTCTGATATCAACTAGTGCAATGTATATAGTATTAAGAAATCTGGCTTTAGTCGTGTATACTATTATTTTTGATACCAGATTATTATAGTGAAGATTGTGACATTTGTCAAAAGGTATCGAGTGACCTCAGGTTTTCATTGAAAGTTTGGCTTATTTTTTGTGTTGTCTTTCATCATGGTCACTTCCTGCTTGTGTACATACTAGAAACAAATTGGCCCTCCAGTGCTGCCAGATCTTTGCTCTGCTTTTCCATTTTTTTCAATTTGTAGAAGCATTCATCGCAGACTGCAGATGTTATGTTTGTTCTGTCTTTGCTGCTGGTATTGAATGTTGTGTAATGTGAAGGCAATTAAGCATCAGCTCACAGTGTGTCCCCCTCCATGGAAACTTGCCAATAACAATCTGAGAAAATGACAAATGTGTGTGGTGTTATGCAAGGCACAAAGTAGATTATGTCATCTGTATCCAGGCCACTGGCATGGGGATGGGGCAGGGGTCTTGGTATTTAATGGAGTCTCTGAATTAGATTAGAGAGCAGAGTGCACTTAACAGCCTGCAGAACCAAGGAAAATACATCATCAGGTCTGATATCAACTAGTGCAATGTATATAGTATTAAGAAATCTGGCTTTAGTCGTGTATACTATTATTTTTGATACCAGATTATTATAGTGAAGATTGTGACATTTGTCAAAAGGTATCGAGTGACCTCAGGTTTTCATTGAAAGTTTGGCTTATTTTTTGTGTTGTCTTTCATCATGGTCACCCCTTCTCTTCCTGCTTGTGTACATACTAGAAACAAATTGGCCCTCCAGTGCTGCCAGATCTTTGCTCTGCTTTTCCATTTTTTTCAATTTGTAGAAGCATTCATTGCAGACTGCAGATGTTATGTTTGTTCTGTCTTTGCTGCTGGTATTGAATGTTGTGTAATGTGAAGGCAATTAAGCATCAGCTCACAGTGTGTCCCCCTCCATGGAAACTTGCCAATAACAATCTGAGAAAATGACAAATGTGTGTGGTGTTATGCAAGGCACAAAGTAGATTATGTATTGGTATTTAATGGGGTCTCTGAATTAGATTAGAGAGCAGAGTGCACTTAACAGCCTGCAGAACCAAGGAAAATACATCATCAGGTCTGATATCAACTAGTGCAATGTATATAGTATTAAGAAATCTGGCTTTAGTCGTGTATACTATTATTTTTGATACCAGATTATTATAGTGAAGATTGTGACATTTGTCAAAAGGTATCGAGTGACCTCAGGTTTTCATTGAAAGTTTGGCTTATTTTTTGTGTTGTCTTTCATCATGGTCACTTCCTGCTTGTGTACATACTAGAAACAAATTGGCCCTCCAGTGCTGCCAGATCTTTGCTCTGCTTTTCCATTTTTTTCAATTTGTAGAAGCATTCATTGCAGACTGCAGATGTTATGTTTGTTCTGTCTTTGCTGCTGGTATTGAATGTTGTGTAATGTGAAGGCAATTAAGCATCAGCTCACAGTGTGTCCCCCTCCATGGAAACTTGCCAATAACAATCTGAGAAAATGACAAATGTGTGTGGTGTTATGCAAGGCACAAAGTAGATTATGTCATCTGTATCCAGGCCACTGGCATGGGGATGGGGCAGGGGTCTTGGTATTTAATGGAGTCTCTGAATTAGATTAGAGAGCAGAGTGCACTTAACAGCCTGCAGAACCAAGGAAAATACATCATCAGGTCTGATATCAACTAGTGCAATGTATATAGTATTAAGAAATCTGGCTTTAGTCGTGTATACTATTATTTTTGATACCAGATTATTATAGTGAAGATTGTGACATTTGTCAAAAGGTATCGAGTGACCTCAGGTTTTCATTGAAAGTTTGGCATATTTTTTGTGTTGTCTTTCATCATGGTCACCCCTTCTCTTCCTGCTTGTGTACATACTAGAAACAAATTGGCCCTCCAGTGCTGCCAGATCTTTGCTCTGCTTTTCCATTTTCTTCAATTTGTAGAAGCATTCATTGCAGACTGCAGATGTTATGTTTGTTCTGTCTTTGCTGCTGGTATTGAATGTTGTGTAATGTGAAGGCAATTAAGCATCAGCTCACAGTGTGTCCCCCTCCATGGAAACTTGCCAATAACAATCTGAGAAAATGACAAATGTGTGTGGTGTTATGCAAGGCACAAAGTAGATTATGTATTGGTATTTAATGGGGTCTCTGAATTAGATTAGAGAGCAGAGTGCACTTAACAGCCTGCAGAACCAAGGAAAATACATCATCAGGTCTGATATCAACTAGTGCAATGTATATAGTATTAAGAAATCTGGCTTTAGTCGTGTATACTATTATTTTTGATACCAGATTATTATAGTGAAGATTGTGACATTTGTCAAAAGGTATCGAGTGACCTCAGGTTTTCATTGAAAGTTTGGCTTATTTTTTGTGTTGTCTTTCATCATGGTCACTTCCTGCTTGTGTACATACTAGAAACAAATTGGCCCTCCAGTGCTGCCAGATCTTTGCTCTGCTTTTCCATTTTTTTCAATTTGTAGAAGCATTCATTGCAGACTGCAGATGTTATGTTTGTTCTGTCTTTGCTGCTGGTATTGAATGTTGTGTAATGTGAAGGCAATTAAGCATCAGCTCACAGTGTGTCCCCCTCCATGGAAACTTGCCAATAACAATCTGAGAAAATGACAAATGTGTGTGGTGTTATGCAAGGCACAAAGTAGATTATGTCATCTGTATCCAGGCCACTGGCATGGGGATGGGGCAGGGGTCTTGGTATTTAATGGAGTCTCTGAATTAGATTAGAGAGCAGAGTGCACTTAACAGCCTGCAGAACCAAGGAAAATACATCATCAGGTCTGATATCAACTAGTGCAATGTATATAGTATTAAGAAATCTGGCTTTAGTCGTGTATACTATTATTTTTGATACCAGATTATTATAGTGAAGATTGTGACATTTGTCAAAAGGTATCGAGTGACCTCAGGTTTTCATTGAAAGTTTGGCTTATTTTTTGTGTTGTCTTTCATCATGGTCACCCCTTCTCTTCCTGCTTGTGTACATACTAGAAACAAATTGGCCCTCCAGTGCTGCCAGATCTTTGCTCTGCTTTTCCATTTTTTTCAATTTGTAGAAGCATTCATTGCAGACTGCAGATGTTATGTTTGTTCTGTCTTTGCTGCTGGTATTGAATGTTGTGTAATGTGAAGGCAATTAAGCATCAGCTCACAGTGTGTCCCCCTCCATGGAAACTTGCCAATAACAATCTGAGAAAATGACAAATGTGTGTGGTGTTATGCAAGGCACAAAGTAGATTATGTATTGGTATTTAATGGGGTCTCTGAATTAGATTAGAGAGCAGAGTGCACTTAACAGCCTGCAGAACCAAGGAAAATACATCATCAGGTCTGATATCAACTAGTGCAATGTATATAGTATTAAGAAATCTGGCTTTAGTCGTGTATACTATTATTTTTGATACCAGATTATTATAGTGAAGATTGTGACATTTGTCAAAAGGTATCGAGTGACCTCAGGTTTTCATTGAAAGTTTGGCTTATTTTTTGTGTTGTCTTTCATCATGGTCACTTCCTGCTTGTGTACATACTAGAAACAAATTGGCCCTCCAGTGCTGCCAGATCTTTGCTCTGCTTTTCCATTTTTTTCAATTTGTAGAAGCATTCATCGCAGACTGCAGATGTTATGTTTGTTCTGTCTTTGCTGCTGGTATTGAATGTTGTGTAATGTGAAGGCAATTAAGCATCAGCTCACAGTGTGTCCCCCTCCATGGAAACTTGCCAATAACAATCTGAGAAAATGACAAATGTGTGTGGTGTTATGCAAGGCACAAAGTAGATTATGTCATCTGTATCCAGGCCACTGGCATGGGGATGGGGCAGGGGTCTTGGTATTTAATGGAGTCTCTGAATTAGATTAGAGAGCAGAGTGCACTTAACAGCCTGCAGAACCAAGGAAAATACATCATCAGGTCTGATATCAACTAGTGCAATGTATATAGTATTAAGAAATCTGGCTTTAGTCGTGTATACTATTATTTTTGATACCAGATTATTATAGTGAAGATTGTGACATTTGTCAAAAGGTATCGAGTGACCTCAGGTTTTCATTGAAAGTTTGGCTTATTTTTTGTGTTGTCTTTCATCATGGTCACCCCTTCTCTTCCTGCTTGTGTACATACTAGAAACAAATTGGCCCTCCAGTGCTGCCAGATCTTTGCTCTGCTTTTCCATTTTTTTCAATTTGTAGAAGCATTCATTGCAGACTGCAGATGTTATGTTTGTTCTGTCTTTGCTGCTGGTATTGAATGTTGTGTAATGTGAAGGCAATTAAGCATCAGCTCACAGTGTGTCCCCCTCCATGGAAACTTGCCAATAACAATCTGAGAAAATGACAAATGTGTGTGGTGTTATGCAAGGCACAAAGTAGATTATGTCATCTGTATCCAGGCCACTGGCATGGGGATGGGGCAGGGGTCTTGGTATTTAATGGAGTCTCTGAATTAGATTAGAGAGCAGAGTGCACTTAACAGCCTGCAGAACCAAGGAAAATACATCATCAGGTCTGATATCAACTAGTGCAATGTATATAGTATTAAGAAATCTGGCTTTAGTCGTGTATACTATTATTTTTGATACCAGATTATTATAGTGAAGATTGTGACATTTGTCAAAAGGTATCGAGTGACCTCAGGTTTTCATTGAAAGTTTGGCTTATTTTTTGTGTTGTCTTTCATCATGGTCACCCCTTCTCTTCCTGCTTGTGTACATACTAGAAACAAATTGGCCCTCCAGTGCTGCCAGATCTTTGCTCTGCTTTTCCATTTTCTTCAATTTGTAGAAGCATTCATTGCAGACTGCAGATGTTATGTTTGTTCTGTCTTTGCTGCTGGTATTGAATGTTGTGTAATGTGAAGGCAATTAAGCATCAGCTCACAGTGTGTCCCCCTCCATGGAAACTTGCCAATAACAATCTGAGAAAATGACAAATGTGTGTGGTGTTATGCAAGGCACAAAGTAGATTATGTATTGGTATTTAATGGGGTCTCTGAATTAGATTAGAGAGCAGAGTGCACTTAACAGCCTGCAGAACCAAGGAAAATACATCATCAGGTCTGATATCAACTAGTGCAATGTATATAGTATTAAGAAATCTGGCTTTAGTCGTGTATACTATTATTTTTGATACCAGATTATTATAGTGAAGATTGTGACATTTGTCAAAAGGTATCGAGTGACCTCAGGTTTTCATTGAAAGTTTGGCTTATTTTTTGTGTTGTCTTTCATCATGGTCACTTCCTGCTTGTGTACATACTAGAAACAAATTGGCCCTCCAGTGCTGCCAGATCTTTGCTCTGCTTTTCCATTTTTTTCAATTTGTAGAAGCATTCATCGCAGACTGCAGATGTTATGTTTGTTCTGTCTTTGCTGCTGGTATTGAATGTTGTGTAATGTGAAGGCAATTAAGCATCAGCTCACAGTGTGTCCCCCTCCATGGAAACTTGCCAATAACAATCTGAGAAAATGACAAATGTGTGTGGTGTTATGCAAGGCACAAAGTAGATTATGTCATCTGTATCCAGGCCACTGGCATGGGGATGGGGCAGGGGTCTTGGTATTTAATGGAGTCTCTGAATTAGATTAGAGAGCAGAGTGCACTTAACAGCCTGCAGAACCAAGGAAAATACATCATCAGGTCTGATATCAACTAGTGCAATGTATATAGTATTAAGAAATCTGGCTTTAGTCGTGTATACTATTATTTTTGATACCAGATTATTATAGTGAAGATTGTGACATTTGTCAAAAGGTATCGAGTGACCTCAGGTTTTCATTGAAAGTTTGGCTTATTTTTTGTGTTGTCTTTCATCATGGTCACCCCTTCTCTTCCTGCTTGTGTACATACTAGAAACAAATTGGCCCTCCAGTGCTGCCAGATCTTTGCTCTGCTTTTCCATTTTTTTCAATTTGTAGAAGCATTCATTGCAGACTGCAGATGTTATGTTTGTTCTGTCTTTGCTGCTGGTATTGAATGTTGTGTAATGTGAAGGCAATTAAGCATCAGCTCACAGTGTGTCCCCCTCCATGGAAACTTGCCAATAACAATCTGAGAAAATGACAAATGTGTGTGGTGTTATGCAAGGCACAAAGTAGATTATGTATTGGTATTTAATGGGGTCTCTGAATTAGATTAGAGAGCAGAGTGCACTTAACAGCCTGCAGAACCAAGGAAAATACATCATCAGGTCTGATATCAACTAGTGCAATGTATATAGTATTAAGAAATCTGGCTTTAGTCGTGTATACTATTATTTTTGATACCAGATTATTATAGTGAAGATTGTGACATTTGTCAAAAGGTATCGAGTGACCTCAGGTTTTCATTGAAAGTTTGGCTTATTTTTTGTGTTGTCTTTCATCATGGTCACTTCCTGCTTGTGTACATACTAGAAACAAATTGGCCCTCCAGTGCTGCCAGATCTTTGCTCTGCTTTTCCATTTTTTTCAATTTGTAGAAGCATTCATTGCAGACTGCAGATGTTATGTTTGTTCTGTCTTTGCTGCTGGTATTGAATGTTGTGTAATGTGAAGGCAATTAAGCATCAGCTCACAGTGTGTCCCCCTCCATGGAAACTTGCCAATAACAATCTGAGAAAATGACAAATGTGTGTGGTGTTATGCAAGGCACAAAGTAGATTATGTCATCTGTATCCAGGCCACTGGCATGGGGATGGGGCAGGGGTCTTGGTATTTAATGGAGTCTCTGAATTAGATTAGAGAGCAGAGTGCACTTAACAGCCTGCAGAACCAAGGAAAATACATCATCAGGTCTGATATCAACTAGTGCAATGTATATAGTATTAAGAAATCTGGCTTTAGTCGTGTATACTATTATTTTTGATACCAGATTATTATAGTGAAGATTGTGACATTTGTCAAAAGGTATCGAGTGACCTCAGGTTTTCATTGAAAGTTTGGCTTATTTTTTGTGTTGTCTTTCATCATGGTCACCCCTTCTCTTCCTGCTTGTGTACATACTAGAAACAAATTGGCCCTCCAGTGCTGCCAGATCTTTGCTCTGCTTTTCCATTTTTTTCAATTTGTAGAAGCATTCATTGCAGACTGCAGATGTTATGTTTGTTCTGTCTTTGCTGCTGGTATTGAATGTTGTGTAATGTGAAGGCAATTAAGCATCAGCTCACAGTGTGTCCCCCTCCATGGAAACTTGCCAATAACAATCTGAGAAAATGACAAATGTGTGTGGTGTTATGCAAGGCACAAAGTAGATTATGTATTGGTATTTAATGGGGTCTCTGAATTAGATTAGAGAGCAGAGTGCACTTAACAGCCTGCAGAACCAAGGAAAATACATCATCAGGTCTGATATCAACTAGTGCAATGTATATAGTATTAAGAAATCTGGCTTTAGTCGTGTATACTATTATTTTTGATACCAGATTATTATAGTGAAGATTGTGACATTTGTCAAAAGGTATCGAGTGACCTCAGGTTTTCATTGAAAGTTTGGCTTATTTTTTGTGTTGTCTTTCATCATGGTCACTTCCTGCTTGTGTACATACTAGAAACAAATTGGCCCTCCAGTGCTGCCAGATCTTTGCTCTGCTTTTCCATTTTTTTCAATTTGTAGAAGCATTCATCGCAGACTGCAGATGTTATGTTTGTTCTGTCTTTGCTGCTGGTATTGAATGTTGTGTAATGTGAAGGCAATTAAGCATCAGCTCACAGTGTGTCCCCCTCCATGGAAACTTGCCAATAACAATCTGAGAAAATGACAAATGTGTGTGGTGTTATGCAAGGCACAAAGTAGATTATGTCATCTGTATCCAGGCCACTGGCATGGGGATGGGGCAGGGGTCTTGGTATTTAATGGAGTCTCTGAATTAGATTAGAGAGCAGAGTGCACTTAACAGCCTGCAGAACCAAGGAAAATACATCATCAGGTCTGATATCAACTAGTGCAATGTATATAGTATTAAGAAATCTGGCTTTAGTCGTGTATACTATTATTTTTGATACCAGATTATTATAGTGAAGATTGTGACATTTGTCAAAAGGTATCGAGTGACCTCAGGTTTTCATTGAAAGTTTGGCTTATTTTTTGTGTTGTCTTTCATCATGGTCACCCCTTCTCTTCCTGCTTGTGTACATACTAGAAACAAATTGGCCCTCCAGTGCTGCCAGATCTTTGCTCTGCTTTTCCATTTTTTTCAATTTGTAGAAGCATTCATTGCAGACTGCAGATGTTATGTTTGTTCTGTCTTTGCTGCTGGTATTGAATGTTGTGTAATGTGAAGGCAATTAAGCATCAGCTCACAGTGTGTCCCCCTCCATGGAAACTTGCCAATAACAATCTGAGAAAATGACAAATGTGTGTGGTGTTATGCAAGGCACAAAGTAGATTATGTCATCTGTATCCAGGCCACTGGCATGGGGATGGGGCAGGGGTCTTGGTATTTAATGGAGTCTCTGAATTAGATTAGAGAGCAGAGTGCACTTAACAGCCTGCAGAACCAAGGAAAATACATCATCAGGTCTGATATCAACTAGTGCAATGTATATAGTATTAAGAAATCTGGCTTTAGTCGTGTATACTATTATTTTTGATACCAGATTATTATAGTGAAGATTGTGACATTTGTCAAAAGGTATCGAGTGACCTCAGGTTTTTCATTGAAAGTTTGGCTTATTTTTTGTGTTGTCTTTCATCATGGTCACCCCTTCTCTTCCTGCTTGTGTACATACTAGAAACAAATTGGCCCTCCAGTGCTGCCAGATCTTTGCTCTGCTTTTCCATTTTCTTCAATTTGTAGAAGCATTCATTGCAGACTGCAGATGTTATGTTTGTTCTGTCTTTGCTGCCTGGTATTGAATGTTGTGTAATGTGAAGGCAATTAAGCATCAGCTCACAGTGTGTCCCCCTCCATGGAAACTTGCCAATAACAATCTGAGAAAATGACAAATGTGTGTGGTGTTATGCAAGGCACAAAGTAGATTATGTATTGGTATTTAATGGGGTCTCTGAATTAGATTAGAGAGCAGAGTGCACTTAACAGCCTGCAGAACCAAGGAAAATACATCATCAGGTCTGATATCAACTAGTGCAATGTATATAGTATTAAGAAATCTGGCTTTAGTCGTGTATACTATTATTTTTGATACCAGATTATTATAGTGAAGATTGTGACATTTGTCAAAAGGTATCGAGTGACCTCAGGTTTTCATTGAAAGTTTGGCTTATTTTTTGTGTTGTCTTTCATCATGGTCACTTCCTGCTTGTGTACATACTAGAAACAAATTGGCCCTCCAGTGCTGCCAGATCTTTGCTCTGCTTTTCCATTTTTTTCAATTTGTAGAAGCATTCATCGCAGACTGCAGATGTTATGTTTGTTCTGTCTTTGCTGCTGGTATTGAATGTTGTGTAATGTGAAGGCAATTAAGCATCAGCTCACAGTGTGTCCCCCCTCCATGGAAACTTGCCAATAACAATCTGAGAAAATGACAAATGTGTGTGGTGTTATGCAAGGCACAAAGTAGATTATGTCATCTGTATCCAGGCCACTGGCATGGGGATGGGGCAGGGGTCTTGGTATTTAATGGAGTCTCTGAATTAGATTAGAGAGCAGAGTGCACTTAACAGCCTGCAGAACCAAGGAAAATACATCATCAGGTCTGATATCAACTAGTGCAATGTATATAGTATTAAGAAATCTGGCTTTAGTCGTGTATACTATTATTTTTGATACCAGATTATTATAGTGAAGATTGTGACATTTGTCAAAAGGTATCGAGTGACCTCAGGTTTTCATTGAAAGTTTGGCTTATTTTTGTGTTGTCTTTCATCATGGTCACCCCTTCTCTTCCTGCTTGTGTACATACTAGAAACAAATTGGCCCTCCAGTGCTGCCAGATCTTTGCTCTGCTTTTCCATTTTTTTCAATTTGTAGAAGCATTCATTGCAGACTGCAGATGTTATGTTTGTTCTGTCTTTGCTGCTGGTATTGAATGTTGTGTAATGTGAAGGCAATTAAGCATCAGCTCACAGTGTGTCCCCCTCCATGGAAACTTGCCAATAACAATCTGAGAAAATGACAAATGTGTGTGGTGTTATGCAAGGCACAAAGTAGATTATGTATTGGTATTTAATGGGGTCTCTGAATTAGATTAGAGAGCAGAGTGCACTTAACAGCCTGCAGAACCAAGGAAAATACATCATCAGGTCTGATATCAACTAGTGCAATGTATATAGTATTAAGAAATCTGGCTTTAGTCGTGTATACTATTATTTTTGATACCAGATTATTATAGTGAAGATTGTGACATTTGTCAAAAGGTATCGAGTGACCTCAGGTTTTCATTGAAAGTTTGGCTTATTTTTTGTGTTGTCTTTCATCATGGTCACTTCCTGCTTGTGTACATACTAGAAACAAATTGGCCCTCCAGTGCTGCCAGATCTTTGCTCTGCTTTTCCATTTTTTTCAATTTGTAGAAGCATTCATTGCAGACTGCAGATGTTATGTTTGTTCTGTCTTTGCTGCTGGTATTGAATGTTGTGTAATGTGAAGGCAATTAAGCATCAGCTCACAGTGTGTCCCCCTCCATGGAAACTTGCCAATAACAATCTGAGAAAATGACAAATGTGTGTGGTGTTATGCAAGGCACAAAGTAGATTATGTCATCTGTATCCAGGCCACTGGCATGGGGATGGGGCAGGGGTCTTGGTATTTAATGGAGTCTCTGAATTAGATTAGAGAGCAGAGTGCACTTAACAGCCTGCAGAACCAAGGAAAATACATCATCAGGTCTGATATCAACTAGTGCAATGTATATAGTATTAAGAAATCTGGCTTTAGTCGTGTATACTATTATTTTTGATACCAGATTATTATAGTGAAGATTGTGACATTTGTCAAAAGGTATCGAGTGACCTCAGGTTTTCATTGAAAGTTTGGCATATTTTTTGTGTTGTCTTTCATCATGGTCACCCCTTCTCTTCCTGCTTGTGTACATACTAGAAACAAATTGGCCCTCCAGTGCTGCCAGATCTTTGCTCTGCTTTTCCATTTTCTTCAATTTGTAGAAGCATTCATTGCAGACTGCAGATGTTATGTTTGTTCTGTCTTTGCTGCTGGTATTGAATGTTGTGTAATGTGAAGGCAATTAAGCATCAGCTCACAGTGTGTCCCCCTCCATGGAAACTTGCCAATAACAATCTGAGAAAATGACAAATGTGTGTGGTGTTATGCAAGGCACAAAGTAGATTATGTATTGGTATTTAATGGGGTCTCTGAATTAGATTAGAGAGCAGAGTGCACTTAACAGCCTGCAGAACCAAGGAAAATACATCATCAGGTCTGATATCAACTAGTGCAATGTATATAGTATTAAGAAATCTGGCTTTAGTCGTGTATACTATTATTTTTGATACCAGATTATTATAGTGAAGATTGTGACATTTGTCAAAAGGTATCGAGTGACCTCAGGTTTTCATTGAAAGTTTGGCTTATTTTTTGTGTTGTCTTTCATCATGGTCACTTCCTGCTTGTGTACATACTAGAAACAAATTGGCCCTCCAGTGCTGCCAGATCTTTGCTCTGCTTTTCCATTTTTTTCAATTTGTAGAAGCATTCATTGCAGACTGCAGATGTTATGTTTGTTCTGTCTTTGCTGCTGGTATTGAATGTTGTGTAATGTGAAGGCAATTAAGCATCAGCTCACAGTGTGTCCCCCTCCATGGAAACTTGCCAATAACAATCTGAGAAAATGACAAATGTGTGTGGTGTTATGCAAGGCACAAAGTAGATTATGTCATCTGTATCCAGGCCACTGGCATGGGGATGGGGCAGGGGTCTTGGTATTTAATGGAGTCTCTGAATTAGATTAGAGAGCAGAGTGCACTTAACAGCCTGCAGAACCAAGGAAAATACATCATCAGGTCTGATATCAACTAGTGCAATGTATATAGTATTAAGAAATCTGGCTTTAGTCGTGTATACTATTATTTTTGATACCAGATTATTATAGTGAAGATTGTGACATTTGTCAAAAGGTATCGAGTGACCTCAGGTTTTCATTGAAAGTTTGGCTTATTTTTTGTGTTGTCTTTCATCATGGTCACCCCTTCTCTTCCTGCTTGTGTACATACTAGAAACAAATTGGCCCTCCAGTGCTGCCAGATCTTTGCTCTGCTTTTCCATTTTTTTCAATTTGTAGAAGCATTCATTGCAGACTGCAGATGTTATGTTTGTTCTGTCTTTGCTGCTGGTATTGAATGTTGTGTAATGTGAAGGCAATTAAGCATCAGCTCACAGTGTGTCCCCCTCCATGGAAACTTGCCAATAACAATCTGAGAAAATGACAAATGTGTGTGGTGTTATGCAAGGCACAAAGTAGATTATGTATTGGTATTTAATGGGGTCTCTGAATTAGATTAGAGAGCAGAGTGCACTTAACAGCCTGCAGAACCAAGGAAAATACATCATCAGGTCTGATATCAACTAGTGCAATGTATATAGTATTAAGAAATCTGGCTTTAGTCGTGTATACTATTATTTTTGATACCAGATTATTATAGTGAAGATTGTGACATTTGTCAAAAGGTATCGAGTGACCTCAGGTTTTCATTGAAAGTTTGGCTTATTTTTTGTGTTGTCTTTCATCATGGTCACTTCCTGCTTGTGTACATACTAGAAACAAATTGGCCCTCCAGTGCTGCCAGATCTTTGCTCTGCTTTTCCATTTTTTTCAATTTGTAGAAGCATTCATCGCAGACTGCAGATGTTATGTTTGTTCTGTCTTTGCTGCTGGTATTGAATGTTGTGTAATGTGAAGGCAATTAAGCATCAGCTCACAGTGTGTCCCCCTCCATGGAAACTTGCCAATAACAATCTGAGAAAATGACAAATGTGTGTGGTGTTATGCAAGGCACAAAGTAGATTATGTCATCTGTATCCAGGCCACTGGCATGGGGATGGGGCAGGGGTCTTGGTATTTAATGGAGTCTCTGAATTAGATTAGAGAGCAGAGTGCACTTAACAGCCTGCAGAACCAAGGAAAATACATCATCAGGTCTGATATCAACTAGTGCAATGTATATAGTATTAAGAAATCTGGCTTTAGTCGTGTATACTATTATTTTTGATACCAGATTATTATAGTGAAGATTGTGACATTTGTCAAAAGGTATCGAGTGACCTCAGGTTTTCATTGAAAGTTTGGCTTATTTTTTGTGTTGTCTTTCATCATGGTCACCCCTTCTCTTCCTGCTTGTGTACATACTAGAAACAAATTGGCCCTCCAGTGCTGCCAGATCTTTGCTCTGCTTTTCCATTTTTTTCAATTTGTAGAAGCATTCATTGCAGACTGCAGATGTTATGTTTGTTCTGTCTTTGCTGCTGGTATTGAATGTTGTGTAATGTGAAGGCAATTAAGCATCAGCTCACAGTGTGTCCCCCTCCATGGAAACTTGCCAATAACAATCTGAGAAAATGACAAATGTGTGTGGTGTTATGCAAGGCACAAAGTAGATTATGTCATCTGTATCCAGGCCACTGGCATGGGGATGGGGCAGGGGTCTTGGTATTTAATGGAGTCTCTGAATTAGATTAGAGAGCAGAGTGCACTTAACAGCCTGCAGAACCAAGGAAAATACATCATCAGGTCTGATATCAACTAGTGCAATGTATATAGTATTAAGAAATCTGGCTTTAGTCGTGTATACTATTATTTTTGATACCAGATTATTATAGTGAAGATTGTGACATTTGTCAAAAGGTATCGAGTGACCTCAGGTTTTCATTGAAAGTTTGGCTTATTTTTTGTGTTGTCTTTCATCATGGTCACCCCTTCTCTTCCTGCTTGTGTACATACTAGAAACAAATTGGCCCTCCAGTGCTGCCAGATCTTTGCTCTGCTTTTCCATTTTCTTCAATTTGTAGAAGCATTCATTGCAGACTGCAGATGTTATGTTTGTTCTGTCTTTGCTGCTGGTATTGAATGTTGTGTAATGTGAAGGCAATTAAGCATCAGCTCACAGTGTGTCCCCCTCCATGGAAACTTGCCAATAACAATCTGAGAAAATGACAAATGTGTGTGGTGTTATGCAAGGCACAAAGTAGATTATGTATTGGTATTTAATGGGGTCTCTGAATTAGATTAGAGAGCAGAGTGCACTTAACAGCCTGCAGAACCAAGGAAAATACATCATCAGGTCTGATATCAACTAGTGCAATGTATATAGTATTAAGAAATCTGGCTTTAGTCGTGTATACTATTATTTTTGATACCAGATTATTATAGTGAAGATTGTGACATTTGTCAAAAGGTATCGAGTGACCTCAGGTTTTCATTGAAAGTTTGGCTTATTTTTTGTGTTGTCTTTCATCATGGTCACTTCCTGCTTGTGTACATACTAGAAACAAATTGGCCCTCCAGTGCTGCCAGATCTTTGCTCTGCTTTTCCATTTTTTTCAATTTGTAGAAGCATTCATCGCAGACTGCAGATGTTATGTTTGTTCTGTCTTTGCTGCTGGTATTGAATGTTGTGTAATGTGAAGGCAATTAAGCATCAGCTCACAGTGTGTCCCCCTCCATGGAAACTTGCCAATAACAATCTGAGAAAATGACAAATGTGTGTGGTGTTATGCAAGGCACAAAGTAGATTATGTCATCTGTATCCAGGCCACTGGCATGGGGATGGGGCAGGGGTCTTGGTATTTAATGGAGTCTCTGAATTAGATTAGAGAGCAGAGTGCACTTAACAGCCTGCAGAACCAAGGAAAATACATCATCAGGTCTGATATCAACTAGTGCAATGTATATAGTATTAAGAAATCTGGCTTTAGTCGTGTATACTATTATTTTTGATACCAGATTATTATAGTGAAGATTGTGACATTTGTCAAAAGGTATCGAGTGACCTCAGGTTTTCATTGAAAGTTTGGCTTATTTTTTGTGTTGTCTTTCATCATGGTCACCCCTTCTCTTCCTGCTTGTGTACATACTAGAAACAAATTGGCCCTCCAGTGCTGCCAGATCTTTGCTCTGCTTTTCCATTTTTTTCAATTTGTAGAAGCATTCATTGCAGACTGCAGATGTTATGTTTGTTCTGTCTTTGCTGCTGGTATTGAATGTTGTGTAATGTGAAGGCAATTAAGCATCAGCTCACAGTGTGTCCCCCTCCATGGAAACTTGCCAATAACAATCTGAGAAAATGACAAATGTGTGTGGTGTTATGCAAGGCACAAAGTAGATTATGTATTGGTATTTAATGGGGTCTCTGAATTAGATTAGAGAGCAGAGTGCACTTAACAGCCTGCAGAACCAAGGAAAATACATCATCAGGTCTGATATCAACTAGTGCAATGTATATAGTATTAAGAAATCTGGCTTTAGTCGTGTATACTATTATTTTTGATACCAGATTATTATAGTGAAGATTGTGACATTTGTCAAAAGGTATCGAGTGACCTCAGGTTTTCATTGAAAGTTTGGCTTATTTTTTGTGTTGTCTTTCATCATGGTCACTTCCTGCTTGTGTACATACTAGAAACAAATTGGCCCTCCAGTGCTGCCAGATCTTTGCTCTGCTTTTCCATTTTTTTCAATTTGTAGAAGCATTCATCGCAGACTGCAGATGTTATGTTTGTTCTGTCTTTGCTGCTGGTATTGAATGTTGTGTAATGTGAAGGCAATTAAGCATCAGCTCACAGTGTGTCCCCCTCCATGGAAACTTGCCAATAACAATCTGAGAAAATGACAAATGTGTGTGGTGTTATGCAAGGCACAAAGTAGATTATGTCATCTGTATCCAGGCCACTGGCATGGGGATGGGGCAGGGGTCTTGGTATTTAATGGAGTCTCTGAATTAGATTAGAGAGCAGAGTGCACTTAACAGCCTGCAGAACCAAGGAAAATACATCATCAGGTCTGATATCAACTAGTGCAATGTATATAGTATTAAGAAATCTGGCTTTAGTCGTGTATACTATTATTTTTGATACCAGATTATTATAGTGAAGATTGTGACATTTGTCAAAAGGTATCGAGTGACCTCAGGTTTTCATTGAAAGTTTGGCTTATTTTTTGTGTTGTCTTTCATCATGGTCACCCCTTCTCTTCCTGCTTGTGTACATACTAGAAACAAATTGGCCCTCCAGTGCTGCCAGATCTTTGCTCTGCTTTTCCATTTTCTTCAATTTGTAGAAGCATTCATTGCAGACTGCAGATGTTATGTTTGTTCTGTCTTTGCTGCTGGTATTGAATGTTGTGTAATGTGAAGGCAATTAAGCATCAGCTCACAGTGTGTCCCCCTCCATGGAAACTTGCCAATAACAATCTGAGAAAATGACAAATGTGTGTGGTGTTATGCAAGGCACAAAGTAGATTATGTATTGGTATTTAATGGGGTCTCTGAATTAGATTAGAGAGCAGAGTGCACTTAACAGCCTGCAGAACCAAGGAAAATACATCATCAGGTCTGATATCAACTAGTGCAATGTATATAGTATTAAGAAATCTGGCTTTAGTCGTGTATACTATTATTTTTGATACCAGATTATTATAGTGAAGATTGTGACATTTGTCAAAAGGTATCGAGTGACCTCAGGTTTTCATTGAAAGTTTGGCTTATTTTTTGTGTTGTCTTTCATCATGGTCACTTCCTGCTTGTGTACATACTAGAAACAAATTGGCCCTCCAGTGCTGCCAGATCTTTGCTCTGCTTTTCCATTTTTTTCAATTTGTAGAAGCATTCATCGCAGACTGCAGATGTTATGTTTGTTCTGTCTTTGCTGCTGGTATTGAATGTTGTGTAATGTGAAGGCAATTAAGCATCAGCTCACAGTGTGTCCCCCTCCATGGAAACTTGCCAATAACAATCTGAGAAAATGACAAATGTGTGTGGTGTTATGCAAGGCACAAAGTAGATTATGTCATCTGTATCCAGGCCACTGGCATGGGGATGGGGCAGGGGTCTTGGTATTTAATGGAGTCTCTGAATTAGATTAGAGAGCAGAGTGCACTTAACAGCCTGCAGAACCAAGGAAAATACATCATCAGGTCTGATATCAACTAGTGCAATGTATATAGTATTAAGAAATCTGGCTTTAGTCGTGTATACTATTATTTTTGATACCAGATTATTATAGTGAAGATTGTGACATTTGTCAAAAGGTATCGAGTGACCTCAGGTTTTCATTGAAAGTTTGGCTTATTTTTTGTGTTGTCTTTCATCATGGTCACCCCTTCTCTTCCTGCTTGTGTACATACTAGAAACAAATTGGCCCTCCAGTGCTGCCAGATCTTTGCTCTGCTTTTCCATTTTTTTCAATTTGTAGTAGCATTCATTGCAGACTGCAGATGTTATGTTTGTTCTGTCTTTGCTGCTGGTATTGAATGTTGTGTAATGTGAAGGCAATTAAGCATCAGCTCACAGTGTGTCCCCCTCCATGGAAACTTGCCAATAACAATCTGAGAAAATGACAAATGTGTGTGGTGTTATGCAAGGCACAAAGTAGATTATGTATTGGTATTTAATGGGGTCTCTGAATTAGATTAGAGAGCAGAGTGCACTTAACAGCCTGCAGAACCAAGGAAAATACATCATCAGGTCTGATATCAACTAGTGCAATGTATATAGTATTAAGAAATCTGGCTTTAGTCGTGTATACTATTATTTTTGATACCAGATTATTATAGTGAAGATTGTGACATTTGTCAAAAGGTATCGAGTGACCTCAGGTTTTCATTGAAAGTTTGGCTTATTTTTTGTGTTGTCTTTCATCATGGTCACTTCCTGCTTGTGTACATACTAGAAACAAATTGGCCCTCCAGTGCTGCCAGATCTTTGCTCTGCTTTTCCATTTTTTTCAATTTGTAGAAGCATTCATTGCAGACTGCAGATGTTATGTTTGTTCTGTCTTTGCTGCTGGTATTGAATGTTGTGTAATGTGAAGGCAATTAAGCATCAGCTCACAGTGTGTCCCCCTCCATGGAAACTTGCCAATAACAATCTGAGAAAATGACAAATGTGTGTGGTGTTATGCAAGGCACAAAGTAGATTATGTCATCTGTATCCAGGCCACTGGCATGGGGATGGGGCAGGGGTCTTGGTATTTAATGGAGTCTCTGAATTAGATTAGAGAGCAGAGTGCACTTAACAGCCTGCAGAACCAAGGAAAATACATCATCAGGTCTGATATCAACTAGTGCAATGTATATAGTATTAAGAAATCTGGCTTTAGTCGTGTATACTATTATTTTTGATACCAGATTATTATAGTGAAGGTTGTGACATTTGTCAAAAGGTATTGAGTGACCTCAGGTTTTCATTGAAAGTTTGGCTTATTTTTTGTGTTGTCTTTCATCATGGTCACCCCTTCTCCTCCTGCTTGTGTACATACTAGAAACAAATTGGCCCTCCAGTGCTGCCAAATCTTTGCTCTGCTTTTCCATTTTTTTCAATTTGTAGAAGCATTCATCGCAGACTGCAGATGTTATGTTTGTTCTGTCTTTGCTGCTGGTATTGAATGTTGTGTAATGTGAAGGCAATTAAGCATCAGCTCACAGTGTGTCCCCCTCCATGGAAACCTGCCAATAACAATCTGAGAAAATGACAAATGTGTGTGGTGTTATGCAAGGCACAAAGTAGATTATGTCATCTGTATCAAGGCCACTGGCATGGGGATGGGGCAGGGGTCTTGGTATTTAATGGGGTCTCTGAATTAGATTAGAGAGCAGAGTGCACTTAACAGCCTGCAGAACCAAGGAAAATACATCATCAGGTCTGATATCAACTAGTGCAATGTATATAGTATTAAGAAATCTGGCTTTAGTCGTGTATACTATTATTTTTGATACCAGATTATTATAGTGAAGATTGTGACATTTGTCAAAAGGTATTGAGTGACCTCAGGTTTTCATTGAAAGTTTGGCATATTTTTTGTGTTGTCTTTCATCATGGTCACCCCTTCTCCTCCTGCTTGTGTACATACTAGAAACAAATTGGCCCTCCAGTGCTGCCAGATCTTTGCTCTGCTTTTCCATTTTTTAAAATTTGTAGAAGCATTCATCGCAGACTGCAGATGTTATGTTTGTTCTGTCTTTGCTGCTGGTATTGAATGTTGTGTAATGTGAAGGCAATTAAGCATCAGCTCACAGTGTGTCCCCCTCCATGGAAACTTGCCAATAACAATCTGAGAAAATGACAAATGTGTGTGGTGTTATGCAAGGCACAAAGTAGATTATGTCATCTGTATCCAGGCCACTGGCATGGGGATGGGGCAGGGGTCTTGGTATTTAATGGGGTCTCTGAATTAGATTAGAGAGCAGAGTGCACTTAACAGCCTGCAGAACCAAGGAAAATACATCATCAGGTCTGATATCAACTAGTGCAATGTATATAGTATTAAGAAATCTGGCTTTAGTCGTGTATACTATTCTTTTTGATACCAGATTATTATAGTGAAGATTGTGACATTTGTCAAAAGGTATCGAGTGACCTCAGGTTTTCATTGAAAGTTTGGCTTATTTTTTGTGTTGTCTTTCATCATGGTCACCCCTTCTCTTCCTGCTTGTGTACATACTAGAAACAAATTGGCCCTCCAGTGCTGCCAGATCTTTGCTCTGCTTTTCCATTTTTTTCAATTTGTAGAAGCATTCATTGCAGACTGCAGATGTTATGTTTGTTCTGTCTTTGCTGCTGGTATTGAATGTTGTGTAATGTGAAGGCAATTAAGCATCAGCTCACAGTGTGTCCCCCTCCATGGAAACTTGCCAATAACAATCTGAGAAAATGACAAATGTGTGTGGTGTTATGCAAGGCACAAAGTAGATTATGTCATCTGTATCCAGGCCACTGGCATGGGGATGGGGCAGGGGTCTTGGTATTTAATGGAGTCTCTGAATTAGATTAGAGAGCAGAGTGCACTTAACAGCCTGCAGAACCAAGGAAAATACATCATCAGGTCTGATATCAACTAGTGCAATGTATATAGTATTAAGAAATCTGGCTTTAGTCGTGTATACTATTATTTTTGATACCAGATTATTATAGTGAAGGTTGTGACATTTGTCAAAAGGTATCGAGTGACCTCAGGTTTTCATTGAAAGTTTGGCTTATTTTTTGTGTTGTCTTTCATCATGGTCACCCCTTCTCCTCCTGCTTGTGTACATACTAGAAACAAATTGGCCCTCCAGTGCTGCCAGATCTTTGCTCTGCTTTTCCATTTTTTTCAATTTGTAGAAGCATTCATCGCAGACTGCAGATGTTATGTTTGTTCTGTCTTTGCTGCTGGTATTGAATGTTGTGTAATGTGAAGGCAATTAAGCATCAGCTCACAGTGTGTCCCCCTCCATGGAAACCTGCCAATAACAATCTGAGAAAATGACAAATGTGTGTGGTGTTATGCAAGGCACAAAGTAGATTATGTCATCTGTATCCAGGCCACTGGCATGGGGATGGGGCAGGGGTCTTGGTATTTAATGGGGTCTCTGAATTAGATTAGAGAGCAGAGTGCACTTAACAGCCTGCAGAACCAAGGAAAATACATCATCAGGTCTGATATCAACTAGTGCAATGTATATAGTATTAAGAAATCTGGCTTTAGTCGTGTATACTATTATTTTTGATACCAGATTATTATAGTGAAGATTGTGACATTTGTCAAAAGGTATCGAGTGACCTCAGGTTTTCATTGAAAGTTTGGCATATTTTTTGTGTTGTCTTTCATCATGGTCACCCCTTCTCCTCCTGCTTGTGTACATACTAGAAACAAATTGGCCCTCCAGTGCTGCCAGATCTTTGCTCTGCTTTTCCATTTTTTAAAATTTGTAGAAGCATTCATCGCAGACTGCAGATGTTATGTTTGTTCTGTCTTTGCTGCTGGTATTGAATGTTGTGTAATGTGAAGGCAATTAAGCATCAGCTCACAGTGTGTCCCCCTCCATGGAAACTTGCCAATAACAATCTGAGAAAATGACAAATGTGTGTGGTGTTATGCAAGGCACAAAGTAGATTATGTCATCTGTATCCAGGCCACTGGCATGGGGATGGGGCAGGGGTCTTGGTATTTAATGGGGTCTCTGAATTAGATTAGAGAGCAGAGTGCACTTAACAGCCTGCAGAACCAAGGAAAATACATCATCAGGTCTGATATCAACTAGTGCAATGTATATAGTATTAAGAAATCTGGCTTTAGTCGTGTATACTATTCTTTTTGATACCAGATTATTATAGTGAAGATTGTGACATTTGTCAAAAGGTATCGAGTGACCTCAGGTTTTCATTGAAAGTTTGGCTTATTTTTTGTGTTGTCTTTCATCATGGTCACCCCTTCTCTTCCTGCTTGTGTACATACTAGAAACAAATTGGCCCTCCAGTGCTGCCAGATCTTTGCTCTGCTTTTCCATTTTTTTCAATTTGTAGAAGCATTCATTGCAGACTGCAGATGTTATGTTTGTTCTGTCTTTGCTGCTGGTATTGAATGTTGTGTAATGTGAAGGCAATTAAGCATCAGCTCACAGTGTGTCCCCCTCCATGGAAACTTGCCAATAACAATCTGAGAAAATGACAAATGTGTGTGGTGTTATGCAAGGCACAAAGTAGATTATGTATTGGTATTTAATGGGGTCTCTGAATTAGATTAGAGAGCAGAGTGCACTTAACAGCCTGCAGAACCAAGGAAAATACATCATCAGGTCTGATATCAACTAGTGCAATGTATATAGTATTAAGAAATCTGGCTTTAGTCGTGTATACTATTATTTTTGATACCAGATTATTATAGTGAAGATTGTGACATTTGTCAAAAGGTATCGAGTGACCTCAGGTTTTCATTGAAAGTTTGGCATATTTTTTGTGTTGTCTTTCATCATGGTCACCCCTTCTCTTCCTGCTTGTGTACATACTAGAAACAAATTGGCCCTCCAGTGCTGCCAGATCTTTGCTCTGCTTTTCCATTTTTTTCAATTTGTAGAAGCATTCATTGCAGACTGCAGATGTTATGTTTGTTCTGTCTTTGCTGCTGGTATTGAATGTTGTGTAATGTGAAGGCAATTAAGCATCAGCTCACAGTGTGTCCCCCTCCATGGAAACTTGCCAATAACAATCTGAGAAAATGACAAATGTGTGTGGTGTTATGCAAGGCACAAAGTAGATTATGTCATCTGTATCCAGGCCACTGGCATGGGGATGGGGCAGGGGTCTTGGTATTTAATGGAGTCTCTGAATTAGATTAGAGAGCAGAGTGCACTTAACAGCCTGCAGAACCAAGGAAAATACATCATCAGGTCTGATATCAACTAGTGCAATGTATATAGTATTAAGAAATCTGGCTTTAGTCGTGTATACTATTATTTTTGATACCAGATTATTATAGTGAAGATTGTGACATTTGTCAAAAGGTATCGAGTGACCTCAGGTTTTCATTGAAAGTTTGGCATATTTTTTGTGTTGTCTTTCATCATGGTCACCCCTTCTCTTCCTGCTTGTGTACATACTAGAAACAAATTGGCCCTCCAGTGCTGCCAGATCTTTGCTCTGCTTTTCCATTTTCTTCAATTTGTAGAAGCATTCATTGCAGACTGCAGATGTTATGTTTGTTCTGTCTTTGCTGCTGGTATTGAATGTTGTGTAATGTGAAGGCAATTAAGCATCAGCTCACAGTGTGTCCCCCTCCATGGAAACTTGCCAATAACAATCTGAGAAAATGACAAATGTGTGTGGTGTTATGCAAGGCACAAAGTAGATTATGTATTGGTATTTAATGGGGTCTCTGAATTAGATTAGAGAGCAGAGTGCACTTAACAGCCTGCAGAACCAAGGAAAATACATCATCAGGTCTGATATCAACTAGTGCAATGTATATAGTATTAAGAAATCTGGCTTTAGTCGTGTATACTATTATTTTTGATACCAGATTATTATAGTGAAGATTGTGACATTTGTCAAAAGGTATCGAGTGACCTCAGGTTTTCATTGAAAGTTTGGCTTATTTTTTGTGTTGTCTTTCATCATGGTCACTTCCTGCTTGTGTACATACTAGAAACAAATTGGGCCTCCAGTGCTGCCAGATCTTTGCTCTGCTTTTCCATTTTTTTCAATTTGTAGAAGCATTCATCGCAGACTGCAGATGTTATGTTTGTTCTGTCTTTGCTGCTGGTATTGAATGTTGTGTAATGTGAAGGCAATTAAGCATCAGCTCACAGTGTGTCCCCCTCCATGGAAACTTGCCAATAACAATCTGAGAAAATGACAAATGTGTGTGGTGTTATGCAAGGCACAAAGTAGATTATGTCATCTGTATCCAGGCCACTGGCATGGGGATGGGGCAGGGGTCTTGGTATTTAATGGAGTCTCTGAATTAGATTAGAGAGCAGAGTGCACTTAACAGCCTGCAGAACCAAGGAAAATACATCATCAGGTCTGATATCAACTAGTGCAATGTATATAGTATTAAGAAATCTGGCTTTAGTCGTGTATACTATTATTTTTGATACCAGATTATTATAGTGAAGATTGTGACATTTGTCAAAAGGTATCGAGTGACCTCAGGTTTTCATTGAAAGTTTGGCATATTTTTTGTGTTGTCTTTCATCATGATCACCCCTTCTCTTCCTGCTTGTGTACATACTAGAAACAAATTGGCCCTCCAGTGCTGCCAGATCTTTGCTCTGCTTTTCCATTTTCTTCAATTTGTAGAAGCATTCATTGCAGACTGCAGATGTTATGTTTGTTCTGTCTTTGCTGCTGGTATTGAATGTTGTGTAATGTGAAGGCAATTAAGCATCAGCTCACAGTGTGTCCCCCTCCATGGAAACTTGCCAATAACAATCTGAGAAAATGACAAATGTGTGTGGTGTTATGCAAGGCACAAAGTAGATTATGTCATCTGTATCCAGGCCACTGGCATGGGGATGGGGCAGGGGTCTTGGTATTTAATGGAGTCTCTGAATTAGATTAGAGAGCAGAGTGCACTTAACAGCCTGCAGAACCAAGGAAAATACATCATCAGGTCTGATATCAACTAGTGCAATGTATATAGTATTTAGAAATCTGGCTTTAGTCGTGTATACTATTATTTTTGATACCAGATTATTATAGTGAAGGTTGTGACATTTGTCAAAAGGTATCGAGTGACCTCAGGTTTTCATTGAAAGTTTGGCTTATTTTTTGTGTTGTCTTTCATCATGGTCACCCCTTCTCCTCCTGCTTGTGTACATACTAGAAACAAATTGGCCCTCCAGTGCTGCCAGATCTTTGCTCTGCTTTTCCATTTTTTTCAATTTGTAGAAGCATTCATCGCAGACTGCAGATGTTATGTTTGTTCTGTCTTTGCTGCTGGTATTGAATGTTGTGTAATGTGAAGGCAATTAAGCATCAGCTCACAGTGTGTCCCCCTCCATGGAAACCTGCCAATAACAATCTGAGAAAATGACAAATGTGTGTGGTGTTATGCAAGGCACAAAGTAGATTATGTCATCTGTATCCAGGCCACTGGCATAGGGATGGGGCAGGGGTCTTGGTATTTAATGGGGTCTCTGAATTAGATTAGAGAGCAGAGTGCACTTAACAGCCTGCAGAACCAAGGAAAATACATCATCAGGTCTGATATCAACTAGTGCAATGTATATAGTATTAAGAAATCTGGCTTTAGTCGTGTATACTATTATTTTTGATACCAGATTATTATAGTGAAGATTGTGACATTTGTCAAAAGGTATCGAGTGACCTCAGGTTTTCATTGAAAGTTTGGCATATTTTTTGTGTTGTCTTTCATCATGGTCACCCCTTCTCTTCCTGCTTGTGTACATACTAGAAACAAATTGGCCCTCCAGTGCTGCCAGATCTTTGCTCTGCTTTTCCATTTTTTTCAATTTGTAGAAGCATTCATCGCAGACTGCAGATGTTATGTTTGTTCTGTCTTTGCTGCTGGTATTGAATGTTGTGTAATGTGAAGGCAATTAAGCATCAGCTCACAGTGTGTCCCCCTCCATGGAAACTTGCCAATAACAATCTGAGAAAATGACAAATGTGTGTGGTGTTATGCAAGGCACAAAGTAGATTATGTCATCTGTATCCAGGCCACTGCCATGGGGATGGGGCAGGGGTCTTGGTATTTAATGGAGTCTCTGAATTAGATTAGAGAGCAGAGTGCACTTAACAGCCTGCAGAACCAAGGAAAATACATCATCAGGTCTGATATCAACTAGTGCAATGTATATAGTATTAAGAAATCTGGCTTTAGTCGTGTATACTATTATTTTTGATACCAGATTATTATAGTGAAGATTGTGACATTTGTCAAAAGGTATCGAGTGACCTCAGGTTTTCATTGAAAGTTTGGCTTATTTTTTGTGTTGTCTTTCATCATGGTCACCCCTTCTCCTCCTGCTTGTGTACATACTAGAAACAAATTGGCCCTCCAGTGCTGCCAGATCTTTGCTCTGCTTTTCCATTTTTTTCAATTTGTAGAAGCATTCATCGCAGACTGCAGATGTTATGTTTGTTCTGTTTTTGCTGCTGGTATTGAATGTTGTGTAATGTGAAGGCAATTAAGCATCAGCTCACAGTGTGTCCCCCTCCATGGAAACTTGCCAATAACAATCTGAGAAAATGACAAATGTGTGTGGTGTTATGCAAGGCACAAAGTAGATTATGTCATCTGTATCCAGGCCACTGGCATGGGGATGGGGCAGGGGTCTTGGTATTTAATGGGGTCTCTGAATTAGATTAGAGAGCAGAGTGCACTTAACAGCCTGCAGAACCAAGGAAAATACATCATCAGGTCTGATATCAACTAGTGCAATGTATATAGTAATAAGAAATCTGGCTTTAGTCGTGTATACTATTATTTTTGATACCAGATTATTATAGTGAAGATTGTGACATTTGTCAAAAGGTATCGAGTGACCTCAGGTTTTCATTGAAAATTTGGCTTATTTTTTGTGTTGTCTTTCATCATGGTCACCCCTTCTCCTCCTGCTTGTGTACATACTAGAAACAAATTGGCCCTCCAGTGCTGCCAGATCTTTGCTCTGCTTTTCCATTTTTTTCAATTTGTAGAAGCATTCATCGCAGACTGCAGATGTTATGTTTGTCTCAGGTGAAATTGGAACCCCTGTCAAATGTTGAAATTGAATATCCTTTATTATTTCAGCAGCACAAAACCATATATTGTAATTGGGACACATCTTTACAAAATGGTAAGTGTTGATAGTGTATTAGAATTCATTTCAAAGCATGAGAAAATTACTTTAAGTTAATGGTATTTGGCACTGAAAAAAAAGAAAAAAACATTTATGTTGATAAATGTATTTGCCTTTCTTATATATCTTTTTTAGATAGAAGCACTGCAGTAAAACCTTTTCAAACGAGAATCTAATTACATAAATCGTTACAGAATCACTGAATGGTGAAATAACATAATGAGTTTATGGTAATATGGTCATGCAATATAGAATAGTGCTAGAATGATGCCAGTAGGCTTGTTGCATTCGGCATGTGGTGCGCGTTGATGCGCGTTGTGTCAGTTCTGACACCTGGTATTTTTTGGGGCTTTTGGGATCAAAATGTTTTGATAGAAATATTTGCATGTACATACTAGATAACATCAAACTTGGATTTAAATCATAAAACTCAACCATTTGCAAGTTTTAAAAATGACACTTCACTGAATTTGGCGGGAATCAGCTTTTGTATATTGACGTGTCCAGAAATGGATATTGAAGGGGGTGTTCAATTTAACAAATTTCACAATTTATATCATTTGGCATTTCTTCTTCTTATAGGACTTTGTACGATATTTGTAAACACAAATATGCCAAAAAAATAAAAAATACTTGTACAGAAAAGATACTGTAGTGTACCCCATTTTAACAAATGTAAAACCCTGGACCTGCCACTGATGCCTTTCACACACTGTCCTTCTGTGACGTCACACTGATACAAGTCACTCTGTGTTGAACGCGCCATTTATCAAACGCGTCACGTGCCGAATGCAATAAGCCATGCCAGTATGTTGTGATAGTCACATGTAGACATGCTTTTAACACTTAAATTTATAAGAGCAAGCTTGGACAATGTACTATGACTTGGGTAATGAAGGTGGATGAGGGTACCCAAAAGATTGTAGTATTAAATCTTGTAATTGATCAGTACAAACATTATAATATCAATTATACAATTATAGGCATAATTGATTTCAGACATGAGAAAAATTTATGCCTTGATGAAAGGGCTCGAAAATGTAACAAGATGGTATGTAGTCTTGGCAGTAGTGCATGTTTTGTTTTCAGAATTGTTTATCAGCACAATCAAAACACTATCTGCTATCATAATATACACTATTTTGTGTCTAAAAATAGATGTATATTTAATTTTTTTAGAAGAAGTCACAATTGATGGCCAATTAGTTTTGTGTTATTTATCATCCAGTTTATTTGATGATTATCCCCACTTTCACTGTCCGATTATGATGAATCAATGACTGTGGAAGTCTTATCTATGCAAGAAGGAATGCTCTAGATATTACAAGTTCATAACATTTATAATCTGTACAATTCCACATTCCTCTATTAAATCTTAATCGGATTTTATCTCAAAACATTTCCAGACATAAAACAACAATCATGCAACATATTTTATTCCAGTATTAAATGGAAAATAGTCTGTATAAATTAATTAGTATATTATAAGAGTCATAGAGGCAAGATAGAAAACTACATAGTTGACATGCATGAGTTACAGAGACTCAGACTTTTTGCACTTTACTATAGGTTTTTTCAGAAATATTCAAAGATATAGGCAACTTATGTACATGCAATTTGGCAATTTAGTTACATCCTCCACCACAGAAAATGGTGTTATCTCTTTTATTGCAACCTTAAAAGCACAAAAATACAAAGTCAATTATATGCAAGATATTTTGCGTTTCTTTCAGTTTCAACAAGAATGTGAGGCCACAGGCCGTGGCGCAGTTGGTTAGAGCGCCAGCTTATTAGCACCAGTTCCTCTGTGATGATCCAAAGGTTGTGGGTTCGAACCCCGGCCGTGCCGGTATTGAACTCATGATACAATTTCCCACATGAGCTGAGGCCCGTGCCTAAAGGGTTAACCCTTTGTCCTTGTAAATCTGTGACCGGGTGGGTTGTCATGTCAAGGACCTGCGACATGACAATTCAGTGAGGCAGCACTATATCTGCTACAAGTAGGTCTCATCACGAAATGACTGAAATAATGTCGAAAGTGATGTAAAGCCCCAAACAAACAAATCAACAAGAATGTGGGCCATGCGCCGTGGCACAGTTGATTAGAGCGCCAGCTTATTAGCTCTAGTTCCTCTATGGTTATTCAAACGTTCTGGGTTCGATCCCAGGCCGTGCCGAGATGGAATTCATGATACGATTTCACATGAGCTGAGGCCCGTGCCAAAAGGGTTAACCCGTTGTCCTTGTAAATCTGTGACCCGATGGGTTGTCATGTCAAGGACCTGCGACATGCGAATTCAGTTTTGGGTCCTAATTCCTCGTCCTATATTCAAGTAAATATGGTATATATGGCCATAAAATTCTGTTCCTTTTTCCAAAGATTGGATATTTTAGTTTGTGCTTTGGAGAATAACAGGAAGTTTAATGTGAAACATTCTCAATAGATGTATTGATACAATGTAGACAGTAAATAACTTTTTTTATAAACTAGCGATCGAGGCTACACATTGTTTTGTTGTACAGTTTCATGACTGCAGGTATTGTCACTTGTTTTCCTGCATTATTCGTTTTGGTGATTAATCTTGAAATAGAAGAATGCGACTGTTAAAAACTTAAAATCTAAAGACAGACAAGAATAAATGAGGCATTTCATAAATATAAATTTATGAATTTCAAATACTGGTGAAAACGTCATTGATACAAATAAATAAATTTACCTTCCATTTTTTAATGTAGAAAGGAATGTCACTTCTTTCCTATCATGAACTTTCATGGCAAACAAAGATCCCTGAATCATTTCTACAGATTCTTTGTTTTAAAGCCTCTTCATCTTCAGTGTTCTGGGCATACCTTTGCGGTGAATACACACTGTCCCTGTCATATATGTTCCATTCTGGTATAGTTCATGAGAAGATTTAGGATTGGTGAAGTAGCCGAAATTACCCATGCATATAAGTTTGGACAAATTTTAACTATGTAACTTTTTACAAAAAAAATATAACTCACATGTTCATTTAAGATTCCCTTCAGATTCCCTTATTCACAATTACTGTATTTACTCGAATATAAGAAGACTCATGTATAAGACAACCCCCCAAATTGATGTTATTTTGCTCGAAAATACCAATTTCTGATTATAAGACCAGTCGTTTTTTGGCACCGTTACCATTCAAGTTTGGTGGCTATTTTAATAGTGAAACATATATATGCTTATGCAATAAGAGCTCTTATACAGGAGGGCAAACTGTGGACGGTGATTTATGGCAAATACGATGTCCGTGACGTCCTTGACCGTAGGGTCAAAACAAAGAGTTTTCATTACAGACTTTCATATTTTCGAAATAACGGATATCAGACATAGCGGATCAATTTTAATTGCCTTTTAAATGATAAAGGTATTTACTCAACAGTGTCCAAGCATGGACTCTATACCTATGTCTCTTCCCAAACTATCAATGCAAAGACCAGCCAGGGGCATGATTTTGTGTGCGGGATCATACCCTGGCCATTTGCTAGATATTTCTTGTTGCCTGAGACGTGAAAATGTCTCCATATCTAGAGAAAGCGATCGCGTCATAATCTGTGGAATTAAGAAAAAAAATATAGGAATTACATGGTTCCACTAAATCATATCAGTAAAAGCATGTAAAATAAAATAGTAAGAGATATTTAGCTTTCTTGAGCCTCACTTAGTGGCCAAACATTTTAAAATTTGAATAGATGCTAAAGCCCTGTACTTCAAATTGAATTTTGCTGCCTAAATTACATTCTTCAATGAATACTGCTAAAGGGTTATTGGTTCTGATCCTTTTAAAATTTCACACAACTAATACATTGATAAATGTTACAAATGCTGACTTTCCCCAAACCAGGGGATTCGGTCAAGAAGTCTGTCGTCCAATAGGATTTCAAATTCGGTTTTCTTAAGATGCCCATAGTGAGAACCAATCTCACAAAAACATGCATCTTGAAGATTGTTAAGTCAACCCAATTGGTAGTAGCTTGTTGATGGGCAAACCAGTTTGTCTCAATGAATAAAAGTTCCAACACACTTACTTCTCCATCAGACATGGTTGACATATATTCAAAAAATTCTCCTGGCTTGGCCTCTGATCTAAAAGTTTTGGAGAAAATGACACTGAATACAAAAGTGGAAATAAGTCAGGAAAATGAGTAAAGCCCCCAGAAATGTTGTTTGCACTTTCCCTATAATATATGATGAATTAATTACGTTGTTACGGTAACAAACATATCAGCCAATCTGAGTGGTTTCTGAGAGGTGGACAATGGCGCTGAAATGTATATAATTTTGACAAAAGTGTTTGTTATGGCCAAGTTGTTTTACAGAACATATGTTGTATATCTATTTTTGTAGTTGCTTTGTCAATGGTAAAGTTATATATTGAATAAAAACAATTAAAATTTACTTAAAAAGATTAATTTTTTCCGTTAATTATTACAGGGCTTTTCTCTCATCAGTTCCTGTCATCATTAGTTAAAAAGTAAAAGCATGATTGGCAGCAGGTCAAGACTATTTTATATGAATGGGGTTATGCACTTAAAGGAGAGGGAGAGACGAGGCTAAAAAGCGGGTGCTCGGCAATTAGTGGTAGGCCAGCCCACTTCTGACCACAGGGTTGCTAATTGGCTGCCTCAGTGATAAACATTGGGGTCAGGTGATACTGACCGTTGGGCAAGTGTTAGGGTGGCCAGCCAATTGGCAGTGGGTAACATCCTGTAGCCTAGCAACCTCACAAAATCTAAAAAACAACACATGTGAGTGCATGCTTATTGTTTTGATACAGTCATCTAAATTACGCTGCTTTCAGTAAACCTGTAATGATAATATAACCAACTAAACCTCATCTTATTTTTTATAATCAAAGCAGGCAAATACTTAAAAAAGTAACCACACATCAGAACATACCTGTAACAGATGAAATAATCAAGTGAGAAGGATTTTATCAGTGATTTGATAATATTTTTCATAAATATATACAGTCTTGCAGGATCACAGCAAGTGGTAAATTTTAAATAAACATGTCAGTTTTATGATCTGACTAGTAATATAGAATTTCATAACCCCCTACTGTTACTAAAGTGCTAAGGTCAAGTATAAGGAGCATGTTATTCAGTCCATTGCATCACTGACTGAATCTCCTTGTTGAAACATTATGGATACTCCAAAAACATTGTTATCATTGAATGTGACTGAGGAGCAAAAAGAAGTGTTGTATGACACATTTCTTTATCATAATTGGCCAGTGGAGGTGGTCGAAAATAACAACATTGAAGTTGAGAAATTATGTACAAGTTGTGGTGAACTGAGTGTGACTTCAGCAGTAGAGTCCATCTCAGGCCAGGCTAATGATGCAGGTCAAGCCAACACTGGGAACAGAGGATTCAGTATTTCCCAGACTGATGATGCTGAAGAGTGTGCATTTTGTTTATGCAAGCCATGCATTACTGATGAGAGGAATAGACAGATGTGGTGGGGGGCATTTTGCCAAGATTATACCAATATTACACTATTCATTAATTTAAAAAGGGTTGATTATTTGTGATACGTTATTTGTCATACATGGATTACACAAGTATAAAAACAATAAAATAGTACCTAAATGTCAAGTATGAATCTAACATAGTTTCTTGTTACTTTGATCACATGATTGTGTACATGAAACAGGATGCTGCAAATTAATGATAAGTGAGTGAAAGGGTAGATTAGATTGAGGGTGCTGCTGCATGCACTCATACCATGTGCTTGTTGTTTACAAACAAACCCAGACTGCATCTCACACACACACTGTCAACTGTCAATCAAATTCAAAATTTTTATAATGTCAGAATCCTTTTGCTGCTTAAATGGGTCTTAATATCAAACATTCAGATTTCAGATAGAAATATATTGTAGCTCTTGTACTCATGCTGAATTGTCCAAAGTTTCATGCATTTCTATAAGAAACTAACAAATATATCTCAATGTGTTCAATCTATTTTGCCTGAGCTCTTGGGTGTTAGGCTGACCAAGACATGTTTGATAGGCTCCACCCCCTCCCCTTTTATACTTTCCCCCTCTCCTTTAAGGATAAGGTTATCAAAGCCATCCTAGAATGAAGGGGGATCTGGGGCATAAAACATTTCAAGTGTAAAATGTGAAAAAGTATGTATAAGGTCAATGATCCATCCCTAAATTTTATCAGTATTTTAAAAAATAGAAATATCAATGGCACATTATGGATAAAGAAATATTTACACAGGAATATGTAATTGGCCAATTTGTCACATCCATGCAAATTGATTTGTCCTACCAAACAACTTTTAAATTGGCTAATCTGTTATAGGGTTGTCACACTGTGACGTTTTTGACGTTAAGGGAACGAGTTTGCAATCTTGACCAAACACTGAACTCGATAATGCACATGTGAGTGCAGTGTTCAGGCTGACCGATTTCTCAATTTGGTTCTGGTGGAAAGATCTCAAGAGTTAGAAGGAAAATAAAGAAAAAAACATGGATTTCTGCAGTGTCTAGGCTGACAGAATTCTAAAGTTGGTTCTGGTGAAAGGATCTCACTCACCTTTTGTACCAGTGAGATCCTTCTACCAAACCCCAAAAAAGTGAAACTAAAAAATAAAAATAAAAATGTTTGGCAGAGGGGTGATCTGTGAAAGTAAGGGGTGATCTGCAAAAAATATCTTATGGGTGCAGAACACTCTTGAAGCACCAAGTATGAGATATGAGATAATGGAAATAAACTATAAACAGTGTCAGCCAAAATTTCAACAAAATTCGGCAGCTGGTGATGGTGATTTGGTACCAATCTTTTGGTACTAAAAGACCAGTTGGTAGTCTTTGCAGGGAGGGACCGGTCAGCCTCACTTATATTTTTGAAAAATTTATTTTCAACAAAATGAGAAGTGTGAGGACCCAGTGGGATCATGATCGTGGGTTGGGTTTGGGGTGGTCGGAGCCCTGTCCAGGTTAGGAGGAAAAAATGTAACATTTTGTACATGCTCACATCAGACAGCAATTCTGCATTATTGAATATTTCTGTAAAATAGTTGAAAGAAGTATGTATCTCGTAGCCACATGCAACTGTGTTTACCTTGCTAGCAACATCAAGACTTGCAACTAGCAACATCAAGACATTGCAAGTTAGATATTTTACTCCAATTATTGACAAAACTATGGTTTATATCAATTTGACGTTTCATATTATTGTCAGTTCTACAGATTAATTTTGGTATTATTTATTTTTTTATATTTGATATATTTATTGATATTTACCTTGGTGGATTGACAGGCCCAATGTCTTGATCATCAAATAGTACTGATAAGACTGGGGTGAAATCACTGATATCCATCAATCTAACCCAAGGTCTACTGTCACATTCCGTCAGCATCACCACCTCCTCTTTCTGCCCCTGCCTCCTCCTCTTCACCACTGTCGATTATCTCCTCAAGACCAGCATCTCCCTCTAAGCTCCAGTTATCTTCTGCCATTTTGACAGATCTTTGCTGACAATATGATCATCTGCTTAAGTTTACCTAGTTTCACTTTTCCCATCTTCCCCCCTGATAAAATCGAACCTTACACAACTAATTTTTATGCTTCACTGACTTTATGCTCCACTTACATATCAAATAAAACAACAACTTATGATAATTTATCATGACTTCTCCATTGCAAGTTAGATCTTTTTACTCCAATTATTGACAAAACTATGGTTTATATCAATTTGCCATTTCATATTATTGTCAGTTCTACAGATTAATTTTGGTATTATTTATTTTTTTATATTTGATATATTTATTAATATTTACCTTGGTGGATTGACAGGCCCAATGTCTTGATCATCAAATAGTACTGATAAGACTGGGGTGAAATCACTGATATCCATCAATCTAACCCAAGGTCTACTGTCACATTCCGTTGGCATCACCACCTCCTCTTTCTGCCCCTGCCTCCTCCTCTTCACCACTGTCGATTATCTCCTCAAGACCAGCATCTCCCTCTAAGCTCCAGTTATCTTCTGCCATTTTGACAGTTCTTTATTGACAATATGATCATCTGCTAAAATTGACCTAGTTTCACTTTTCCCTTTTTCCCCCTGATAAAATCAAACCTTACACAACTAATATTTATGCTTCACTTTATGCTCCACTTACATATCAAATAAAACAACTTATGATAATTTATAAATGTCTCTTCTTGTTGTGTTATTTGGAAACAATGTATAGCTCATGCGGAAAATTTGGAGATGCACTTGTTGCAAGGCCAAATTTAACCTCATTATTTTTGCACTAATGGCACCACATTTCTGGAGAGCAAACAAACTGGATTAAATTACACATTTTATGTCCTGTATTGGAACTGATATCTCTTCCAACTACTATTTTAGCAACAGGTAATGTCAAGATTCAGTTAGGAAATATTTTATTGAATGCATACCAAGAAAACTAAAATTGAAGACAGTCAATTGAAGTTGGGCCAGCTTAGGGACATTGCTGTCCATCCCGTCCGTTAGGGGTTAAATACATCTCAAACGTATTATTCATGTGATTGACCATAATGTTAATATGCATTATTAAATTATTACCTTCAAACTATACATTTAAAAGAAATTTGTGAAGGATCAGATACTCTTCTGATTTTGTTTTCTCATGATAATTCATAACAAAAAATGTTATATTTAGATACAAATAAAAGCCAATGATCAAGATTAATTTTAATAATTGTTCAATATTGCGAATATAAGTGAAAGATATAAAGGAAAATGTCTGTTTCAAAACAGAAGTTTCAAGATTTGTTTTTGGACATTCTAAAAACAGTCACTTTTCAGGTGTTGTATTGTTTTCAGACTCACGGAAGTGAAGGGTTGATGAGGGGAGCAGTCATATTAGCCATGTTAAGATGCTTGTTTAATTAACAAGGTGAAGTAGTTTCTGACGGTCAAAGTAGCGAAACAAAAACAAAATCTTTGAGCCCAATTTTTTTACATATTATCTGATATGTCTTATTGGATGAAATTAGACTTTCAATAAAAAGAATTGAAAGTAACTGTGTGAATTAAACATGTTTATTTGGAGGCAATATAAAACACTGATAAACAGGCAACAGAATTGTACAAGTTATGAAAATGAAGCAAATATATACAGGTGATACAAGATTTATATACATTTGATAATACTACTTCTAGCACTAGCACTAGCACAATCATCACAAACAAGCTGAGCACAATCATCAACATTTAAAACATCCACACAGAGGGCATGAAACCATCTGTCACACACATCACATGCTACCCATTGCACTTGCTCTTGGTCCACATCTACAGGTTCAGGGAGGCAATATGCAGTGCTATTATCGTCATCCTCTGCCTCACCAGGAAGGTCAGCCGTATCTGGTGACCCTGTCATGTCATATTCCCAGTCAAATACTGGGTTCCTCTGTTTTAGGGCATTTCTGGAATTTTTTCTGAGTAAATAAGAAAAAATACATCTTCTGACTCAAGAATTTTTCTGTGTAAAAATGAAATATATATTTACACTAATTTTATAATGGAAAATACAAAATAATGAGTCAAGAGACATTAACTTATGCCTTGCCACCCTTTCCACCTGCCTTGTCTTTCCTGCTCTTGCTGAAAGTTTCTTATTTTCTCTCTCCTTTTTCAAACGCTCTTTTTCTTCCTTTTCCTTCTTTTTTTTGCTCCCGCTCCTTCATCCTTTCTTCCGCAATATTTTCTGTCCGTTTTGTCCTTTTCTTCAAATTGTGCAAACATATCGTCACTTGTGAGCACACTTCCAGTGAGTTTATCATCAATTAAAAGAAACAATGTTACTTAAATTTTGTTTGCACAAGAATAAAATAAATAGAATACTAATATAGATACAATATATGCTTTGCATCTTGGTTTGAGTTGGGTTGCCAGACATCACTGGAACCTGAAATATCTCCTGCACTTCTTTTGGCAGTCTGGCAACAGCAGCACAGGGGTGTTCATCCTGAGAGCGACAAAAGCTGCAATAGCTTTTGCATGCATACACTTTCTTTGCAGGCAACTCATTTGAACCTGTTGATGTATTGTCATCACCAGATGGTCCAGAAATAAATATATATTGAAAAAAAAAACCATTCCATTTCAGAATATTAAAATGACTCAAAAGATAAAATTAAACAATGGTTACAAGGATTGAGCTGGTTCAGGTTCAGCTTGCATTGGGACGTCAACTGGCTTTATTGTAGGCAGCACAAATGTTTTGTCAATGGCATTCCTATCAATAGGATAGATGCCTCTCGTACGGAAAGCTGATTTTATCAGTGCTTGATTACATGTCTGATCAACTGCCCACTGCCAAACCCGGGGGAGTTGACCTCTGGTCATTACATTGGCTGTGTTGATTTTCTAAGATTTTTCTAAGTAGGCCATTACCATAATCTAAAGTAGATGTAACAAAAGCATGGATTAATGTTACAGCCGTCTTCTCGTCTAGACATTGTCTGATAGCAGCTAAGTTCCTAATGTGGTAGTAGCCCCTTTTGCACATTTTGCTTATTTGTGCCTTCATATCCATTTTGGAGTCAAAGGTCACCCCAAGGTCAATAACTGACTCACTGGGAGTGATATCAGAGTCCCCAACTCTGATAGTATCAGGAATACTGTTGCTGGTAGCACTACTATACCTGTCAGTACATATCAACATTTAAGTCTTTCCATCATTTATTTTCATCTTGTTTGAGAACAGGAAGCTGACACATTGTTCTAGTTTGTGTCTGTTCATGTCAACTTGGTGACTGGAAGTGTGGTCGACAGGACTGTATATCTGGGTATCATCTGCATAGATGTGGTAGCTGAGACCATATTTGGCTAGAATATCAGCCAGGGGAGACATATAAATGGATAAAAGTATGGGACCAAGGACTGAGCCTTGAGGGACCCCATATTTTATGTGTTTGAGAGAGGACCTGTAAGAGCCAACCTTGACACACTGCTTTCTGTTACAGAGATATGACCTTATCCAAGACAGGGCGAGACCTTTGACATTACATCTTGTCTCCAGTCTATCAAACAGGATTTGGTGGTCAATGGTGTCAAAAGCTGCAGAGAGGTCAAGTAACAGTAGGATTACTGACTTCTTATTATCCCGATCCAGCAGGATATCGTTTTGCACCCTTAGTTTGTTTGTTTGTTTGTTTGTTTGGGGTTTTACATCACTTTCAACATTATTTCAGTCATTTCGTGATGGGACTTACTTGTAGCAGATATAGTGCTGCCGCACTGAATTGTCGCAGGTCATTGACATGACTACCCACCCGGTCACAGATTTATAAGGACAACAGGTTAACTCTTTTGGCACGGGCCTCAGCTCATATGGGAAATTGATGCACCCTTAGTAAGGCGGTCTCTGTGCTGAAATTTGACTTGCGAGTTAGGAGTTGTGGTCTGTCCTTTCTGCAGTTCTTCAGGAATACTAGGTTCAACCACTGGAGGTGGCCATTGTGGCCTAAATATGTTGAAACAATGTGACATTGCAATTAATTACCTTTAATCATGTCTCTTTTGACTTAATATTGGTTTATCAATATGCAGATTATGAGCCTTCTGGTATCACAGCATAAACCATATCATCTGGTATCACAATTTTAGAATTTTGTAGAGGGAGAGAACCTTTGAAAATCACGAAATTCGGCATGATTTTACCTGCAGCATTGGCACACATCAAAGATATCACATGATCCACAGACACAGGGACCTACAAATAGAAGAATGTCTTTATGAAAAAAAATCAATTATGCAAATATATTCTAATATATGTGCTCAACTACATATTTTGTAAAAACAAAAAAAATTGTATTTTTATCCTGGTTCTGCAAGCATTGCTTTATAGATTTATAGATATGGCCTTGTCCCTTGCTGACCCTTCTTCGTCAGCATTCCATATCCACCACAGCTTATTTTGAATGCCTAGCTCTTCGATTCTTTCCTCTAAATATAAATGTAAAATAGAAGAAAAGGCGAGGATCACAAGAACAGAGCTTGACAACGATCACAGTCCCGACCAAGACCAACAACGGTTTCGATCTAGTTTGATCTCTTCAGTTGGATAGGGACTGACTGCGTTATCCTGATTCTTGTTTATATAGGATTTCGTGGAGGTGCTGGGCACCTCTGGAGGTGCTGTTCCTTCACTCGTAGCGCCTCCAATCTGGAGGTGTGTTTTGTTTTTGTGAGCCTCTGGTGGAGGTGCTATTAAAAAACCTTTGTTTTGAGGGCTTTGAAGGGGTTACAGATAAGTTGTAAAGTATTCTACATGTGTTGTAGAATTTTCTGCAATTTTTCGGGAGGTTGTTTCGACTTTTTGTCGATTCGAAAGTGTTTGATCTCTAATCTCTATTTCTTTTGAAATTTGAGGACCCTGTCCCGGGTGGCCTCCAGACTAGTTCGTTTATTTTACGCTGCGTACTGCCCCGGCGCGGGGTAGGAATATCCATTTTTAAAACGAATTTCTTGTTCTCGTTTCTTTCTTTTGTTATATGTACGAGAAGTTTTCAATAATTAAATCGGATATTATACCTTATTTTTGTTGTATTCTCGGCCAGTTTTTGAGCCGTTTTTTTGGGGCGTTTGTATTCCAATGTCGATTAAGAACCAGGTTTGGGTTCATACAAACTCGGACAAGAAACTTTTTTTATAAAAATATGTTTTATTTTCATATTTGGTTTTTTGATGTTCCTTGTAATATTTTACAGACCTTTTTGCAAGTATGGTTGTTTTTAGGATGTGGTTGACTGTGTCATCCAGGATCTCCTGGAGGGTTTCCAGGATCTCTTCCTGTTCCTTGGGGGGGTTTTTGTTTGTGTCCCATTCGAGGCTGTCCCAGAAATCGTCAAATTTGGTCGAATCTGGGGTGCCGTTGGGAGCTTGATCTGGGGAGAATTCGCCAAAGGAGGGAGCCACGATGGTTGTGGCTTCCTCTGCGATCATCCCTTCTCCACTTTTTTCTAAGTTATCTAAAAAGAGCAGAATTAGTACCTGGTTATGAATTTTAGATTCAAAATATATTTTCAACCATTCAAGGTTTCTGAGAAACCCTGACTCGTGAAGAAGTAATAGTCTATGTGTGGCTATGTGATTTTTTATCATGTTTGTTGATACATTGGAGTGGATATCTTACTTGCTTCTGTTGTTTCTGATATTTCCTCCTTCTTGAGGTGGTTGGTCAGAAGTGTCTGTGTGAGGTCCATAAGTGTAAGTGTAAAATGTTTAGATTTAAATCAATTTAATCATTTGGAAGAAATATCATCTTTCATGCAAACTTATAAAATCTGAAGAACAAAATCATCGTACCTAGCAAGTCAAATCACTGGTTTATCACCGTCTCATTCGTCATTATTACTCTGGCTCAGTCTCTGCTCTGGGGAACCTTAAACAAAATGTAGGAATACAATTTAAAATGAATGGTTGGACAGTTTATAACTTTCTTTCTTTGATGAAATATTCTTTTACCTTTTCACTGAACTCGGGATGTCTAAGATAGAATTTCCTAAACCATTCATCAGATGGTCCACTTTCCTTGAACAAAGTGGGCCTTGTCCCAATCAAAGCCATCACTATAGGCCGGATGCCTTTTCTCCTACATGGCCAACCTGATTTTGCCATCATTTTTATGTGATCAGCCAACGCATCATCTTCCAGCCAGCTGTCTTGATGGCCCCGCCTACCTATCTTCTTCCTGTTTCCATGGAGATGGTCCCACAGAGTTGTTCGTGGAATCTTCCAATTCCTTGCAGCAGCAGCTACACTTGGAAAGCATCTCTGCTTGTAAGCAGATGTTGCAGCCCTGAGGTCATCAACAGTATATTTGGCATCTACAATTCAAAGTGGTTACTTCATATGTGGATACATTTATGAAAAAAAAATGATGTAAAAAGATGACCAAAATTGATTTTTGTGCAATTTATTTTCTTGCATTATTAGTTTTTGATCAATGAAATATTTAGGTACCCTTTCATGTAAATTATCCATTATAGCATTATACTATTGTAAATGTATTAATTGAACAATGCATTGTTAACTGATCCTTTTGTTGCCATTGATGTAATGTCAAAATCTTTATTAGGAACACATAAATACAAGATTATTACCTTTCCCTTAGCTTATCAGCCTTTTTAAGCAATCTGAGCCAAACTGTGCATTTATATTGGGTAATTTAGCATGTGGCTGCACACTAATGCATCTTGAACAAAATATTTTGTAAATTTTTAATCCTTATTAAGACATGATTTTAACATATTTGATGTTTCAATTCTTTATAACTGAAACATGGATAAATGATATGAATGAAAAACTCATTAGAGGTAAAATTAAAGAAAGCAATTATGATATTGAACACGTACCCCGTGCTTTGAGATCAGGTGGCGGCCTTGCTGTCATCTACAGGCCAGAAATAGACATCCGCAAACAATGGAAACAATGGAAATAATGGAAATAAAGTTAAAAAATAAAATCTTTACTATTATTACGATATACAGACCTGAGCCTTCTGATAAAAATAAATTTACTTACACTGAGTTTTTTGAAGAATTCACTGATGTACTATCTTACTATAGTACATACACCCATGAGGTACTATTTGTAGGTGACTATAATTTTCATATGAATAAACCAAACAGGCCTAATGTAGTTAAATTTAATGGTGTCCTTGATTTATACAATTTGCATAATCATATAACAGAACCCACACACATTATGGATAATACTCTGGATTTATTAATAACAAATATTCATGGTAGCATAGTGAAGGAACACTTGGTCAATAAAAAAATATCTGATCACAGTATAATAAAAATCACATTAAATATACAAACTAAGGTAAATAACAAAAAAAGGTATCATATAGAAATTACAAAAAAATGAACATAAATAATTTCAAAAGAGATATTGATGAGAGGTTTGGTGAAAATCAATCCTATAATGATGCGGATCTTAATGACTTATAAGATAAATACAACAAATTAAGTATACTCGATAAACATGCGCCTATTGTTGGGAAAACCATAAATAATAGGAAACCAGCTCCATGGTTATCTGATAATATAAGGAGAGAAAAGAGAAACAAAAGAAAATATAATAAAACCAGTCTTTCTTCAGATAAAATACAATTTCAAATACAGAGAAACAAATACAACAGTATCATTAAGGAGTCTAAAAACGGTTATTTCTCGGAAATAATAAATTCTAATAAATCAGATCCAAAAATTATTTAAAATATTTAATAAATTACTGCACACAAAAGAGGAAACTCCATTTCCCAGACATAATGATAATAAGGAGTTAGCCACAGAATTTAACAATTTTTTTCTGGATAAAATTACAAATCTTAGAGAAAATATGGATAAAGCTGATAAAAGAACAGAACCATTGACTGAGGAATCCAGATTCAATACACATCTGGAAAATTTCACATTATTAAATGATTCAGAAGTTAATTAAAGAATCTGCAAAGAAGTCATGTGAGCTGGATCCCATCCCATCCTGGCTTCTTAATGAATGCATGGGTCATCTATTACCACTTATAAAAGCAATTATAAATAAATCATTTTCAATTGGCAAAATGCCTGATGACCTGAAAATGGCCATCATTAGAACCTTGATCAAGAAACTAGGTCTAGAATTGGTAAAGAAAAATTATAGACCAGTCTCGAATCTTGCTTATTTATCAAAATTAATAGAAGGAGCTGTAATAATAATAATAATAATAAAATTTATATAGCGCTGATACCAGACAAGTCTGTTCATAGCGCTGAGCTCAGGACATGCATCCTGAAGAGATGAGTTTTCAGCCTACTCTTAAACGAGGCCCTGTCACCTACTGTCCTTAGCCTAGTATTAGGTACTTGTAGGTGGGTGCCATCATTAGATCGTAGACAGCGTTCACCTTCTTTAATCAGGAGTAGATCCCGTAAGTAAGGTGAAGCCTTACCATTAAGGGCTTTCCAGGTCAGTAGCAGAATTTTAAAGTCAATTCTCGCGTGAACAGGAAGCCAGTGCAGTTCCTGTAATTTTCCTGAAATGTGATCAAATTTCCTGATTTTTCCTACTACCCGTGCTGCAGAGTTTTGGAGGTATTGCAGTTTTCTGATGTCAGTTTTAGGAAGACCTGCTAGAAGACCATTACCATAGTCAAGAGTGGATGTAACAAAAGCATGGGTAAGTGTTACCGCGGTCTTCTCGTCTAGACAATGTCTGATGGCCGCCAAGTTCCTAATGTGATAATAGCCTTTCTGACACATTTTCTTGATCTGGGCCTTCATGTCCATGTTGGAGTCAAATGTGATACCAAGGTCAACCACTGATTGACTAGGAGCAATATCAGAATCACCCACTTTGATTGTGGTTGGGATACTGCTATGTGTGGTAGCACTGTACCTGTCAGTACATATGAGCATCTCAGTTTTCCCATCATTTATCTTCATCTTGTTTGATATGAGGAAATTTCTAACCTCACTGACACACTCCTCCAGTTTGTGTCTGCTCATATCCACATGATGGGGAGAAGCGTGGTCAACAGGGATGTAGATCTGAGTATCATCTGCATAAATGTGATAGCTCAGACCATATTTAGCAAGTATATCAGATAGGGGTGTCATGTAAATGGTGAACAGTATAGGACCCAGGACTGAGCCTTGGGGTACCCCATATTTTAAGGCTTTGAGACGGGATCTATGGATCCCCACTTTCACACATTGCTTCCTGTCCATTAGGTATGACCGAATCCAGGAGAGTGCATGACCTTTGACGTTGCATCTATCCCTCAGTCTGTCCAAAAGGATTTGATGGTTAATAGTGTCAAAGGCAGCAGAAAGGTCAAGCAACAGCAAGATAACTGACTTTCTACTGTCTAGAGCACCCAGGATATCATTTTGCACTTTCAACAAAGCGGTTTCAGTGCTGTGATATTCTTTGTAGGCTGATTGAAACTTGTCAGTAAGACCATTCCTTACAAGATGGGGGATTAGCCCTCTCAGTTAGTTTTGAGACAAATGTTAGGTTGGAAACAGGCCTATAATTTTTTTCAACCAGTTCTAAACCAAGTTTATTCAGCAGGGGTGTTATGATGGCTATTTTCATATTTTCTGATACTGCTGATTCCATCAATGATTTATTTATGATGGAAGTAATTATTGGTAGGAGGTCATCTAAGAGGTCATGTAAGAGCCAGGTTGGAATTGGATCCAGCTCACATGACTTCTTTGCAGACCTTTTGACCAGTTTCCGAACGTCGTCAATGGTTAAGGGTTTGAACCTTTCCAGACAAGTAGTACTATTGTTCGCAGTGTCACCTGGTGGCGAGGTTTGGCAGGATGGAGCATTATCAATGTCCAAGCGGATTCTCTCTATTTTTTCAAGAAAGAATGTGTTAAATTTCTCAGCTTGAGTGATCTCGCAGTCAGATTGAGGCATAGGTGTGTCCTTTTTCTTGTGCATGACTGTGTCGATGACTCTAAAGAGCTTTTTAGGGTCATGTTTGTTTTCCTCAACAAGGTTGGAAAAATATGCTGATTGAGCAGATTTAAGCATTGAGTTGTATTTGTTCCTTTGAGAGTTATACAGCTCCTTGTCAATGTGAGAGCCAGTCTTGCTCATTTTTCTCTCAAGCCTCCTCTTGAGAGATCTTTCCAGCTTTAATTGGTCACTCATCCAAGGTACAGGTTTGCGCTGAGTGACCTTGGCAACCTGGATCGGAGCATGTTTATCCATGAGTGATGTGAGTTCCCTGTCATAGTAATTCACCATGTCACTCAAGGATAAGTGTTCCCATGTTGTGTCTCTACCAGTTAGGGATTTGATGTCACCCCTTAGGGATTCAAGATCTAATCCCTTAAAATTCCTATATTTGATAGATTTTTTGGGGGGTTTTGGAGGTGAAATATCTAGGTATATCTTAATCATTTTATGATCAGATAAGTATTCATCCACCAGGTGGCGTTTCAGGAGTTTGTTATCCTGGAAGGTAATGATTAGATCAAGGGTGTTCCCTAACCTATGGGTTGGTTCATGAACCCATTGTGTTAGATCAAAGGTAGATAGGATATCATTAAACTTAATGACATCATGCTTTAAGGGGAGGTTGACATGGAAGTTGTAGTCACCAAGGAAAATGACCTCATGACTAAATGAACCATAGTGTGCAACCAGCTGGGTGAACTCATCATAAAACTCAGAGTAGGTGTATCTATTCCGATTAGATGGTTCAGGTCTATATATCACCACAAACGTTATCTTTTTTCCCTTCAGTGTGATGGATGCCTCCATGAGCTCCATGGTGGTGACCACTGGTTGGTTGGCTCTATTGGTTGTGAAAGGGAGTTCAGATTTGTACAAAATCCCTAATCCTCCCCCTGTCTGACCGATCCTAGGAAAAGACTCAAATTCAAGTGAGCCTTTTTCAAGTTCACGTTTGACCTTGTCAGATTTTGAGTCATGCATCCAAGTTTCAGTCATGCTGTAGCTACCCAATTTGTAGGTCATTTAGTAAGGAATGACATACAAGGTATATTTCAGTCAGCATATAAAGAGTTTCATAGCACTGAGACAGCATTACTTCGGGTACAAAATGACATTTTAATGGATATTGATGATGGTAAAACGGTAATGCTGGTACTGCTGGACTTATCAGCGGCTTTTGATACTATTGATCATGATATACTATTAAATAGATTGGGGCCACGGGCTGTGGCGCAGTTGGTTAGAGCGCCAGCTTATTAGCACCAGTTCCTCTGTGGTGATCCAAAGGTCGTGGGTTCGAACCCCGGCTGTGCCGAGATTGAACTCATGATACAATTTCACACATGAGCTGAGGCCCGTGCCAAAGGGTTAACCCGTTGTCCTTGTAAATCTGTGACCGGGTGGGTTGTCATGTCAAGGACCTGCGACATGACAATTCAGTGAGGCAGCACTATATCTGCTACAAGTAGGTCTCATCACGAAATGACTGAAATAATGTTGAAAGTGATGTAAAACAACAAACAAACAAATAAATAGATTGGAAAAAAGATGTGGTATTAAGGGCACTGCTTTGAAATGGTTTAGGTCATATTTATCAAATAGAAAACAGTGTGTAACTATTGAGGGTAAAAGATCTGAAAATATGCATCAGTGTAGGATGCCCAGAGCCAATTCTGGTCCTGGTGGCCAATTTGGAACTAAAGGTTTTTTTTCATAAAGTGACATGTGAATTTGAATATTTTTTTACAATGTTACTTTAAAGGCTACAATTCTCAAAATTTGATGCATGATAGAAAAAAGTTCAAATTTTCATGCATATTTTTTTGATTTATCATTATTAATTAATATTGCAATTTAGATTGCAAGAAATGTTGCACTTCAAATGACATGGTTTTGTAGCCTGCAAATCTGAACTTGCAAGGTGCATCAAAGTGTATATGGCCACATTAGATATTTTCAAAATTAAATTTCTAACTAATCTGATTGATCAGAATTAATCATTTGAGAATTAAAAAATTGTAATACAACTTTGAAATCTTGAAATAAGTTGAAAATTTTGACTTTTGCCCTTTTTGAAGCTTAGCCATATTGTGTATAAGAATGTAAAACATTTAAAAGATTAAGCAAAATTTTGATCAATCAGATTAGTCCAAAATTTCATCTAGTTTATAAAAAAGCTTATCTGCTCTCAATATATTTGTGTATATATTCAGAATCTGCAGGCTACAACACTCACATTTTAACAGCTGACATGAAAATAACCTTCCTTTGACTTGCAATGATGCCATATTACTACTCACTGAATGGAGGACAAGTTCAGGCCTTTTGGGATGTTTTTATTTTGATCATAAGATCTATTCAGGTCAAATATAAGCAGCCAACATGTTTGTTTCAAAATATCAGTCTCCATTGTTGCATAAACTGTTACAACAGCACAGACTTTTCACTACTATGTAACAATTTTGAGTGATTGGGCCAACTTCACATTGACCTACTTTATTTGGTCAAAATTTGTGATGCAATAAAAGACATATGCAGGACACAACATAAATAAAACAAGGTGAGTTACATTGATTTTATCAAAGCTTTCATACATTATTTCATGTTAATTATAAGCACATACATGTGAAGAATAATTGTTGTTTCCAACATTTTTATATTTTTGGTATAACTCATTGAAATTGAAGGAATTCCAAGGGGGATAATTTCTGTAAGAAAAGAATCAAAAATGGAGAACTTTTTGTCTGTATTGTCAGAGCATATCATAATTTCTAAGCAGTAAACAATGTAATTTTTGTTATCAGCCTCTCAAATGTTTAAATAATTATATCTAGATTGTAATGTGGTACCTATATTTACAGGGATATGTATGTGTTCACAATATGGAAAAAAGTTTGTTGACATGGAAAGGCCACTTTTTCATGAGAAGGTTGTAAAGCTTATGTTGAGTCCATGGTTACTGATAAGGGGGAGGTTCCTTTTGGGGCTACTTTTTAAAAATGTTCTTCATGTTCATTCTTTACTTTTTAAAAAACGGCAATTTTTCTCACTGCATTTCACAGTAGCTAGGAAGTTAATAATTTTAGGTCTGATAGAGAATTTTCCTGGCTTTCTTTTCGTGGTAAAAGTAACTAAATCGGACAAATAGTTCAAAAGTTATGAACAAAAACGTGATTGCAACTTTTTATCTATGAATATTTTTTCAATAAAAAAACGGCAAATTTTCTCACTGCTTTTCACAGTAGCTAGGAAGTTAATAATTTCAGGTCTGATAGACTTTTCCTGGCTTTCATTTGGTGGTAAAAGTAACTAAATCGGACAAATAGTTCATAAGTTATGAGCAAAAACGTGATTGCAACTTTTCATCTATGAATATTTTTTCAATAAAAAAACGGCAAATTTTCTCACTGCTTTTCACAGTAGCTAGGAAGTTAATAATTTCAGGTCTGATAGACTTTTCCTGGCTTTCATTTGGTGGTAAAAGTAACTAAATCGGACAAATAGTTCATAAGTTATGAGCAAAAACGTGAGAGCAACTTTTCTGTATGAATATTTTTTTCTGGTAATCAGGTAAATATTTAAATTTATTTTTCTGCATATATTTCAGGGCCAACTTCCCATCACATACAGGATGTGTCAACTTGCCATTCCATACAGGATGTGTCAACTTGCCATTACATATAGGACATGGCAACTTGCCATTACATACAAGATGTATCAACTTGCCATTCCATACAGGATGTGTCAACTTGCCATTACATATAGGTCATGGCAACTTGCCATCACATACAAGATATGTCAACTTGCCATTCCATACAGGATGTGTCAACTTGCCTTCACATACAAGATGTGTCAACTTGCCATTTCATACAGGATGTGTCAACTTCCCATCACATATAGGACATGGCAAGTTGCCATCACACATAGGACATGGCAACTTATCACATACAGGATGTGTCAACTTGCCATCACATACAAGATGTGTCAACTTGCCATTGCACATAAGACATGGCAACTTGCCATCACATACAGGATGTGTCAACTTGCCATCACATATAGGACATGGCAACTTGCCATCACATGTAGGACATGGCAACTTATCACATACAGTTTGTATCAACTTGCCATCACAAACTTGATATGTCAATGTGTCATCACATACAGGACATTTTAACTTGTCAGTTTCTCATAAAAATGTACCTTCCTATTCAAATAAAATACAAGAAACAAACATTAATGTGTTTTCATTATAGATCACATCTAGAACTGTTTTAAAACTTTTAATCCAATTTTGGGATCCCCTTATTTGCCAGTGGGTCCCTCTAAAAAGTAGTTCCAAGATTGGGCCTCTTTTAGGGACAAATATTAAATATTTTGGAAAAACCCCTTTGAGAGATGGAGGCGAACCCTTAAATATGGTGTCCCTCAGGGCTCTGTTCTGGGGCCTCTATTATTTACAGCATATATGGAGCCATTGTCTGACATCATTGGTAATTATGGTCTCAAGCATCATATTTATGCCGATGATACAGTTATACATTACCATTGATCAGAAATCTGAAATCTTACAAGTCTTGTAAAGAAATGGAAAATTGTATTAAAATGGTTAAAAAATTCCTAATAGAGAATAAAATGAAGATTAATGAAGGAAAAACAGAAATGCTTTTATGTGGTAAAAGCTGTGAATTTAGAAAAGAAAATTTACCAAACGATATCTTAGTAGGTGAAACTAAAATCCCTAGATCAAAGACAGTTAAGGATCTTGGGGTTATTCTAGATCAAGAATTATCTATGAAATCACAAATCAAAAAAATGTGTAAAAATGGCTTTTTGCATGTAAAAAATTTAGCACAGATCAGGAACTGTTTAGATGAGAAGACTGCAAATACTCTAGCTCATGCTTTTGTTACTTCCACCCTAGACTATGGTAACGCACTTCTTGCTGGTTTACCAAGGTGTGAATTAGCCAAACTGCAGAAATTACCAAATGCTGCAGCCAGAGTAGTGGGTAAACTTAAAAAAAGAGATCATATTACACAAAAACTTATGGATCTACATTGGTTGCCTGTTGAGGCAAGAATTGACTTTAAAATATCCTTACTGACATGGAAGTTGCAAAATGGCTTTGCCCCAAAATATTTATCTCAGTTATTAAATTATAAAGAATCAGGGCTGGGACTGCGATCAAATGATAAAAATGAATACATGGTGCCCAGGACTAATATGAGAACATATGGTGATAGGGCTTTTATGGTGTATGCGCCAAAAAGAATTGTGAAAAATTGCAAAACAGTGGACACTTTCAAGAAAAAACTCAAGACGTATCTATATAGAAAGCATTATCTCGATGGAGCGCTATGAGCAGACCTGGTCTGATATAGCGCTATATAAATCATTTATTATTATTATTATTATTACATGTCTTAAGACATCCAAGATGCAGAACAGAAATATCCACAAATATCTTGAATCATTTTTTTATTGTTTCAAATGGTAATCAGTGAATATCAGATATATATTTCACAGTGTGTGTTTATCTTAATAATACCTTGGAGTAATTAATTAGCTCTTATTCTTAAATATATAGTTTATAAATACCATTTTTATTAATAAGGGGAAGACAATTTCTGTCATCTTTGATCTTTTTTGAAACTACTGATTGCAGTTCCTCTTTTTTCCAACGTTTTATTACTTAAAGTAAAAACTGAATTGTCAAGGAAGCTGTCATTTTGGATAACATGGCAAATATCAGAATCAAGAAAATAAATTCAATAATGTAATTTGCTTTCTGATTGGTCGAAATTATCTGTTCAGTTTTGCTCTGGTAAAGGGTTTAAATGATCATTTATGAATAATATTCTACGGCCATTGGCCTATGTTTTATGATGTGTCTTGTGATGTAAATAAAGAAAATTATTTTTAGTGGTGGGCAATAAAATCAAATACAAAGCAAAAGGTATTTTAGGGTTTTTCAAGATATTTCTAGTTTTTTTGCAATGGATTTACAGAGCTTCATTCCTATACTCCTCCTTCTGTTCATTAACACAAGGCCCAGTATCCAGGCGCATGGATATATTTTCCATATTCACATCACTTTGTTCAGACATTCCAGATGCACTTGCCACGTTTCTGTTGTAATTTTTCCACTTAATGATATCAGCATTTCTGGCTTCAGAGTCGAAATGTGAAGGGTTCTCTTTCCCAGATTTATAGCCCAGTGAATATTTATATGATAGTACTGTGGGTTGTGCTGTGTGTTGTTCTACTGGTGTGAGGCGGGGAGAGGATGCATAGTAAGATAGGACTGTATTGTTAGGGATGTCATATTGTGCTGGGGCAGAGAGTGGACTGTCTGTCTGTCGCCAGTGTGACTGTTGAGGTACAGTGAATCTACTGTTAGGAGAGTCTGTTCTCTTTGATTGTCTTGGTTTCATAGAATAGCGTAAATCAAACAGGATTGGCCTCCAGTCCTTGTTTTTGTCCCCGAGTGCTGCGGCTGTACGGTAGGTACCCACTGGCAAGTCAGATGCTTGTTTTGTTATAGGTTGCACAGGTATGCTGTTTGAAGGTGGAAAAAACAATAAAATATAATTATTTACGGAATGTTTGAATCAGCAATACAGGAAGCCTAAAAGTTTACATTAGATTTTTATAAACCTGGTGACTGAATGACGATTATCCTCAGAATAGATGGATTAAGAGTAATAGGCAATTTTCGAATCTTTAATATTTGGGACAAAAACAAAATTGGACCACTTTTAAGAAGTATATTAGGCTTACTCTAAGATGGGAGATGTTTAATGGCGCAAATATGAAATAAAACCATACATACATATTGTGAGGCCTGAGGCAGCAGCCGTGAATGATGAGGATAAGGAGCAGGATGATGAGGAGGAAAGCAGTGGTGGACAGGAGAGCTACAGTGACAGTGCCCCACATTGTGCCCAACCACCAGTCCTCCCCTGGCACGGACACACCCTTCCTGCTCACCTTAATGTATAAAATAAAATAATAAATATTATATAAACTATATTGGTGTAGTGAGAAAAGTGGACATCTGCTACTGGGTGCCCTGGTTTGTGTTATCTTGTCTGTGATAACGTAAAAGAAAGACCCCCTGTCACTTTCAAAAGTGTAGGGCTGCGATGGCATGCTTTCATCTTACTTGATATAGCCAAAGTAATGTTGATGAGGTCGTTAATACAAATAATTCAAATCTAGAGTACCCGATTCAGTTGTGGTGGCTGCTGGGCCATATTACTTGGCTTTGATACATTGATTAGAAGGGAAAAAATGTATGTCACAAATTACCTTGACAACTGGGAAATCTTTAAAGTGATGTTCTCGGAGCTCTTGTATTGGTGTTCCTTTGTTATTTTGGGTTAAAAGCGAGTACACATCAGAGGCTTTGATAAACATTTTGTTTTGATTGATATCGTCCGTGTTTGTTATGTCATTCTCAAGGAACACCAGAGACAATGTGGTGATTGCTGCTAAACTGTAATGAATGTTTCACAAGGGTAATTTTTTGTCAACGATATATATATATATATATATATATATATATATATATATATATATATATATATATATATATATATATATATATATATATATATATATATATATATATATATAGTAACCCAACAAATGTTAAACCTAAGCTTAAAGATTTCATAAATATAAGTTTCATAGAATAAAATTTGATCCCAGATGGTCCCTGGAGAATACCCACCAGACTCTCATGAATTACTTATTTTGCATTAATTGTTAATGAAACATATTTCACCTGTTTTGACTAAAGAGTCGGCGTCCAGTGTTGAAGACACTAAGCTCCTTTTCCTGTTGAATATAAGTTATCCTTGGAAGATATGTGGACACACTGCTGACATTTTGCAGAGCATAAAGGAAAGATGCTTTCCTGCCATTGGTCATGTCTTCAGGTTTCATAGAAACGTCCAGATCTAATTCATTTTCATAGGCATCATAGGTATCAATCCGAACTGTCACAGTGCTGCAAAAAAGTTCAGAAAACCTTTCAAAGGCATGTCATAGATAACCACTGATGAATGGAGATCAGAAAGATTCTGATTTGATAAATCCCATGTTTATTATATATGCGTCACGCAACATTGAACAAGGTGAGTTTTATAGATATCATTTAAATTTGTTATATGAATGAATGAATACATCTTCAACTTATATACGTATATGACATTGTCATTTGAACTTATCACAGGAAGAAGAATCGCCATATGGACATGCACATTCATACAAGTAAAGGGGGCGCCACTGAAATATAGGTAACTCCTCACCTTACCTAATTCCTCACCTTTCAGATCACTACTTGTCCGCAATATTCCTTTGTGTAAGAAAATATTTCATGTCATTTTTTTTTTACATATAATGATTTTTATCACTTTTGAATGTTTAATTGTACATGATTTACCTGTTAGGCCTGGTCGCCACACCTTTGATTCTAATTTGCAGGAGATATCTGTGGTAGCCTTGCATCAAGCTGGCCTTCACACTGATAAGCCCAGAGGACCTGTCCAGTGCAAAATATCTGTTCACATCTATTAATTCAAAACGGTCCAGGTATATAGTTTCTGAAATGTATTAATTGGAAAACAAATATATTGATTGGAATAAAACAAATTTATTTTTTCTGGGTAGTACAATGCGATTTAAACCACAAATATTCAGAGGATTTCGTTTTTAGAATTTGACTCACCATTATCCTGATCAATTGCTTTAATCAGACAAATTGGCTGAGAGACATTGATATTGTCAGGTATCTCTAGATTGTAAAAAGATTTTTCAGTAATGGCTTTGTGTTGGTTTTTATCTACGATTGTTACTTTCACTGGAGCAATTGATGCCTTGCCACCTCCGTCTTGGGCATTTATAATGAGTTCTACTTTTTCCCATACCATATACGTTATTGTTTTCGCCACTTTTACGACACCAGTTAAAGAATCTATTTCAAAATATTGTCTGTCTTTTTCTTGCGCCCATAAACTATACGATACGTGGCCATTTTGACCAGAGTCTCTATCAGATGCTGCTACTGTTGTCACAAGAGTTCCATTAATGGACTCATCTGCCAGGTCCACGTGGTACTGAGACCTGGAGAATACCGGCCAGTTGTCATTGATATCAGCCAAGTCTACCTGGATTGACATGCTGCTCCATAATATACTGTCATTTGCTACGATATCTGCAACATGTCATAGATTCCATACCAGTAAGTACAAAGCATTATGTGGCATATAAGATATTGTATTTCAATCATATTTCACTGGGTTGATAAACAATGAAATCATGAAATATATATGTTTTCTACATACACAATTGGAATGATTTTGGAAGAGAGTTGCTCTCATAGTCCATTTGTTGATTGATGTACAACTTCTTGTGTGTGGTGTCAAAGTGGAAGTACTGAGCCGCTGGTGTTTCCATCATATACCAAGATAGAATATTTCCCTCATCTTGATCAGTTGCCACTATTGTTACTGCCACCTCAGTGAAATTAGCCTAAATGTATTATGTATACATCCAAACATTACTCAAAACTTTTATGAAGAAGATTATTACCTATTCTTTGTTGCTTAATTATAACATATTGAAATATGATATTTTAAACTTTATCTCATACTTGGTGCCTCAAGAGAGTGTTCTGCACCTATGAGATATTTTTTGCAGATCACCCCTCTGCCGAACTACTTTCACAGATCACCCCTCTGCCGAACTACTTTCCTTTTATCTTTTTTAAAGATTCTTTTCATATTTACATACTTTTGAAATGAATAAAATGCTTAATTAAATATGTTTGTGCACAAATGTCATAATATTTGTCAATTATAAAATAAATGTAATCATGTCTTAGGCCAGTTCTTCAACAAATCATGTGTTGATTTCTCTGAAATGAACATGATGACTGTCCAGGTTTGTTTTGACCTGGAGCAGACGACATTTCAGATTTGGGTCATGGGGACCTTGAAACACAGACAGGTGGGACCCCTGTTGACAGAGACTGTAACCTTTTGTGGGAATCTCGAAACTGATGACTGTTCATGCAGTTGAAACAGAATTACACCCATTTCATATTATACAAATATGGACCTGGGTGGAGTGCAATATGACTTTTTATGGACCTTCGGAAAGTTATATTGCACTTTCCGAAGGTCCATAAAAAGTCATATTGCACGACACCCAGGTACATATTTGTTTTATTCTATGATCACTGTGTTAATTACTGCCATTGTTGGTTTAATTCTAAAAGTGAGAACTGAAAGGGACGAGTTTGTCTGTATCAACTTGATTGCTGTCGTCTGCTTCCCAGTCTGCAGGTCACTCAGAGCAAGCTGGTGACGTCATTATAGGGCTTCCCCAACATTTCCCGCCATGGAATTCCCCATCAGTGCAGTGGAAAGTATATTGACGTGCAATATAATGCATCTGGTCAATAAAACAATTTAGAGAAGCTCATGTGACCAGGGATTGACCAATCACAGCACAGAATACACAGTGATCATAGAATAAAGTGCTTTATAGGTGGCCTAGTTCACGGCATGTAGTAATTTAAAATTGATTACATTATGTAAATGAGCTGAGCATTTTAATGAGCCACACACAACATAGTTCTGTACTTATTACCATGTTTTCACTGCTTTGCTTTGAGGATAAAGTTGATTGCAAACCCCATCTATCTGCAGTAGATAAGTAAGAGATAAAGGCAAGAACATGAGTTCGTGCAGTGTTCAGGGAGACAGATCTCTCTCGTTGGTTCTGGTGGAAGGATCTCATTCGTCCTTTGGACTCTTGAGATCCTTCCACCAGAACCAACTTGAGAGATCTGTCTCCCTGAAGACTGCACTCACATGTTCTTGCCTTAACGCTTATCAAAAATCTTAGACTAGTATTTAAAAAAAATAAAAGTGACATTTTATTTTGATTTGTTTGTATCGATATATTTTAGAACAATTAGGGTTAGAGCATTTCTGTCACAGGGACTTAATGCCCTTCTCCTATTGAATGAATGGGCCTATCTAGTGTGTTATTGTATCTGCATGATAACACAAACACCTCGTATTAACCAATTGTAAGGAAGGATGTCCGTATGTCCCAATCGTTGTGTCCTCGTCCATACGAGAACTCAAATCCCAGCTTCCAATATGAGATATGGAAATGAACGCATTAGTGTAAAGCATCATACTAACATTACGTGCTAGGCCCTCGGGAGATCTTAATGCATATCTCGACCAACTTACGGCCGTTATGGTAGTGATTGCATAGCTTGGCTACCAATATCACAATTGAAAACAATGAATGAGAATGCACTCGCAACCATGCCCCATTCTCAGATGTTGGTTCCAAACTAAAGGCTTTCCTTTCAACGGTATTTTATAATAAGGGAATAACACGTCATGAGCATTGCGTTGTTAAGCAGCATACAAAAGGAAATCTAGTTATATGAAACATTGTTTGATTCAGAATATCCACATGAATAACATTTGACTTGTTTCTACACATTTATATTTCTCATATACTAGTAGTTTACCTGTTCCTCATCCATAGTGGTTACCACGGAGTTCCTCAAGAAAATGGGCGGTTCATTGACATCAGCTACGATAATGTATGCAGCATCGGAGGTAGTCATGCCTCGCTCGTCAGTTACAGTGATATTCACAGTATAGCCACTTATACTCTCAAAGTCAAAGGCAGGATTGCTTCTTGTTGACAGAACTCCTGTTGATTCTAAAACATATATTTGAATGTACTTTAATTACCGTGGTCCATTTGGAGGTCGTCAGGGACCAACCTTTAAGACATGACATTGTAAATGCGACATTATGAAGGAAACAAAGTCATTCTCATATCATTACAAACGTGGATATCATTGATGTTACTTATTAAGATAATTCATGAAATCTTGGACCCAATACACACATGCATCACAGATTATACAATCTACAAGATAAGCTGTTTAGTGCATTGAATGATGAATTACTGGCTGTTGTTCTATGAACACATTAAACTTTTGTGATATTGTCATTGTTTATGAGTTTCATCTTATAATTTCTTGTCTCATATTTATTTGGGAGTATTAATGTATCCTGGACCAGGGACAGCTTGGACACTGATGAGTATTAATTTATCCTGGACCAGGGACAGCTTGGACACTGATGAGTATTAATGTATCCTGGACCAGGGACAGCTTGGTCACTGATGAGTATTAATGTATCCTGGACCCGGGACAGCTTGGTGACTGATGAGTATTAATATACCCTGGTCCAGGGACAGCTTGGCTCCTGAATGGTTTTGACACCTACCATCAATATGAAATTTGCTGTTTCCATCGGTCGGTGTAGTTCTGATGGAGAAGGAGAAGTCATTCAAATCTGGATCTGTGGCATTCACCTGGTTAATAAATACAAATATGTTTTAATGTGGATTCTATAATAATCTGATAACTACATTTCCTTTGTCCATATGTATCCCTTATAAAGACTATTAACCTATTCAATTGGTATGTTTATCAAACCATTAATTTGACAGGGTGGAGCCAATTTATATACACAGTTTATTTCACTGATATTGTACCTGAAATATTGCAATATGTATTGTTGTGTTTTCCTGAAGGATGATAGTGACAGGCAGGTTATAGATGATGGGAGGCTCGTTGACATCCAGGATGTCCACAGTGATGATAGCGGGACCAACAGTGAGTGATCCAGAATCGCTCACATTCACCACCATGACATACTGCTGAGTGGTCTCATAGTCAAAACCAGCAGAAGCACCAAAACTGATGGCTCCAGCTGAACATGAAGATAACTGTGATATTATAACACCTGGGAATGTCTACTTTGATTACTAACCTTGCATGTTGACAAATATATGTATGCATATATATATATCAAATTATATATTATAGTACGAATTACATTTATAATTATTATAATTAGTCGGTCAATATATGGTTACGTTTCTGGTCACTATGGTTATATCATAACTCAAATTATATGCTATCCCAAATAAGAATTGTTGTTTGAAAAAAGGGCGTTGTTCTTACTGGTTGGGTCAAGTGTCAGTTTCCCATCACTTGGAGTACAAGTCATTGCATAGGTGAGGACATCCGCTTCCGGGTCAGAGGCCTTCACAGAGTACAACACATCCGCATGGGAAACGTCTTCACGGATGGAAAGTGGCATGGCCGGTGGGATATTGGAGAAGATTGGTGCCTCATTAACGTCCATGACTGTGATGGTGAGAGTGGAAGAAGAAGAGTAACCTTCTGCATCCTCTGTGATAACCATCATAGTGTATGAAGGTGTTCTCTCATAATCCAGACCAACAACAGCAACTATCTCAACAATTCCTGCATTAAGTCTCTGTGTTAATACCTCAGTTCTTATTTTGCACAATTTGAAAGGAATTGATTTTTACATTGTATGTTATTAAATAGTACTCTCTGTAAAAATAATCTTTGTCTTTATCTATCAGTCCTTATTTTGCATAATTTGAAATAAACTAATCTATTATAGTATATGTTATTAAGTAATACCAGTAGCTGAAATAGTGAAGGGATTCGGGTCACATGTACCGGTACAGCCTATGGAATATGAATCAACACCAGCGCCCTCTGGGTCATATGCATCAACCTGGGGAGAAGGTCTTAGATATTCATTATATTTCTGTATATTAGTTATCATGAAACATTTACACACATTTATTCTTGTGTAATTAATATTAATATTGCAAAGTATAAAATACTGACTCCTGAGTTTTTACCTGAAAAACCTGCCCAATGAAATCTTCCTGGAGATTAACGGAGTTGGGTAAGTTGTTGTAGGAAGGTCCTTCATTAACATCAGCAATGTTTACATAGAGATAACCAGTCACAGTCAACCCATTCCCATCATCCACTGTCACCGTTATATTGTACTGTGTAACTGCCTCAAAGTCAAAGCCAGGACAATCGGCAATTAAGAGATTTCCTACAATGGAGATGTCAATGAACAAAAGAGAAATGCTGACAGGTTAATGTGTTTTATCCGTTTTTTTATTTTTAACAGGATCATATAGATTCAAGATTCAATACTTTATTTCAGACTCAACAATAATGATTTCGCATTGACAATAATATAAAGTATATCATATTGGATATTTACCCATTGTCAAAATTTACATAAAGTGTTTTGTACCAGTATTTCCAGATGGCAGATATATACTTTATATCACAAGCGAGCGCACTTCTCAAGTCTACCATTACATTTATAAACAGAGAAAGCAATGGCTGGCTAGATACCGTTACATGCCTCAAAGGGATATCTTTTTTTGTATATTGTGACTTAGAAAATACATTAAAAAGACAGCATATTTGATGTTTACTTACCATAAGGATTGATAGAGAAAGCAGCATGTGCTGGGACCACAGAGATACTGTAGTTAAGTGTATCTCCATCAGGGTCAGAGGCCAACACCGTGAACACTGGACCAGAGTTGGTGATATTTTCCTTAACACTCACTGAGCCAACCACATTAGGCAAGTTACTGATTTCCGGTTGTTCATTGATACTGTTAATATCCACTGTGAGGTTGGCTGTGGTGGCCAAGTTGGTTTGGTCCTCGGCTTCCACAGTGACAAACCACTGTGGTACCAATTCAGAGTCCAAACCAGGGTTAGCATTTAAGAAGATATCGCCTTGAAGGAGCAAAATATGGTGTCAGAATATGGTGCCAATATCATGGTAAAATAAATCTGTCTAGGAAAGTCAAATATGATTATATACACCAAATAAGTGACATGAATCCAATACCTCACCTGTGATAGGGTCACATGTGAAAGGACCATTCTCTGGTGATGTGGCAACAACGGCGAAGGTGATAACATCTGCTGAATCCTGGTCCGTTGCTAGGGTGGTATGAAGCAGGGTTGGCAGGGTCACGTTCTCATCCACGCTGACTCTGGCTGGTAAGTTGCTGATGATGGGAGCTTCGGGTACGTCATTAATGTTCACCGTTATATTCTGACTGTCTGACAGAGTTCCATCGCTTGCACTGACAGTAACAATGAAGAAGGGTATTGCCTCATGGTCAAGAACTGCTCCTGCCACCAATGTTAGTCTTCCACCTGAGCATAATAAACATACATTGCATGACTCTTGAGATCCTTCCACCAGAACTAACTGTCAGCCTCAATACTGCACTCAAAATTATTGCCTTAGTGATGATTTAATTGAAAGATACCAAAAAGAACTTACCCACATCGATATTGAAGTTTGATAAAGAAGGAATTGAGGTGACAGAAAATGCAAGAAAAACACCCTCAGGGTCCCAGGCTGACACATTGTACAGTTCTACCTCCATAGTCTCATCTTCATTCACATTATAAACAACAGGAATAGGGTTCATATTTGGGGCCTCATTGATGTTGTTGATAAACACAGTGACATTAACAGGACCGGTTATGTCTGTACCATCGGATACAGATATAGAAAGTATATATGAAGAACATGTCTCAAAGTCTACAGCATTATTTAAGACCACAGCTCCAGCTGAAACCAACAAAAATAACTTAGGTCAGTAACATGCAATATCCATCCCATTGTGATCAGAATATACACAGATATATGAAGGATATATGAAGGCTGAGAAAAATCCTGACAACCCAAGATATTTGTATGAATTTTACAAAAAAAAGAAAAAAAATCCAGATAAGCGCAAAATAGTAGATACACTGCAGGTAAGAAAAATGAACTGAAGACAATACATATATATATTCATACTGTTTATGTCTATGTAGAATGCAGTGGAGGTTGGTGCAGTGGTCATTGTGAAGAAGTGAGTTTCCTCGGGATCTTGGTCAGAGGAGAGGACAGTGAAGACCGTGCTGGGCACTGCCTGGTCCTCATCCAGGGTGAGTGATGTGGGCAGGTAGGTGATGACTGGGGGATCGTTCACATCCAAGATGTTAATGATCATGGTGTCCGAGATGGTGAACACAGCATCAGAGATGTCTACCCTTACTGTGTAGGTTGGTTGGCTCTCGTAATCCACAATGCCAGACAACTTTATCTCTCCACCTAAGAAAATATATTTCTAGTATGTTTGTTAAATCAAGAAAAGCCCAAATGTCCCATTATATTACAATTTGCTAAATTCGGACTTCTTACCGAAGTAACCAGTTCCGATAGAAAAAAATGAAATTGAATTATGTAAGTGAGAGGCTGATATTAACTTGTATCAATAACAAACAATGTTGACGTTGGAAAAGATGTAATTGTGAATATGAGAGGTTGAGCTTCTGGATCAGTGGCTACCACAGTGTACACAGAGATTCCAATCTCGGAGTTCTCACTGACGTCTTCACTGTCCGGTAAAGCAGACATGACAGGTGACTCGTTGACATTGGCAACAGTAACCATGACAACCACTGTAGATGTGAGGCTTCCATCTGTGGCCATTATATCCAGACTGTAGGATGAGGAGGTCTCGTAGTCCAAACTGCTGCTAACTTCCAGTAACCCAGCTAAAACCCATTTGCCATTTGAATGATTCATTTTAATCATTTTAATTAAGTGGGTTTGAATTTAAAAAATGATATATCTGTTTTACTTTTGTGTGTGTAATAACAATGTAATGAAGATTTATAAATAAGGCAGTGAATTTGATGACATCAATGACATCACTGATTATCAATAATTTATGATATCAGGTTAAGGAAAATACAAATGGATAAATTACATATCACAGGTCAATCACATCACCTACTGGCAGAGTTGATAGAGAAAGGTCCATTTGGCGTAGAAGATACCAGATATGAGATAGTGTCTCCATCTGGATCCGTGGCATCGACATCATACAGGACAGACCGAGCTGTGTTCTCTAGCTTTGTGAATGGCCCAGGTATAGCGCTGATCGCTGGTATTTCATTGATGTTCATAATGTAGATGAGAACTACTGCATCAACAAAGATGGCTGAAGTGGATAGTGCTGAGGGTGAGGTGTCGGTGGCCCCCAGCAGAATAAATGCAGGCATAGAGGACTGCAACGTTTCATAATCAAAGGCCACAGGATCTAGCACATTCAAAACACCTCCTGGAAATAGGTTCAATTGAGGAAAATTAAATTCAGTACTTTTGGTCATTCAAAAGATTACAAATCCATTGATATTTTATCTCACTTGGTCAGATAACGAAAAGAAGGATCCTCACGTACTCTTCGAAAAGAGTAGGGCATTGAGTCACGGTGACAGGGCCCCATTTGATCCAATACAGCCTATTTGATTACATATGCACCTGTTTTACAGCAAATATATGGGAATTGCATGGAAGAGGTATTAAGAAAGCACTATTTTTTATTTTGGCCGCATCTATCACACATCAATATGTTATATCTGGGACTGCTCACCAGGTGTCAGCTGAATCATGTAGAGTTCAGATTGGCCTGCGATCCACGTGATAGTATAAGTAATACTCAGACCATCGGGGTCCACGGCGTCTGCCGTCCACCAGGTCCCCCCAGAGAAATGCTCAGGAATAGTCAGGGTCTTGTACACATAGGATACAGCAGTGGGGTTGGACGCCCAGTAAGGATAGCCATTGACGTTCACAGTTAGGATCTCTGTGGCAGATGTTAGTCCACCATCAGTTAACTGTATGCTGATGTCATAGGATGACACTGTCCCTCGGTCCAGCCCAGAACCATCATAGAATATGTCTAAACCTGAAACAGAAATAAAACAATGTGCACAGATACAACCACAGGATAGGGACAAATACGATCAGAGATTCCTTGCTATTAAGTACCTGTGAGTTCTTTATATACCATTAATGATCTTGAAATCATCTTGGATTCATGTATATATATATATATATATATATTTATATAATTTTTGTAACATTTTGTTCCTCTGTGGCGATCCAAAGGTTGTAGGTTCTATTCCCGGTCGTGTCGCAAATGAATTCAGTTTAAATACAATTTCTCAAATGAGCTGAGGCTCATGCCTGGAGGGTTAACCCTTTGTCCTTGACATAATGTTGAAACTGAAACCCCCAAATTAATCTTGGAATCCGCATACCTAAATAAGAGAATGGTCCTCCCGGTGGGTTGACAGAGAAGAAAGCGATGCTGATTGTGGCGGCCAGGGAATCAGGGTCTATGTAGGTGATGGTGTAGATAGTACCAGCTGCGGTATGAACATAAGGTTCTCCGTCCTCATCCAGGACAGTGCTCCCTGGCAGGTTGCTGATGCTTGGTGCCACTGTGCACACAAATATAAAAATGTATTTTGATCATAATATGAAAGATTCTTGATTTTTCTCTCAATTTTCTCTTTTTTATTGTTTGCAAATTCTCTGGCAAAAGGAAATAAATAAAGAATGTTAATGAAAGGAACCATATCAGATATTCGTTTCATTATATATCGTAATAGTGTTCTCAGGCACCAATCAAGCTTTGCTTGTCAGGGATTGGTGATTGGAGAACACTTATATCCCAAGCCCAGCAATCACAGAAAAAAGTGTTTAAAAAATAAAATCAGTTTTAAATGTCAATAAAATATTCCTGTTTATTTCAGTATTATGATCTCTTTCTCTATCTTGGTAAATAGCATAACAATGTGTACATTGATTATTTCAATTATGATGGATAGTCAATTCAAAAGATGATCTGAACAATATTTTAATTATTTGTAGTTTTTGGGGGGTTATCTTGCATTCTCACGAAAATTCCACCACCTAAATGGTTCTGAGATACCAATTTGCCATTAATACCTCCTGCCAATCACAACAATCTCACTTGGTGACACGTAAATTCACCAAAAAAAAAGTTGTGAAATTTAGCATTTTTATTACTCTGCCATCTCGAACTTTCAGAATAACTTTAAAAAAAATTAAAGATCGTTATTCACCTGGCAAGTACTATGGGAGAACGGATGCCTGAATGTAGGACCAATTTATGTTCTGAATGTCATGAATTTATGCAGTGTAAAATTTTAACTATAAAATAATTTACCATAAAATTGATTAAATTAATAAAAAAGGATTAACAAAAAATCATTAAACTAGTATATTATATTTCTTTTTCCGGTTCATAATGTGTTATGATTTGGAATAATTTGTCATGTAATATATACTATCTTTGAAGGCATAATCAAATTGTTGATTAGATTGAACTTACCTATCAAATTTGATCAAAATTAAATATTTCTTCCTTTGAGGAATTTACAGATATTTCAAAATATTTTCCACTTGGATATGGATTATGTATTTATCTGATGATAAATGTACAAGTTTCGTGATGCACAGCACATGTATTATTTAGATTGAAATGTGGTTTGCTTTGCAATTTTGTGAGGAAACCAGAAGATTTTCTAAAATTCTATCAGGGACATTAAGCAATCTGCTAGACATTCAAATATCTCGGCTTCTAATGATGATTGATCATTGCACATTTTCTAATTATTTATTTTGATCTCTTAGAGATATTTTCTTTATATTGTTTTGAAAATTATATATTTGAAAATAATTTCTTTATTTGTTTTGTTAGCAGATATCAAAAGTTAATAAGAAGCTTCAGGTTATGAATACTTAGAAAATTACAAATGCTTATTGTTATCATGAAAACAAAATTGTATTTGAGAGAAGATTATTAAAAATATAAAAAGCTTGTGTTACCAATCATAATTGCCATTGTAAAATAGCATCATTCTGTGAAATACATTTACTTCTGGCCAGCACAACTAGGATTGTCTGATAAACACTGAATATTTACATACCTTGCCCATAATAAGCGTGAAATACTATAATGTTAATTAATCCAATTAATAAGATATTTCTCTTAAGCTTCATGGTGTGATGGTGATTTGAGTTTAAAGTGATGTCATAAAATGAGCACCTCTAACAAGTGGAGCGCGCTTCTCTGAAGTGTGACCAGTGGAGCGTAACATTGGACATAGGGACATATCAAAGGCCTTCTTTGACTCCATTATTTGGAGGCTTTAATTGGGTCCTTCCTTCGTGGGAAAGTACTTGACTATGACAATGCACCTTGGGGATCTATCAGGAATTATATGTGTAGAATGACCACTCCTGACATGCATCAACATGATCTGACTGATAAATCACAGTGTCTGATTCTCCCCTTATTCTTATTTATTGATCTAACACAAGTTTATTAGCGACCAAAACAAACACTGGACCAATCCAATATGGCTTTAGTCTTGATTTCTGTGATGTTAAGATTGCTTAGGTAAACTTTATAGCTTGGTGTACAGATAGAGGGAGATTTATATCTCTCATCATAAAATAATATGAAAAAGAAATTTAGCAAGCAACACAATATAACCTCGAAAGAACATAACTATTTATTTCAACCAAAATAAAATATATTGCCTTAAACCGAGCCATTGTGCAGGACCTTTTTGTGTGATTATAAATAAACCCTATTTGTGTGATTTTGAACTGGATCATTTTGGTTGACAATAAGATAGGCCATTTTGCGTGACACTCAAGAGATTATCCATGCGACATATAACTATACCATTTTGTGAAACACTTAATTCATATGATTTGGAGAGGAACCCACTGTGTGGCACTCAGCTAAGATAACAAGTGAACAGTCATTTTGTTTGAAAATTAAGCCATTTTGCTTGGCCCTTTTTATGTGACATTTTGTCTCTTAGCATGGAGTTAGGCCATTTTGTTCAAAATTTAAGTGATAAATAATTTTTTCTAGATTTTTTCTTGGTTGGTATTTGATTCTCATGGGAATATAACTGTATAAATTCTGTACCTTAATGATAGAATACTACAATAATGTACATGATGGAATTTTTATTTCATTTTACAAATACATTTCATACATGATGTTACAATAAGCAAATGCTCAATATTTTAAATATTTACACCATTTCCAATTTTACTCAAACATGATTTTTTTCCAGGAGGCAGATATAACTGTACCCCAATGATGTTTTTTTTATGTTTATACACTGAAATATTGTAATCTTCAAAATTTCCTTCAAAGTTATCTGTCTTTTGATTTGGTTTACTCTATTCATAGAGACATGACTATATCAATCAAATTGCCCTTTATTCTGTAGCATGCATCACTGTTGTCAACCACTTATATGATTCCAATATCTCGCTCCTTCCACTCCCAGCACTCACCCGTCAATGTATCCCTTCCACCACCTGAGTGTTCTGATTACACAAACAGGTTCAAGCTAAAAACCTGGGTCTATAAGTCGGGAAAATCCCACCCAACCTAACCACTAGGTGGGGTCTGTTATAGTATGGCAAATTGTGATTACAGCACTTCCAATTGCCACTGCTGTAGTGAGGGTGTTCATCATGGTGGGATAATAATCTACCACTGTACACTTGCTACTTTTACACTCCCCAGTCCCCCTGTCTATCTCTGGATGTGATGATGACTCGTCCTCTTTACCTATGTATGTGTAATACATTTGCTTGTTATATCTGACACTTCCGCACGCACAAGATGAAGCATATTTTGACCAATCAGAGTCTATGATGGTGTTTTGTGGGAAAACCCAGTGATGATGACTGACATTGTCGGTCACATGATCTGCTGAGTCTTCTGTTGCCATGACAACCTCTTCCAGACAAAGAGTGAATGTTTTAGCGGCTGTCATCAGTTGGCTTTGAGTGCAATCCATTGTTTTGCTCCATTCAGATAAGTTACTCTTCACCTAAATATAACAAAAAATGAAAAAGGTCAGCACAAAACAAAGATCAACAATAGCAAGTCTGGTATCTGGTTATGGCAAAATGAATACTTGAACTGGCAGGCATCTGGGTGTGATTTTTTAAAATACAATTCATTTAACCATCCAAACATTGTTCAGCAGGCAATTTTTACACTTGGTTACAAATGGCTGAAATTTTTTCCCCTGAGCATCAAGGTTGCTGGCGTTTTCGACCATTCTCCTGTTCGACCATGGCGTGTTCAACCATTCAAGAATTCTGTCCCCCCCCCAGTTTGACCGTGGTTAGAGGAAAGAGGGTCACGAGAAGTAGGCTCTAGTCACTCTGTGACGGCTCAAAACTCACGAAATATTCTTTGAGAAGGCTAATTGAGACTAAATGCCAAATTTATATGGAGAAAGCAGAAAATGGGTAATTTATTTTATATAATACAGTCAAACATGCAGAGACGAAGAGGTTATGGTCAAACAGGTGGTAAAATAAGGTAATGGTCGAAATAGCCAGTCACTAGCATCAATAAACTCCAGCATAGCAACCAAAAACAACATATTAAATATCCTGGAAATACCACTGATATACTTGTCAAACCAGTACAATATTACATACTGGTACATTAAGTCATAAACTATTAGCTTTTCGAATAAAATAATATTAACAACTGCATAATCTTGACCAAAAATAATCAATATATTCTACATCAGATATCTTTTTTCTGTTCTATGATATTGTGCTATCATATTTTTACCTGTTGTTTTAAGTATGCTGTTAGGTGGCTCTGCCAGCACCCTCCTCCCATAAGAACAGTTGGATCCTGCAGTGCCATCTTCAGGGTGTGTTCTGCACTACTGCATACATACTGAAAGATATTTTAACTAAAAACATATCTTTCCAATTGAATGTATCTAAAACTCTTTGATCATAAGTATCAATTAATTCAATAGATGTCTACAGTCACACTGTTGAGTATTATAAAATTATAACCAACATTTTTTCTAAGGAAATAGAGACATTATTATCTTGTCAAAATGCTATAAAAAATCCTTTAGTTTGAAAAACAAAGATGCGAAAAATAGAGATAGTCCATGAAGCTTGTGATTGTTTTGTATCTTTCACTATACCACATTCCAGTGCACCAATGACTTACCCTCATCTCCTGCAATGCCTCTTCTGAGCGGTTGCCAAGGACAACAGTGCAGACGGGGTGAGATGGATGGGTAAGTTGCACGTAACTGCGGCCTTGGATTACGTGATGAGTCATGTCCTGGATCCAGCCAAGGTCCTGTGCTCTGATGCGAGCACTCACAGTGCCTAACATCATCCCACCTGCCAACAGCACAACCACATTTATTATCATTCCATCAAACAAAATAGGTAACATTTTTATATTCAAGCGATGTTATGACACTGGAGAAAATTTATCAACCAAATTTTTTAAAATGTGCACATTTTAACTTTAACTACTTAGGCTTTTGTCTAAACACATTCTTTGAGGTACATATCATACACATTGATTGTTTTTACCTGTGAGAGTGTGAGCAGCTGCTATGTACTTGGCTCCAAGTCTGTCTTGCACCCATACTCCTTGTCTACGCAGTGATGCCTTGGTGCTGGGATGTACTACCTTCTGACAGAGGAGCAAGCCTACACCAAGTGCCACCAAGTGTTCAACACACTCCTGCAGAATCTCCACGGCGACGGCTGCTGGATCGACACCATCGTGTGTCTCATACAAGGCATCCTCGTGATCCTCAATGTCCCCTGACAGAGAGATGTTGAATACGGCAACCTTCACCCAGCCCTCATGATCTCCAGCTGAGGCTTTTAACAGCCCAAGAGGGCGCTTCCTGTAGGTGGAAATTTGGGGGGTGTCAAATAGGATCCCTTCGCTCATGTAGGAATCCCTGATGCCCATGCCCTCTACTGGCAGGTAGTGGATGATACCATACTGGCGATGTGATTCTGATGGATAGACACGGAGGACTGCTGACAGAATCACACGACACACATGATTGCAATCTCCTGCAACAAAGCCGCAGCCTGGCTTATTGATTGTACATCTCACCAGACTGGTCATCTGATTCAAGTCATTGATATCAAGTTTGAATTTGCATGGACAGTCTTTCTGTTCCAGGTATATAAGACATTGATCTGTCAAGAAGTGGTAGATGTCTGCTAACAAACGTGGATGTAACTGTTCACACAGGGAATGCTGAACCAGAGATAAAGCTAGTGCTGCCACCTGTAGGCCACCATCACTGTACTTCTGAAGGTGACCTTGCGCTGCTGTGAGGATGAGACGTAGGAAGGGATTATGAGATGATATCGCACCAAATAGACGTCCAGATGATGATGTAACGGTGACTTGTCCTCCAACGTTGTTATGCATCATTTTAAGATGGCCACTAGGGCCCAGGCTGGACAACACAAGTTTGCGTAAAGTGGAGATGGCATGTTGATTGGTAGGTTTGGACAGTGCTGATATCTGTATTTCTCCCTGAGGACGAGTCTCAAGAGTCATACCAGGAGACAAAGAACTCATTGTGATTCAAAGCAAACAAATATCATCTAATCAAAACTGATTTCTTTATGCAATATATGTTAACAGCAGACTAACTGACAGCGATGCTAATTTTTGGGAGGTGCCCTATCCTTCGCAAGCTCAATGTAGGGATCCTTCATTGTTAGTGGGTAAGTGACAACATACACTGTTCCCACTACAACAAATAGTGAGGCCATGCGATTCTTGTTCGCCCAAAGAGACAGGCTCTTCCACAATGCCATCCCAACCTGAAACAAGCCATCCATGGTAACATAATAATGGTAAATTTGTCATGTAAATTTAAAGTAGTGAATTTTCTTAAAATAAAATACTGCCATATTAACTGATATGTTTCAGCTACTTTCTTATGATAAATATGACAGCAGGAATTGATAACTCCTGTTCTGTTGGGAATTGTGAGGAATCTGCCACATAACTATTACTAATATCCATAATAACTGGGTCAAGCTCTCATCTCTTATACCACATGCAAATATCTATCATATTAGTGCTTATGAGTTTAAAAAAAATAATTTGCACTTTTATTTTTGTTATTTAACTAATGACTAAAAACTACCACATATATACAAAAACAAATTATACTTTTCGTGTAACAAACACACCCATTGCAATTTTGAAAAAATCTATGATATATATTTACTTACTTATTTTTTAGTTTCAAGTGTAACTGGAGGAGGTAAAATCAAATCTGGTGATTCCTCCTTTTCTTCCTTTTCTTTGAAGATTTTAAATCCTCCAACACCAGTGCTCTTCCTCTGACGCTCGCTGACAAATATCTCGTTGAACTGCAGTGAGTACCAGGCGTAGTGAAGGCCAAGCAGAGCAGGGACAGTGATCAACAAAACCTTATTGCCACGCAGGAAATCACCAATGGCCATGACAAATCACATCAACCTGCAAAATGAAATACCATGAAAAATAAGTTATGTCAGAAACCATGTAATTCTGGCCACATATCTCACACTAATAAATATATCCAAAGTTATCTGGCATTATTCCTATCATAAGTACAGGACATTATGTACACCCCTGGTCTTGTGCCTGACTCAAGTCATGATTAGAATCTGGTATGGGCCATTGAGAGCAGAGCTATTATTTGCCAGAATCAATGTGTGTCAGATTTAATTGGATTTAAGTTCTGACCAACCAATCTTACCTGTGTGAACAAGTGGTTTGTGAGTGTACTCTGTTTTGTGTGTGGACAAATTAACCAATCAGTCTAAGGCATAAAGGTGTGAAAATAACTGACCAATCAGAAAAATCTGCCTACATTGAGGCAGAACATGGTCATGAACAATGTACAGTGGCCCATATTGGTCTCTATTCATCCTTGCAGGACTGAGATGGAATCCAGTCTTGTACATGCCAACTTTGTTATTTATAAATATGCAATGGTCATAACTCAGATCATTCTAATCTCCTTTGCATCAGGCTCACTTTTACACCCATTCCGATTATGCAATCAGATATGTACAAACAGGCCCGTTTCATAAGACCCGCCCCCTGAATATAATCAGATGCATGTGCACGATGTGATGACATAATTACAGCTTCTCATTCTGACGGCACGTGCACGATACGATGACGTAAATCAAATATTAATATTCATGAGTGCCCAGATCGCACGACATTTGATAGCGTTATCGCTAGGCCTGTATTGGAGAGAAGAGAGAACAGGCCTAGTAAAGCTGGGTAAGATTGTTCACAATAAGCCTGAATTTTCAATATGTTTTGAATTTGTGTTCATTTCACCTGTCACTTACAGTGATGAAAGTCAGCATTCAGGAAAAAACTGAAACCCTTAAAAATTAACCTGAAGATACCCCTACCCCCTTTCAGAAATGTCATTTTTGTATGTTTCAAACTGAGTTCAGACCATTTTGAATTTCACATTTGAAGAAAAAAAACTGAATTCAGGTTATTTCCTGAAGACTTTCATCACTGCACTTAAAACCATGTTTAAAATGATGGTGTTTTGCGACAAGGACATCATTAGGTATGAGTCACTTATTTCTATTTATTGTTGAGCTGGGGAACCTTTGGACTGTATAGCTGCAAAACACCCAGCAATGCTGGATACTAGTGCTGATCATGTACTTGATTAATCTTGAAATTGGTCATCCAACACAACATGAGAAACAAGTATCAAAGGCATCTGATCAACATGTTAACACTAAATCTGGGGCAAAAATGTGTTGTACATTTTATCTTGACATCCTGTACATCTACATCTGTAAGTTTACTCAGTAAAATCAATTCTCCCTATCTGCTCTACCATATCCGCCGCATTTTCACAGCGCTACGGTCGTATTTGACCCAATTATTTGCATACGGCATATCCGGAACTCAAACTCAAACTCAAAATCAATTTATTCAGCCATAAAAGATTGATTTTTTATATTTTGTTTTGATTTTATATTTTATTTATTCAGCCATAAAAGATGGATTTTTTATATTTTGGCTGAAGTATATACCGGTAGTTTCATGTATATTTCAACCCAGTATATATAAATAATGCTTATTAGGTGTGACATAGAACTTAATTCTCTGGTGCATGTACATGCATGATATACAAATGTATTCAGAAATAGCAGTACAGTTTCAGTAAAACAAAATACAACAAGACTGCAGTGCATCAGTCCAGCAATGTGTAGAGTGGGATCAGGGGGTTCTGCCACAAATATAACACTGTGGTATTGTACATGTTTATATCTATAATCATCTAATATAAGTGTTTTGATATATTTGGTATAACCTTGAATACTATGAGTCATAATTTTATCAATAAAACAATCTGGTGTTTCATTTACTATTATAGGTAGTGAAAATCTCATACATTTCTCCATATACGCATGTTTTATTGGGGGGTGCCGAATGTCATCATTTATTCTTGTAGGATAGCTATGTATATTCATTGTTTGGTGTAAAGGCAAATTCTGTAAATATAATGGTAGTTTTTGGTGTTTATATCTATAATAAAACTTCAACTCTTGGACTTTGTAGATCAGCGGCGACAGCTTGTTTGAGACAGTCACCTCTGCCTTTCAGTTTTACATTGTTGTTATTCTCAGTTTTACCCATGTAATGGTGACGTGTATTGCACAGATTGCAATTTATACCTTAGTGATGCGCGTATCGACGAGATTTCCAATTGAATACGAGCATGCCGAGTATTCGTAGCGTATTCATTAGGTGCGAACTATTTTCCTTCGGCCATCTTTAGACTGGTCTCCCGCCGAGTGATAAGAACATCGTGTATACACAGAGGGCGGCAACCAGTCTATGGCTGTACGCACTATTTTCGGGTCACGTGATGGGGTCAAATGAGGTGTGCTTTGTTTACAAAATGTTTTTAATGATAAATATCTTTCCAATTGAATATTTTCAGATATCTTGTTTCATGTATCATTTAAACAAGAAAAAGTGGTGCTCCACATGTAACACGGATGGGCAAAAAAATATTAAAAACAAAACAAAAATTACAACAAACAAAACAAAAATTACAATAAACAAAACAAAAATTACAACAAAATAAACAAAACTTTAAATAAACCACAAAATACATTTAAACACAAACAATCATTACAAACTGATAGGGTAGTTGAAATTATTTTTATTTATCTTTTAAAAACATTTAATTTGGAATATGAACGATATTTTTAGCACAACTGTATGCAAAGATGTCCCTTTCCAGACTCGATTACGAAAGTTGCTCTATTATCGCTCAGGCGCTATCGCAAATCATCGATCAGACTTTTGCATGTTATTTCTGTTCTAATTGTCCGATTTACACCAAATTTGAACGAAACCTACTGAAAATTCCTTGTTCTAGCGATTGTGAAGCATTTCCAAGCAATATAAAGGGATAATTTTGTGCAGCGATGGACGATGATGATGTTGTCATTTCGGCGGGATGCCTATTGGCTTTGCCGAGCCGGTAAACTTTAGTGTTCTGCAATCACCCATCGGCAAAGACCAAATTTGAACTAAACTTATTGAAAATTCCTTGCTCTAGTGATTGGGAAGCATTTTAAAGAGATAATTTAATGCAACGATGGGCTAACACGATGACATAGTTTTGAACGTTCTGCTTTGTTTACATGACGCACTTCTTTTCTTTTGTTCACTTCTTTTAGATATGTATTCATTCGCCGGACGCATGCGCGAATTGGAATCTTTCGCAAGCAGACGACGAACACTCCACAGTGGCGTCAGTTACTTTAACAATTATGACCACAGAAAAAACCGAATTACAACCAACAGGAAACAACTACCCATTTCCCATGATCGTACCGATCACAGAATAACACAGATAGTCCCTTTTTGATATCCACTGCCTGTCGGCAGTGGATATAAAAAAAGGACCATCCGTGTTACAAAAAAAAATACAGTAGTTGTCTGAGGTATAAAAACAAAACATGCCTCGTCGGGTCAGCTGGGTGAGCGCATTCAGTTCGTTGGTGATGGCGGAAGGATACCCTGAGCCGAAGCCGAGCTGAAACTATTACATAAAAATTAAGTGTCTTAAAAAAAATATTTGATAATGTCTGGTGTAAAAATACTAAAATGTAAATGTCCAGAATAGAATTACACTTATGTTCAAACACCTTATATTTCAATAATTTGGCCTATGTTGAAGAATTGTTCACCTCACTTGCCAAAGCCAACAAAGCAAAGGCCAAGCATGATTGATGGATGATACACTGTAACGTATTGACAAACACTCAGTCCCAGTGGGAGAAGGGTAAATGTTGACACCAAAATGTAAATAAGTTCTGCCAGGGGCTCGGCTAATACTCACCAGAAGTCTCTGTGGAATTATAGATTTCACCTTCTCTCAAAAGCTGTCAAATATACCACACAAACTTTGATCTTGAAAGTTTGCATGGGAATGGGGCTTTGCCAGAACCGTCAAGGCCTCTTCTTGTGTTGATTTTGTGAGTATTTATATTGAACGGAATTTGTGTGATTGGTTTGACTAACCGAGTCGCGTCCTTGACATTCATACTTTCACGCTAGGCGGCGTCATAATCAGAACAAGAAGCCAAAAGGCAAAATGTCGACGGCTGTAGTAGCAACTCCTCCAACTGACAGTGTCAGGGAAAAGGCCCTCACAGATTACAGAAAGAAATTATTGGAACATAAGGAACTTGAGGCACGTCTGAAGGAAAGTGAGTAGTAAAATGACATATATTTAGGAAAGGAAAGGATCTTGAATCAAACAAACTTCGATGCCGGCTTTATCGAAATGCTGAGTCACAAAACAGATTTTTCGTCAAAACAAAAGTAGAAAAGAAGGTTTTCTGTGTTTCGAATTATATAAATATGACATTAAACATGATCTCCAGATTCCATATCATAGTGCTACTCGGTATTAGAGTGGAAGTCAAAATTATTTTACATGATTGGCGTAAAAAATAAGCTGATATATCAAAACTCCTATTTATCGCTCACATTTTTGTCTTCACTTTGTTCTGGCACTGTGTTATCCCTTTCTTCCCTGCTTTATAGAGGAAGTTGGTCATCTACGTGTTTCTGTCTTCATTGTCTGTTAATTGTATAAATAGACTTATGATACAAATGTTGGCATTTGTGGGACAAGACAAAGACAGGCAGGAAAGTGAGAAAAACAGTGTTTTGTACATTTTACCATTGTTTGGACCATGTAAATTGTTATGCCTTTATTTGCAAATAAAAGTATTATAATTAGACTGAAAATATGAACATTAGAAAAAAATTAAAGTATTATGTTCTGCTATACAATAGTAGAATTCCCTCACATTACTCAGTAATGTTACAAATGGTTAGAAACATCATTATGACCTCAAACTATTGCTTTGTGAAATGACATCACACAGTATCAGTGGGCAGTAATAACAAGTGCTATGGCTCAGGTTTTTTGTAACACAGATGGTCTTTTTTTGATATCCACTGCCTGTCGGCAGTGGATATCAAAAAGGGACTATCTGTGTTATTCTGTGATCGATACGATCATGGGAAATGCATAGTCATATCCTGTGGGTTGTAATTCGTTTTTTTTTCTGTGGTCATTATTGTTGAAGTAACTGACGCCACTGTGGAGTGTTTGTCGTATGGATGCGATTGATTCCAATTCACGCATGCGTCCCGGCGTATGAATACATATGTGAAAGAAGTAAAACAAAAAAGAAGTGTAAACAGATGTAAACAAAGCAGAACATTAAAAAACAATGGCCTCGGACCACTATTACAATGTCCCATTGAAAACCATAGTAAATGCCTCACTTTCAAAAATTCATAGAAAATATTCGTATCGACCTAGGGTATTTTGAAAAATACTTATAAGATGGCAAAAATATCTTTCTAAAAGCAGAGTATGAAGTTAGGTTGACCATTGAAATTTTTTGCTAGGATCTGTTAAAGCGCCACCTACCTTGAAAACAAAGAACAGAACATGGCAATATAGAAATGAGCCCCTGATAGCAAAGATCAATATATAGTCCCTTCAATTATTCTCATTATTTTTCTAATAACTTTGACAAAACAAGCCATTATTGTGCTACTAAATATCACTATTCATTTTATGTCTAATGTGATCTGCATCTCGTTATTATCATGTATTATAAGGGGGAGTAGGAAATTATCAAGCACTACTTTCGTATGCCCTGGTCCCACATATCAAATAGTAGACTCAGGTCAATGTTGTCTCATGCTCGTCTATCGTTGCATAAAATTATCCTTTTAAATTGCTTGCAAATGCTTCCCAATCGATAGAACAAGGAATTTTAAGTAAGTTTAGTTCAAATTTGGTGTAAATCGGACAATTAGTACAGAAATGACATGCAAATGTCGGATCGATGATTTGCGATAGCGCCTGAGCGATAATAGAGAAACTTACATAATTGAGCATGAAAAGACACATCTTTGCAAACAGTTGTGCTAAAAAAATCGTTCATATACCAAATTAAATGTTTTTAAAAGATGAATAAAAATAATTTCAACTACCCTATCAATTTGCAATGATCGTTTATGTTTAAATGATTTTGTTGTTTATTTAAATTTTTGTTTTGTTTGTTGTAATTTTTGTTCTGTTTATTGCAATTTTTGTTTTCCTATTTACATAAATTTACTAAATTAATTGACAAATCACCGCTCAAAAGATTCACAGTAGAAAGTTAAACTCCATGCTGTTTGCCTATTAGGCCTCGGACCACTATTACAATGTCCCATTGAAAACCATAGTAAATGCCTCACCTTCAAAAATTCATAGAAAATATTCGTATCGACCTAGGGTATTTTGAAAAATACTTATAAGATGGCAAAAATATTTATCTTTCTAAAAGCAGAGTATGAAGTTAGGTTGACCATTGAAATTTTTTGCTAGGATCTGTTAAAGCGCCACCTACCTTGAAAACAAAGAACAGAACATGGCAATATAGAAATGAGCCCCTGATAGCAAAGATCAATATATAGTCCCTTCAATTATTCTCATTATTTTTCTAATAACTTTGACAAAACAAGCCATTATTGTGCTACTAAATATCACTATTCATTTTATGTCTAATGTGATCTGCATCTCGTTATTATCATGTATTATAAGGGGGAGTAGGAAATTATCAAGCACTACTTTCGTATGCCCTGGTCCCACATATCAAATAGTAGACTCAGGTCAATGTTGTCTCATGCTCGTCTATCGTTGCATAAAATTATCCTTTTAAATTGCTTGCAAATGCTTCCCAATCGATAGAACAAGGAATTTTAAGTAAGTTTAGTTCAAATTTGGTGTAAATCGGACAATTAGTACAGAAATGACATGCAAATGTCGGATCGATGATTTGCGATAGCGCCTGAGCGATAATAGAGAAACTTACATAATTGAGCATGAAAAGACACATCTTTGCAAACAGTTGTGCTAAAAAAATCGTTCATATACCAAATTAAATGTTTTTAAAAGATGAATAAAAATAATTTCAACTACCCTATCAATTTGCAATGATCGTTTATGTTTAAATGATTTTGTTGTTTATTTAAATTTTTGTTTTGTTTGTTGTAATTTTTGTTCTGTTTATTGCAATTTTTGTTTTCCTATTTACATAAATTTACTAAATTAATTGACAAATCACCGCTCAAAAGATTCACAGTAGAAAGTTAAACTCCATGCTGTTTGCCTATTAGGCCTCGGACCACTATTACAATGTCCCATTGAAAACCATAGTAAATGCCTCACCTTCAAAAATTCATAGAAAATATTCGTATCGACCTAGGGTATTTTGAAAAATACTTATAAGATGGCAAAAATATTTATCTTTCTAAAAGCAGAGTATGAAGTTAGGTTGACCATTGAAATTTTTTGCTAGGATCTGTTAAAGCGCCACCTACCTTGAAAACAAAGAACAGAACATGGCAATATAGAAATGAGCCCCTGATAGCAAAGATCAATATATAGTCCCTTCAATTATTCTCATTATTTTTCTAATAACTTTGACAAAACAAGCCATTATTGTGCTACTAAATATCACTATTCATTTTATGTCTAATGTGATCTGCATCTCGTTATTATCATGTATAATAAGGGGGAGTAGGAAATTATCAAGCACTACTTTCGTATGCCCTGGTCCCACATATCAAATAGTAGACTCAGGTCAATGTTGTCTCATGCTCGTCTATCGTTGCATAAAATTATCCTTTTAAATTGCTTGCAAATGCTTCCCAATCGATAGAACAAGGAATTTTAAGTAAGTTTAGTTCAAATTTGGTGTAAATCGGACAATTAGAACAGAAATGACATGCAAATGTCGGATCGATGATTTGCGATAGCGCCTGAGCGATAATAGAGAAACTTACATAATTGAGCATGAAAAGACACATCTTTGCAAACAGTTGTGCTAAAAAAATCGTTCATATACCAAATTAAATGTTTTTAAAAGATGAATAAAAATAATTTCAACTACCCTATCAATTTGCAATGATTGTTTATGTTTAAATGATTTTGTTGTTTATTTAAATTTTTGTTTTGTTTGTTGTAATTTTTGTTCTGTTTATTGCAATTTTTGTTTTGTTTGTTAATTTTTTTCCCATCCGTGTTACATGTGGAGCACCACTTTTTCTTGTTTACCAAGGCTTCAATGCATTTCCTTCAATACACAGAATTTGGGGCAGCAATGCAGGTATGTGATAGTTGGTAATAGTGACTCATTGGTGTTATTTTCTTTTTACAGTGCGAGAGCAGTTACGAGACCTAACTAAGCAGTATGATAAATCAGAGAATGATCTGAAAGCTTTGCAAAGTGTTGGACAAGTGAGTATCTTCCATATTCTGCCAATCAATATTGAAAATAGTTCAATTTAGAAAATATTCTTATCTGAAACAATTCCCAATATAGTTCTGAGTTTTGATTGAATGAAAATATCATAAGAAAAAGTTCAATTTAACTATGATATATGTTTTTTTCTTTCCAGATTGTTGGAGAAGTGCTTAAACAGCTCACAGAAGAAAAATGTAAGTATGAAATCAGAAACTTGTTTTGGGTTAAGTTAAACATTTTTTTAGATATTAAGTCTATGGATGATATTTCTATATCAATAGGTTGAAAATATTTTATATGTAAAGATTCAGGACCTTGATAGACTAAAAGTCTCAATAGGCAAACTTTTTAATGGTCTTTTAGTTGAAACAATTTGAATTATATGAATAAGAATAAATGATTGCGAAATGTTAAAAGTGGATTGAGTTGAAAACTAAGCCAAATTTAATATGCAATAATTTGCTGTTGTTACAGTTATCGTGAAAGCCACTAATGGGCCACGTTATGTGGTGGGATGCAGGAGACAGATTGATAAATCAAAACTCAAATCAGGAACACGTGTGGCTCTTGATATGACAACATTGACCATCATGAGGTGAGTTCATATTAAATGCCCTGGGAACCCTTACCATATTAAGAATCACAATGAGCTAATAATTTATGATATTGATAATTAGTTGAATTAAGTTACAGGAGACATAATTCAAAGGGTGGCAATAGTTTTTGTTTGTATATTGATTAAAATGGTAATGAACTTTGAAGAAAGGTTTCAATACCTTCAATAGGCATTTTTATACTGCCCCAAAATGTGAAAACTTCTCTAATTTGTTCACAATGTTTATGGCTTTGAATATTTGATACAATTTAGATACCTTCCCCGTGAGGTGGACCCTCTGGTGTACAACATGTCTATTGAGGATCCTGGAGATGTCAGCTATGCAGAGATTGGAGGGCTGGGAGAACAGATTCGAGAACTTAGAGAGGTATATCTACAAATATTTATGTTTTATCAATAAATATATTTTTTTATTTTAAAATTGTGTACATATGCTGGCATCAAAAGTAGATTTTTTTAGGTTTAAACTTATTAATTTGGTCAATATAAACTAATAATGATATTACATGAATATTTAATATATTTTGCTAATTTTGTAGGTGATTGAGCTTCCTCTGTTGAACCCAGAACTTTTCATGCGTGTTGGCATCACCCCACCTAAAGGTTGCTTGTTGTATGGTCCACCTGGCACAGGGAAGACACTGCTGGCCCGAGCTGTCGCCTCACAGATGGCCTGTAACTTTCTCAAGGTAAACGCTAAAGAAATGTATCTGGTTAAAACCAGGCTTGTGATAAGATTTTTTTTTTTTTTTTTTTTTCTTGGCTAATATTCTTTTCTTTAATAATATTTCAGAATATTTTTTAAAGGTTGGCTATTCTGTTAAACTATATTATATAATGATAATATTGCCAAACAAGAAAATAATAATTTATCCGGATTATAATTTTCAGGTTGTGTCCAGTGCTATAGTAGACAAATACATAGGAGAGAGTGCCCGTCTGATCCGGGAAATGTTTGGCTATGCACGTGACCACCAGCCTTGTATTATTTTCATGGATGAAATTGATGCTATTGGAGGAAGGAGATTCTCAGAAGGAACTTCAGCAGACAGAGAGATACAGAGAACCTTGATGGAGGTCAGTTGATAATCCAGCTCGCTCGCCAGTAGTGACATATTGCTTTGATTGCTGTCAGTCCAGTCTTGAAACATTCAAACAAATGGAGTGGCATTGCTTTATTTAAAAATTAGGCTGGATTGATATTCTTACTCACTTATGGATGTTTTTTTATGAAAATTGGGACCAGAGATTTATACACATTTGATCACATGTAGGCTTAGCCATACTTAAAAATGTGAATGACTATTTTAGCCACATTTGGCCATGCTTATAAATGCATAGCTCAATAGATAGGATAAGATTTCTTTTAGCAAGATAGGCTTTGGATTGGTGTGCCAAAACCATTGGTTTTCAAAGACAACTCGTTCAGGAGTACCGGATAAAGTTGCCATGCATATGAAATATTTCTTTTATCAATATTTATCAATATTTGTCCTTGAATTTTCAGCTCCTGAATCAAATGGATGGGTTTGATGCCCTGGGTCAAGTAAAAATGATAATGGCCACAAACAGACCAGATACATTGGATCCTGCTCTGCTACGACCAGGCAGACTGGACAGAAAAATAGGTATGTTTCCCACCTTAACCAAAGGAATCAGACTTCTTTGAATATTTAATATTAAAATATTGCCATCTTTATTATCTTTTAGTATTAAAGGCAATTAACAACTCTGTCCTTGAGTTATCTCTAATTTATTAGTTCCTAATACCGAATAAATTTGATGGTGCAATGCTTTATGATTTGAATTTTTTTTAATAGAAATTTCATTACCAAATGAGCAAGCCAGGATGGAAATTTTGAAGATTCATGCAGCTCCTATAGCCAAACATGGAGAGATAGGTAAGCTATTGAAGTTTTCCTCGTCAGATTCTACAGGCAGTATTCTTACAAGGATAAATGTTTGAAAAGTGGAATTTTTTTAATGGTTCAATTAACTAAATTGGTGAAATGTTTCTTCCATGCAGATTGGGAGGCTGTAGTGAAGTTGTCAGATGATTTCAATGGAGCAGATTTAAGGAATGTGTGCACAGAAGCAGGTAAAGTTTACATGAGATTACTTGAAAAATAGATGAATAATGGATTTTTTTGACTTTTTTTTATTTTAGGAATCTTCCAATTAAATCTTTTATCAGTTTAGATTTTGAATAATTTGTTAAGGAGACACTTCCAAATGTAATTTTAGAAATGCTAAGTTTGCTTTCATAATATTCCTTTGAACTTTGGTGCAAACAATGATATTTTTATCCGTGACAATTTTTAGGTATGTTTGCAATTCGTGCCGAGAGGGATTATGTGATAGATGAAGACTTCATGAAAGCAGTCAGGAAAGTCTGCGATAACAAGAAACTAGAGTCCAAACTGGACTATAAACCTTTGTAAACTGAATTGTGCTTCATATTCTAATTTTGTATTGAAACATGGATTGTAATCTTTCCGAGCAGGAAAATAATATTAACAACAAAAAAATTAAAAAATGACACAAAATTCTAAGATGTTAGGAGTGATATCATGGATACAGTACCTATTAGATCATAATATAATGTCATTTAGGGGAGGGGTGGGGGGGAGGAGTGTGGAACAGCCATTCAGCTTCAACTGGATGTATATATATACAATTATTATTCACTTAAATGCATATTGTGTAAATAAAACATTAAAAAACTGTACTGTGTGGTTATTTTTAGTAGTGCATCTAATACTAGTCTCATCATCAGCAATAGTTTCAGAGCACCATAATTATAAGGACCCAGGAACTGAGGAAACTTGGGGTGTCCGTTCTATTTTTCATCAGATTGGGAAAGAAATTTATAAGTTTCTTTTTGAGCTATACTGACTACATTAGCATAGCTTCTGCAGTGATTTAGGGCATTTTCTGTTATTCTGTCCATAATCTTTGGTTGGAGTTCTTTTATTTTCCATTAGGCTTGGAAAATTGCGCGTATGGATACATCTTAATATGAACTTAATTTTTTTACCTTTATGGTAAAAAAAAGTTCTCTACAACCGTAAATAGACTTCATATTTTGTATACTATGTACAGCGATGACGTCATCATGGGCCAATGAGCTACTTACATAACTATTTGCTAAACAAAGAAGAATGCAGCTGAAATAGCAATGTTATGATTTTTGGTCTTAGAATAGGACAGAATGGTCATGTGCATCGGTAAGAACATGAAATATGTGACATTTTGGTGTAAAAAGCCTGACAATCTGACCAGTATTAGCAAAGTTCAGATTTTTTTGGACAAATTTTATGAAAATTTAAGATGACTGCAGCTGGAGTAAATGACGTCATTGACAGAGAATGCTATAAATGATCATATTTTATGGGGGTTGCAAGATGAGTTTTAGATGTTTTGTGTTTCCATTGTTACTGATTTAATTATTTTGTCTGAATCATATAATTTATGGAATTTACTTTACTGGAAAGCATCTCTTTAAAGGTAAATAATTTTGGGACCCATTTATTAGATTGCTATTTTTCTCTTCATCAGGCTTCAGATTTCTCACTGTTTAAGTGTGACCTGCTGCCACCTGGTGTACTAAAATGTCATGCATTGGCAAAGAGCAAGTTTGATACATGCAGTAGTGGTAACAAATGCTGATCGACAATTTCTTTCAGTTTATTCCACCCAACACTCTTTCTATTCTTTGCAAAACTCAAACGGATTAGTTTTTTTTCTGGATATGCATTTAAAAAAAAAAATAAATGCAAAGATATCGGCTATCATGTCCACCGATTTATCCCAGCATGCACACTTTTACAAGAGACACCTGGTGGATTATGAATGTTGAAACTCAGGCAGTGAGAATAAGGCTACTCCATATTTGTAGACATTTTATATCATTTTGTTTCCAAATGGTGGAGAACCAAATGTAAAGCAACACAACATATTACATAATATTATATATTTTATTCTTATCATTATTTATTATTAGCTGTACAAATAGTTGCATATATAACATTAAATATACATTGTCATGTGCAAATTATCACAAGATTCATTTAATTTGTAAATTTTCATAATTAGAAGGTCCTTGAATTTAGTTCATGTGGCTTTCTTTTGTAAGACTGTTCCAAACATTAGAATCACAAACTCTTCAATAAAATTTGATTTATGAATTATTGCACTATTTAGAGTTAAGATCCTTGTTACCCATGCATTTATAAAAACAAAAGTGTGATATAAATATTCCAACATTTCTATATAAAATTTAATGCGTTATGTATGTTCTAATAAAGCAAATGTAGGCACTATGAGAAGTGTCGTCCCTGACTCTTTCACCCTTGATGTTTTCTTGTTCTCCCTTGCATCCCTTAGCCCTTCACAGAATATCTGTGTCAATAAATATGTGTTCCATGTTTGAGTATGTATACAGGTGTAATGCTTTGCTTGTCTGCCAGTCTTCAGTACAATTGTATTATTATCCCATTACCAATACATGAGAATAAAATCAACCACTCTTAGAGTGGTAAATTGATCTGAAATCATCTTATAAATATTTGATTTAATTTATCAGAAAGAGAAGTTTCAGTATAATGCTGATTTTTGTGAAATCTCACTGAATATTAGACATTGATGATTTGACATATTGATACCATTTTCCTGGACAATCTTCCATACACCCCACATCAATCATTTCTCTGGTTTCCATGGTTACATCAGGTTACCATGGCAACATATCCTTGAAATGACACAATAAAGTGTCGATCCTGACCCATTCTCCCCTACGGGGCTGATTGGCCATTCCTGAGCATGCTTGGTCATGTGACCAGTTCTCACCAGTCACGGTGCTGTGCGGCTGTGGCCTGCATTGGGCATGCCCGCTGGCCTTTGACCTGGCCAATGAGGTAGTTGTGGCTGTTGTCCTGTTGTCATGGCAACTTTTCTTCAACTGTCTTTGTTCTTATTGGAATCATCTCTCTGACTTCTAAGAATAACCCGTGGGTAAAGCTGAAAAGAAAGTAAATATTTATTAAAATGCTTAAAATATGAATTAAAGTGAATTCTTGCAATCTTATTTTTGTTAAATTATGTAAATTCTCTCTGCTTGAGTGGGCAATGCTGCCACATGGTGTGTCAATAACATTGACAAACTTTGCTGGTTGGTTTACTTACCCCCAGTAGGTTGCGTGGGATATAACCCTCGTGGTCTTTCAGTCTGGCCCACCACCAGTCCTTCTCATTCTCGTCGCCCTTGCGTAGCACTGTCAGACCATCTCTGTTGTGGAACGTCAACTCATCATTGTTCTGAGAGCTGTAGTCAAACACGGCATACACCACGCCCTTGTTGATAATCCCTAACTTCTCTTGTACACCTGAAAGAAACATATCACAGAGATCACAGGTGAGTCTATAATGGCAGATATTTGCAATTTTGTCCATTTGTTGTCATAATATCTGCCAATGGATGTCTGTGAATCCAATTTGATGTTTAATATGGTAAACTGAACCAAAATAAAAGAGAATTCTACTCATAGAAAAGATAAAAAATCTGGATGGAGGCTGAAACTTGTAAGATAAATTTAACTCCTCTTAATGTATGAATATTCTGGGGACTGCAGTCAATGAAATGGCATGTTTCAGAGAAAGATAACTTCATTTCAAGTCCATCCAACTTATGTTCTATTCTAATTATAAAAAGAACTTTATTTCAAAACCCTCAAACCTAATATTCTATTTCTCAAGACAAAGATAATTTTATCTGAACTCCAAACAACTAATTTTCCAATCAATGGTAATGAACTCCACATATATTATTCAGAAATACAGGGCATCTTAAATACAGGTAATTTTTATTTATTCTGAATAAATTCAACACAACTTACTGTAAAGATATTCTGAACACCCATCATATCCATCTTCATCTTCCTCACATTTTTCAGCAGCCGTTTCTTGGTCGCTGATTGTTGTTGCGAAAATGCAAGCACCATGCTCCACCAGGAGGCGCACCATGGGCAGGTTGTTACATGAAGCAGCGCAGTGGAGTGGTGTCCTGAAAATAAACCTTATATTAGTGTCTGACACCAGGGGGCAACACTTGCCACAGGCCAACTAACAAATATCTATAAGAATATCCAAAACAAAATGATTGAGTTGGTAACTGTTTCAAAGATTTGAGGGAACAAGATGTTAATTACACATGCTCAAGGTTTTACTCAAGATTGGAGCCAAACTTACTCAAAGTGAAAAAACTATTCCTTTAGGTCTATTTGTTGTGGAGATATTAATTATCAAAGAAAATCATCAACTTTCCATGTCTGTTCTTCAAAAATCCACCAGATGACAGTACTGACAGAAATAACAACTCAAGAGACTCCTGGTGGAAAACTGTTACATGGAGTTGTTGTCGTGACACTGACGTATTTAAGTTGTTCACAGAATGCAACTAACCAAACTTACAGGAACAAATGAATGTCCCGTCATGTGAGAAGAAATCACTAAACTGGAACATCTTGCCTCCATATATACAAGAATTGCTCAGGTCTTACAAAAAGGTCATACTCTCTGATTTATACTTTGAGTATATACAGTGAGAGAAATTGTTCTACAGTTCTCTTAGAAAATTTTAATTTTGCCTAATATATCCAAGAATATAATTATATGAAAAAAATGTTATTACAGCAATCTTGTTGGGTACGTACCATCCATCACTGTCAGGGGAATTGACATTACAACCGTACTCCACCAGAAACTTAACAATCTCAAAGTGGCCAGCACAGATGGCATTGTGGAGAGCTGTGATGCCCTCATCGTTGGCTGCACTCGGGTCAGGGACCTAACAAGGACAATATCAATATACCACATGCTATACTAAAAGCAATAACTTAGGCCAACCGTCATAAAAAAGGTATAAAAAAGAAACTCAGATTTGGTTCTTTATGAAACATAAAGTCTATCTCTCATATTTGTGTGTTTTTCTTTTTATATTCTGAGTTTAGCATTTATGATAACACATTTTGATGAAATTGCAAATGTCTATGAGAATATCCAATTTTTTTTATGAAATTGCAAATGTGAAGCTAATACAAAATGTGTGAAAACTCAGCAAAGAAAAGACTAATTACAAAGAAAAACAAAGTATTTGTGTGCGATTTTACTGAGTTAATGAGACTTCAATAGAGATGAACTGACCTCTGTAGCAGTCCTCATGACGAGCTCTAGCTCTCCCTCCAGCGATGCATCCAGCAGTAGAGCCAGCGGGTCAAAGCTCACTCTGCGACTAGATCCAACAGATCCCTTCTTCTTCAGAATGGCTTTCACTCGCCGCTTGGCAAGGGGCATTTTATCTTTGGCAGGTGCTGCCACCTGTCCTCTGCTGCTGGTGTTACTTGATGAGTTTTGATTGTAACTATTGTAGGCACTATGAACGTCATCTGTGCGAACCGTAGACGACGTGCTGACACCTGGATGGCTGTCCGAGGTGACAAACACGTCGTCCTCTGAAAATTGTCTTTGGGTAGATTTTGGCTGGAATTGTCTCAGGTCATCACTTTCACCTGATGATAATCTTCGTCTCAGTTTGGGTGCATTGGGCCTGTAATGCATACGTTCTGCATCCAGGTCGTGCGGGGGCACACCTTTATATGGCCCTGATCCATCCAATTTGGAGGATCCATTAGAATCTTCCCCATTGTCTGTCATGTGCTTGGTGGGCGATAGAGGGCGCTGTGATGTGTCAGACTGCTCATTTTGACTAGATATATTAAGTGGTCTGACTGTGGCTGTGGGGCTGCCGGGCTGACCATCCGGATGCGGCCCACTATCTCCCGTTGTCTGAGTTGTGATAAAGTCCTTGTACAACTGACTCATGTTCTTTCTGTATTGGTCGAGCGCTGTAGATCCCAGTCTGCGCATGTATGTGTTGGCGATGACACTCTTAGGGGCGTACCGGTAGCTTGGCTTGCTCGCCTGAGTATTAGATGGACCACTCATTAGCACGGAGAGCGCAGAGCTCACTGATGTTGGGGATAAGTCCTTCTTCTCTTTATGATCCGTGTGGTCATCGTGCTGCTCCTGTGAATTAAATGAGTCTACCATGCTGACTGGGATATGACCAGAGCTGGTGGGAGGGCTCTGTTGTGGTAATAACATACCATGTCCGTCCAGCTCCGATTTTCCAGACACTCCTTGAGCTTGATGGTTACGATTCTGATCTGTTGCCGAGTGCCATGCGCTGATGCTGGTAGGTGGGGTGGACTGCGAAACTGTGATACTGCCTTTGTTGCCACCAGGTGGCGACCTGTCTGAGGTAGAGGAGGAGGTGGAAGTGGGGGAGGGTACATCCTGTGTGTGCTGTCGCTGAGTCTGGGGCTGCGGTCGACTCGACGCGATCTGATATAGTGGCTGACCTGTGCGTGAATCGTATATTGTAGTGACTGATGTGGAGCTTGGGGGGTCAGCAGAGGTCATGACATTCAATGGCTGAGATATTTGACCTTGACCTCGCTGACCTTGACTGAAGTTAGTGTATGGTTTATTCGGGGCAGTGACACTGGGGGCGCCAGTGATGAAGATTTCCTTCATTTCATTATTATTGTTGCCAGATGCAATGGGAGTGGATGTTTTGGGGAAGCCTGCCCCGGTAGACATGATGGAGTCGTTACCGCTGGGCGAGGCTGCCATGCCACTGACTAGGTTGGACTTGTTAGCAAACTTGGCTGTGCTGTACGTCGTCCCAAATGGTCTTGGTGTGAAGTTTGTAAGAGTTGTGGGTGGTCGGTATCCCAAACCAAACATAGACTTGGACCCTGGGGGGTCAGTATCAGCCTGTTTGAGGGTCTCCTCTAGGGCCTCAAATGCAATGCTGTGCCCCACAGAGGGCTTGTAGTCCGGCTTGTTCTGTATGACCTCCTTATGCAGATAGTCAATGGGAGACGGTTTACTAGCTGGCGAGGGCATCTCCTTACCACCAGTAGTGTTACTAGTTGTATCCACACGCAGCTCGTGCCCATACTTGCCACCAGGTGGCACTTGCCGCTTGTCTGGGGCGAGATACACGTTACTATTGACATCTCCCTCCACCTTCCCTCCTCCTCCACTGTCAGAACTGGGAAACTTGATGTTGTAGGGCAGTGTCTGGTACTTGGGGTCCTGTTTGTTGGGGAGGAACACGTCCTCCTTGAGTTGTTCCTTTGGAGCGTGCTTCATATAGGGCTCCACGGCGGCTATATTAGCACTGCTCATTGGTCGGTTCCCGAGCTTCGTGCTGTTGGCATTGTTGTTGTTGTTAAAGGTAGCTCTCTGCTGATTGGCCAGGTTGTTGTATATGGTATCGGCCTTGTGAGAGCGTTTCTTCTTCAGTCGAGCCTGTAGTTCTGTGATGCGCTCATCCATGCGTGACATCTCGTCTTTTCGTTGATGAAGCACTTCACGATGAGCCAATAACTTTGAATTTTGCTGCTCGTTCAGTTTATTACGCATCTACAAATAGACAATTAACTTATTTACTTACCAAAACTAATTTCCTATAATTTCCTATTAAATAAATATAACATCCATTAAGGAAAAGATCAATCTACATTTACAAAAAAAAAAAAAAACTCTCTATGGTAAATTCTAAATCATAAAAAAATGCGATAATTATATAAACTATGCCTAACTGATAAAAAGTGGTTCATGCTTATAAATAAAGAGAGAAATACAACTAGAATGGGAATGAGTTGTGCTTACTAGGAGTTCCTTGCGTAGTTTGTCCAGCTCGAACTGTGCCTGGGAGTTTTGTTTATTGTCTCGGTTGTTGACGTGTCCATTGCGAATGCCTTCCAGCTGGTGTGTTAGTTCTTCCACCTTGGACACGGCCACGGACAATTCCTTCTCCTTCTCGTTGAACAATGCTTTGATTGTCTCCAACTCTGCAGCTGCAATGGGAAAAGCAAAATCTCACCACTTGCTTCCACCTATCTTCAGTTGTGACCATAGCTATTTCACCTTCTGGATATATTTGTCTGAGACTGTATTACATCAGTGCTTTGTAATGACATCTGCTCCGAAAAATATATATGAGCCATAAACTTGTTGCAGACTCATAAACAAATAAAACTATTGTACAAGTTCTTGAAATCATGGTGAGGTACAGTTGTAAATACCAATATATACTCGTGCCCACTTCAGCACAATCATCATTCTCATCATATCAGATCCCAATCTACAATATCTCCACTTATATAACGAACTTGCTCTTCAAAGGTATGTGATATACCATATATATTTGTTATAATTGTGATCTTGATTATAGTTTCATGACACAGATTACATGTTTATATATGCAGATGAATCTGTCCCCAAATTGTGCTTGACAAAATTATAACATTTAAACAAAATATTTAGCTGTAAACACAATTCACAACTAGTGCAGGTTTAGTTTTTTTTGTTTGACTATCTTTGGTTTAAAATAGATAATCGTGGAAGTAGTTTTGCACCATTAGTCACACTATTATTAAAGTATTATTATCATTATCACTTACTGAGATTGCTGTTGTTACTTTTGTGTTCAGAGACCTGTCCTCTTAGTGCTCGGAGTTTCTTCAGTTTCAGTTCCTGGGCTTCGACCTTTTCTCTCAGTTTGCGCAGTCGCTCATTCTCGGATGCGATCTGTTGGTGCCGCAATTCTTGCTGTTTGAGAAACTTGAGGCGCTGTTCCTTGGCAACCAGCATCTGTTGCTGCGCCTCTATCTGCTGCTGCTGACGTGTCGCCATCTCTTGCAGCTCAGACAACGTCAGGTCCACCCCACTTGGCAACTGCAAATATACCAAAAAACACAATCTTGTTTATAATATGAAACAAAACTATTTTATACTTTATCTTCACATTTTTAGCCTACTTTGTTTTTACGTATGAGAGGATGCAACATTTATTTCAGCTTTCAATATTTAAGTACACAAAAGGTTTCAAGTGGAACTGTGTGAATGTTTTAAGTAGGGGGCACCACTTGATGTGTGGTGCTGTGGTGCAGATTATGCAATCTTCCCTAAAGGTGGCACCACTTGACATGAAGAAAGATTTGTGGTACTATTATGCAAATCACAATGCAAGTAGCATATACAAAAGAACCTCTTCATGAGGACTAGAGAACACTATTTACATGTGGACGGGAGAAATGATATACATACATATATGTAATCTTTACATTAAAGTATGCTGCTACAGACTGGACAAAGACATGGCAAAGACCAACTCTGTGTTGCAATTCAAGTGGGCAACACAATCAACTCTCAGAGCAAACTGTGCTGCTATTGACTGCACCGGATCAAATATCTTGTTCCAACACACACAACATATTTAACTTTTTGACCTGTTACTCAATGATAATTGTGTTCCGATACTGAAACACGTAAAATCAAATTATCTCTAAGTAAAGCAATCATGGGAACATGATTTTTATCTTGATGTATACCACTTGCACTGCATGACCCTGCCTATACTATAGATTGCACACAAGATAACCTTGTCCTAGACATGCAAACTTTAAGATAAACGGCCAAACTTTTTACCTTGGTTTGAAATTTCACATCAACTGCTATACTTTACACTACGAAAACAACAAACAACTAAAACCTGTGAGTAAGTCAACTGGTCAGTAAAGATTTCTTCCATAATTTTGTTGCAATTATTCATAATTAGATTAATTCTTTTGATCATTATATCAAAGACCATAATAACACTATGTACCAAATTGATGGAGTTATGTCAATCTTTGATAGTTATCCACCATGAAGCTGACCTTGGATAAAAAATCCCAAAATAAACTAATCCTGCTAATTTATACTGTAGATGGCGACTTAGCCTCTGATCATATTATCTCATTATCCAGCTTTTTATAATTCTTTCCTTGAAGTCTAATTCCTCATCCTTGAATTATAAACCATCATTACACCAGCATTATTGGCATGATTAGGGCATTCAGAAACTTTCACATTTTTCACCAAAGAACGAAAACAAAATAACCTCATTAACTGCTTCTCTGTGTTCATAAAAATCGCTATTAAAAAAACATTTTAAAAATATCATTCATTACTCGAGATTTACATGTTTAGAATTCTAAATCACAAAACCCAATTTTAAGATCAACACTTTTCAAGAAACTGGTTATTCATTTTCATTAGGCCTGATAAGACCTCTGGCGTTTTTCTCTCTCTAATATGAGGTGTGTACCTTGGCAGCCTGCGGTGGGTGGTGGTGAAGTTTCCTGGGTTTTTGGATGACACACAGGTACATGGCTATCTCCTCTGTATATAATCCTGTATATCATTACAGAGTGACATCCAGGGTTGGATACTAATGACTGCAGTTTGTATACATGCCTGCTGGGTATTGGCCCCAATCCTACTTGGTATGCAGGCTGTCCATCTTTGATCTTCTTCAAACAATGCTAAGGTTGTTGTGATACACATACAAATAAAGATGTCTTGACCCTTTTGCTTAAAATTTGCCAAACAAAGTCTTGTTGATCAAATTTTGATCATGCAGAATGTGACACCCCCTTTTCATATTTGCTAATGTTTCACAGCATATAACTTGTATCTACAATGTCATTTTAAGTTTAAGAAGTTATATCAATGCAGAAACATAGGCATCAGAGATGCATCAACCCTCAGCCCTGGTAACTCATTGCACAACATTCGCTCCACACAATATTTGTGAACAAAACGTCACTGCACCAAGGCAAATTGATGCAGGGGTAAAAAACCCATAAAATCTACTTCCTTTGATAGCTTAGGTGTGTCAAGTATCATGAAACTGTCATCATTTACTCTAGAATTATTGATATGGGCCTGTGACCTTGAAAAGCAGGTTAAGGTCACCGTCCATCAAACTCATCTGGAGTCTTCCCAGATTCTTATGTGTGTCAATTTTCATGAAGCTGCCATCATTTGTTCTTAAGTTATCACGATGACAAGGATGATTTCACATAATTGTCCCTGTGACCTTGAAATCAGGTGAAGGTCATGTTCCATCAAGAGAAGTCTGAGGTCTTCACCAGATGCTTGTGTGTGTCAAATCTCATAAAGCTGCCATCATTCGTTCTTGAGTTATTGCGATTCTTGGGATTTCACATAATTGTCCCTGTGACCTTGAAAAATAGGTCAAGGTCGCCGTCCACCGAACTAGTCCGAGGTTTTCACCAGATGCTTATGTGTGTAAAGTTTCATGAAGCTGCCATCATTTGTTCTTGAGTTATCACGATGACAAGGATGATTTCACATAATTATCCCTGTGACCTTGAAAAGTAGGTGAAGGTCATGTTTCAAAGAAAAAAATTCTGAGGTCTTCACCAGATGCTTGTGTGTGTCAAATCTCATAAAGCTGCCATCATTCGTTCTTGAGTTAATGCGATTCTTGGGATTTCACGTAATTGTCCCTGTGACCTTGAAAAATAGGTCAAGGTCGCTGTCCACCAAACTAGTTTGAGGTTTTCACCAGATGCTTATGCGTGTAAAGTTTCATGAAGCTGCCATCATTTGTTCTTAAGTTATCACGATGACAAGGATGATTTCACATAATTGTCCCTGTGACCTTGAAATCAGGTGAAGGTCATGTTCCATCAAGAGAAGTCTGAGGTCTTCACCAGATGCTTGTGTGTGTCAAATCTCATAAAGCTGCCATCATTCGTTCTTGAGTTATTGCGATTCTTGGGATTTCACATAATTGTCCCTGTGACCTTGAAAAATAGGTCAAGGTCGCCGTCCACCAAACTAGTCCGAGGTTTTCACCAGATGCTTATGCGTGTAAAGTTTCATGAAGCTGCCATCATTTGTTCTTGAGTTATCACGATGACAAGGATGATTTCACATAATTATCCCTGTGACCTTGAAAAATAGGTAAAGGTCATGTTTCAAAGATAAAATTCTGAGGTCTTCACCAGATGCTTGTGTGTGTCAAATCTCATAAAGCTGCCATCATTCGTTCTTGAGTTATTGCGATTCTTGGGATTTCACATAATTGTCCGTGACCTTGAAAAATAGGTCAAGGTCGCCATCCATCGAACTCATTCGAGGTTTTCACCAGATGCTTTTGTGTGTCAAGTTTCATGAAGCTGCCATCATTTGTTCTCGAGTTATCGCGATGACAAGATAATTTCACATAATTGTCCCTGTGACCTTGAAATCAGGTGAAGGTCATGTTTCATAGAAAAATTCTGAGGTCTTCACCAGATACTTATGTGTGTCAAATCTAATAAAGCTACCATTATTAGTTCTTGAGTTATTGTGATTCTTGGGATTTCACATAATTGTCCCTGTGACCTTGAAAAATAGGTCAAGGTCGCCGTCCATCGAACTCGTCTGAGGTTTTCACCAGATGCATATGTGTGTCAAGTTTCATGAAGCTGCCATCATTTGTTCTCGAGTTATCACGATGACAAGATGATTTCACATAATTGTCCCTGTGACCTTGAAAAGTAGGTGAAGGTCATGTTTCATAGAAAAAATTCTGAGGTCTTCACCAGATACTTATGTGTGTCAAATCTCATAAAGCTACCATTATTCGTTCTTGAGTTATTGTGATTCTTGGGATTTCACATAATTGTTCCTGTGACCTTGAAAAATAGGTCAAGGTCGCCGTCCATCGAACTCGTCCGAGGTTTTTACCAGATGCATATGTGTGTCAAGTTTCATGAAGCTGCCATCATTTGTTCTTGAGTTATCGCGATGACAAGGATGTTCGCTACAGACATACATACATACATACATACATACATACATACCCACGCCAGGAGTACTGCAATACCCTCAGCCTGATTACATCAGGGGCTGAGGGTAAAAATAGCTCCAGCAAACTCTGAAATCATATTAATCCACTGATAAAAACGAAAGATTCCAATCCATCAGTAATCCAGTGAAACTTCCAAACATGTCACTCACTGACCAGCGGTCACTTCATTAATCCAGCCACAGACATATCTCAGGTGACAGGTAAATGTGTTGGTTAGGTGGCCAGACCAGTGTCCAGTGGTGTGGCTGGACAGTGTCCCCTGTGAGATCCAGTGTAAGCAGTGACCAGACCCCAGGCGTCCCCAAGGTGTAATTGTTGGCGGCTAACCATCTGTGTGTGCTGATATGGCCCATGTCCAACGACTGCGTCCACTGATTTAATATTATTTCTTCATCAGTCAAGTCTACACACCTCTTTAATGGAACATATTTGTGACAACTAAAGACAACAAATGGCTACATCATTTAACTTCTTTAATTACAATGTACCGTTGTTCAAAATTGTCTAGTGCTCCAAGAACTGCATGTGATATAACACTATATGGCACAAAATTAATATGATCAAATTAAATTTTGCATGATCTGTACTGTACTTAAACAAATAAAAAGGGCCAAACGACTGTTTATTCAGTGTACCTTGTTGACTGGTTGGCAAATAAGTTATGTAAGGTGAAGCAGCAAATCAGGTTATATCCCAGGAGGTGTCACTGATAATATAGAGATGTGTGCTGCCCCCTTCTGGTATCTCTGATCATTTGAAAAATGGATTTGCACACTGCAAACATCATCAAATCCCTTAATAAACAGAAACATCTCTCTACATGGACTTCTGAACAGCCCCTGTACATTTTATCAGGCCAATAACAGCATGCATGACAAACATGTGAAGAACAAAACATTATCACCATACAATCACAACAACTCCATACCAAATAAGGTTTACTAAAACACTAAAATGGTGAATTAGAAAAAAAATACTGATACTGATCAATGGTCAATATCACAGTTATAAAGCTAGTGGCCATATCCAATAATCCTCCTGACTAATATGAGCCACATGGCAGATGATCTCAGATCAGGGATTAACCTACTAAGGTTATGTAAGTATTTGTACAGCCGATCATAACTGTGAACACATGTGTCCATTTGGCAGATACCCATTTAAAAACTGACACTCCCTGTTATACCAAGATTTATATCATACACAATAAGCTTTTGATCCATGTAGACATTTTACTTCCTTTGATGCAAGGTGGCAATAATAGTTCCTCACAAAACAGATCTGTATTATCACCCTTTTCAGTGATTTGATCCTTTGTAAAACACCAACTTCAATATATAATTTTTTTCCCCTGATGAGAGCTCAGTCAAACTCGAAACCACTAGTTGGTAGGAAGTCCATTTTTTAAGTATTGTAGTTTCCACATTTTCTCAGTATACATTCAAATTCAATATATGGAGGTACACAAATAAAAGCTTAACATTCAGAGTGATAAAATTTACCAGATACATGGTTCTGTATGTTCAGTTCTGCCTGCAAACTGCACTCACCTGAGCTGGTGTTTGTGTTTGTGACATGCCCTGGTACAGGATGTTTTGTCTGGTATGGTGCAGCAAGCACTGTGATCTGGTACTGTCAGTGGTGGTGTGTGCTACAGGTTATGGTGTGGACAGTGGTCAGCTCTTATCTTTGCTGACCTAGTTAGAACCCTACTTGTTGTGGTCATTACTGTGTGCATCAGTCTGACATCTGCATGGTCAAGTGACAAATCTCCATATCATGTATATCTCTCTACACTTGATATGAATTCTTTCCATTCTCTTGCCATTCACAATAGCGTCATAATATTGACATATAAATACTAGTTTTTTTCTATGTTGCAGTCTTCATTGAACTCAAATTCTACGTCAGGTCTTCTTTTTGCTTTATAATTTTTTGCTGAATAATTTGCATTGTAAATTTTGTCTACAGAACAAAAACACCAGTTACCACATGATTTGATTTTTAAAATATTTCATTTTACAAATAAAAAAAATATATGAACCCAGATTTGGCAGACTCAAGTACCATAAAACCAATTGCTTAAGAGCTGGGAAACAATTGACAACAGGACAGGAAATGTCATTATTTGATCATGTATATATTTCTATGCAAATAATTATTTCATCGGAACTTAGAGGAGCACTTAACTAGTTGTTCTATGAGCATTTATGACCCAGTAATCTAATAGTGAGCATGACCCTTTCACCTGTAGTATGAGCAAGATACTTGCTATACTATATGCAAGGTAATTGTGGGCGTAATGAGATATAAAATGAATCAGAAATGATCAACATCATCATGTGATACAAATTAGTCTTGTATTACTAAGAGCCTTGCTATTGTCCCAGTCACCTCATTTTACATAAGTAATGATAATTGGCAGCAATTATTGATATCTAATGTCCATATGAGGGTTTATGAATCGGAGCTGTCCTTTTTGGACCATACCATTTATGGCTTAGAGGTTTTAGCATTGCATAACCTATAAGAACTAGTAAATGTGATATTTTACTGGCCCAGGATTTGTGAGTTAAATATAAAATTTTGTATTCTTTATTGTCTGTCATGTTAATTGTTTACCAGGACTGAGAATAACATTTAAAACCTCCACCAGGGGGCACCAATTTCTTGCTTTTATCAAAGTTAACAAAATATAGCAATAAAATTGATTGATAAAAGAGCCTCTCGATATCTAAATTAGGATAATATTCCCATTCCAACATAATCCTGACCCAAACTTTGCCATAAACATTTTTAGGTATTTCTGGGCAAGTAACCTGTGGAATTTAGCTGCCCTGATATCTATGTTACTTGTCCTAATTGAAATTAAAAATTATACCGAACACAAAAATGCTTGTTTACCATGTCATCAGCAAGTAAGAACTTTGTTAACTAGTTTGTAACGCAAGTTGGTTTACAATCCATTTGCCCTTACTTGCCGAAGAGGTTCAAAAACACTTTTGTGCAACCAAACAAGTAGTTATTGACAAGCCTGATGCCTTGTTACTGTCTTGCATATATGCAAGATGTCTAGTTACCAGCTGGGCTAACATGGCTGCCTGTTTGTTTTTGTAACCCTGGAAGTTCCTGCCTCTCCTTACCCTAAACACAAAGGTTAAGCCTAAACCTTGACCTACGGCATCCACAAGCCTACCCTTGTCGTTATATTTAATCAACAATAACTGAAACAGATGACATGTTTACTTCTTGTCTTCCAATTCTTGTTGCACATAAAAATATATAATATCCAAAATAGATGGTTACATGGAAGACATTTATCATAATAAATAAACAAGTGCTGGAGTGGCGCAGGGACGCCTTTGTTTTGATACAGCCTCCTGGCCAGTCTGTCTGCTGAGGAGGACCTGCCTTCCACCACACCAGACTGCCTCCTATGAAAGTCTATGGGCACTCTCACGAGGCCATACTTGCTTGGGGTTGTAAACTTCTCCACAGTCTTGCAGGTAGACAGCACTTTTTCAGGGAGAATGGTTTAGTGGAGGAGATGGAGAGAATGCTGGAATGCTTGGTATTTTACAGACAGGAGGCCATCTTGAATCCCAGATTACCCCCATCACAAACTGACCAAAACTGACCACCGCTTGGGCCACTCACCTTCATCTTGATCACCTGTCCTTCTACCTGACGATGACCTTGACCTCTTGACCTGCCAACAGCAGCAGTAAGGAGGTAATTGTGTCGTGAACACGACAGTAAAACCTCCTAGTTTTATGCACCCTCTTCCCCGCAGCCCACCTCTTAGGTCTGCCCCCCTTACACACTCAAAGTTTGAGAGTCTGAGCACTTGCTACTCTGCAACCCCAATCCCTACAATCCCTACCAAGGTTACAACTTGAGCTGTGTATGGGTGTTCCAGGCAATGCTAATAGATAGGCAGGCGGAGGCTGTCAGAATTGGCTGAGGAAATAGGGCAGATTGTGCCCTGCTGCCTGGTTGGTGGGGTGGCCGCAGGGAGAACTGCCCTGCTTCTGGCCACTATCAGCCTTTCACACACTTAATGATGCAGGACCCACTCAACCATAACACACCTCTCCAAATTTACTCACATTTGAATATGTGAATGTATATTTTGGTGAGATTCTGATATTCAATACCTGTTTTCACCATAAGATAATAAGACAATCAATCCTTGGTTTTAAATTGTTTGCTCCAGTTGTCCAGACCGGCTGGCATACATCTCTGAGTGGTATGATATTATGCATTGTTCCTGCTCACACTCACCATGTCCATGTAGATCTGAAGCTGCAGGTTGACATATTGTAAAGTGTCCAAACTCCAGTCTATGGGATTACCATGGCGAAGGAATGCTCTGTACAACTCCTGTCGCTGGTCACCGATATCATAATACCATTGTTTTGCTGCCATGTTTGTCTGGCTCAACACTCTACTGATATGTCCACAACAACTCTATCCAGAACTAAAGAACATGATTCAAGCAGAGTACAAATGCAAATGTCTCTTTGCTTCTGATAAATATGCTCCAATCTGTACATAAATATATACCAAACTTTAATTCCACATTCAGATCTAATAATCCGCTGTAAACCCGACGAGGCCAACATAAGCAGATTTACGTTATTAATGCCAGACTGATGATGGCTCACATTCAGCATTAACTGATTCACAAGCCAGAATTTGATTTGTGCGCCTCTCTGTTATTGGCCGAGATATGTGTTCTTGGATTTTGACCGTGTGTCAAGATGCACAGGGACTCGAGGGTCATCATGATAGGACCAGGATGTAAAAAGCATTGTTTGCGTCAGAGCTGCTTTCAAGAGGGACGGTCATGTTTGCCAAGTAGTGGCAGAAATCAAGATGCCATTGTAGTGAGGCTTGCACTATGTTCCTCCTTAATCCCTTGCCTCCAATCCTTGATATAAAATGTATTTTTAGTTCAGAGAGATTATCAAGACTCATACAATCACCAGTGTCCATATAAAGCTTTCAACATCTTCACCATATCATTGATTCACCTCAGACCACTTTCCTTATCTTGTCTATTCCAGCTCATTTATCAAACTCTACATTCACAAAAATAACTCCACACATTCTGTATATGGACTTCAACAAATTATCACATACCCTTGAACTATAAGCTGTAAAGCTCTTAGAATCCAAGTATGTGTAAGGAAATGTATTGTATGTTTTCATTGTAGCGGATCTGTGCTTTGTATCTCTTGCATGGCTGTTTCTCACGATCAATGCTTCATACTGTAGTGTTTTGCTTGTCCTGACCAATATGACCAGTAACATACTGCAAGAAGGTCAGGTGGACCTCGGTCATGTGTACAAATGACTGCAGTAAAGTAAACATAATAACCATATAGATTTTTTTCTTAATGGGCAACTAAACTGGTTTATATATTTTATATATTATATATATATGAAAGCAACTGGCAAAACATAACATAAGCAATCTTAAAATCTGAGAGTGCTGTCAATCTATGATGGTATTTATGATGGTCAATATTTGACTTGGGGTGACATGATGAGAAGCTCCGGCTGTGACCAGAGCACCATCTGTGGTACGTACAAGAGGTGTTCTAATCATCAGCCGTCAGTCAACTTGCCGTTACAAACAGAAGTGATCAACATGTGATCGTGTGGATCTGACTATTCATCACCTCAGCAAAATGTCGACACACCTGTCCTCCATTCTACCTGCCTCCACGAACCTTCATGTTGCTGGACCTGCCAGAGGTCTTTGATTGTGTTAATCACATGTAAAATAACCAGCCAAGAGATATCTATGCAGGCATGTAGCATAGATATGTTAACTCCCGACTTAATTTGTAAATACAAAATCAGTGTTAAATACCTTCCTGTTTTGGTTGCATTTAAAGATTATTTAGTTCAGGATAACTGACTTGTCAAACTTCCACCTGTGCCACACATTCCTGACTGAATATTTGTGTTTAAGAAGTTATAAAAGTCTTAAAACAGTGCCTTAGAGTTGGTTTTATGTGATTATAAGTTATGACTTGTCAAGTGTTGTTACCTGCCATGCCTCACAATTCACTGTACTCCGGGCACACACCATTTGTTTAGAGATATCCACAAGGCCAATGACACAATTGTATTAAAAGTTAAACATCAGTGACACTATGTTGAAGCCTCAAACAATGAAATTACACAAAAAGCAGAAGAACAGAAAAAATCAGTACCAGAGACTCACAACAAACAATTAAATAATTATGTATATATATAAACTAAAAAAAAAGTTCATCTTAGGTGTGTAATATTTCTATTTTAGCTGCATCCTCTACACATAGAGCGTTCTTGTGTGACTGGCTTTTTGGTATCTTGCTTTGTAATCTGTCTGTTGCAATCACACACAATGACCTCTACGAGTGTCCCCCCTGGTCATGATAGATCTATGTGAACCCATAGCAGCTTGTGGCTAGGTCCTCAATACATCGGTGCTGAATTTCAAAGGCTTTGTGTATATCAACAAGTCAGTGGTTTATAAGCCGCCTGCCCAGGAGGACTTGGGGAAGTCAATATAGTGTGAGGCTCATCATGATGAGGTGCTCCCCCTGGAGGCACACGTCTCTCACATTCCCACCACAAACCTGCCTGCTTCTCATCACAGCCCATAATATAGTGGCTGATATGCCAGATAAAGACTCTTTGATGATGTCTCATATACCAAGTCGTAAATATTCTGCATTGAAACGCCATTAACTGACCAGTAAGGACGGTTGCTGAGAAATGACCTCATTTCAAACATGGTGGAAATGAACTTATACATGGGAACTGATATCATTCGGTCAGGCACAGGGAAATGGTATCATTCTGTCAGGCACAGGGAAATGACATCATTCTGTCAGGCACAGGGAAATGGCATCATTCTGTCAGGCACAGGGAAATGACATCATTCTGTCAGGCACAGGGAAACGACATCATTCTGTCAGACACAGGGAAATGACATCATTCTGTCAGACACAGGGAAATGACATCATTCTGTCAGACACAGGGAAATGACATCATTCTGTCAGGCACAGGGAAATGACATCATTCTGTCAGACACAGGGAAATGACATCATTCTGTCAGACACAGGGAAATGACATCATTCTGTCAGACACAGGGAAATGACATCATTCTGTCAGACACAGGGAAATGACATCATTCTGTCAGACACAGGGAAATGACATCATTCAGTCAGGAGGGAAATGACATCATTCAGTCAGGAGGGAAATGACATCATTCAGTGAGGCACAGGGAAACGACATCATTCTGTCAGACACAGGGAAATGACATCATTCTGTCAGGCACAGGGAAATGACATCATTCTGTCAGACACAGGGAGATATCTTTACCATAACCATGAAGTAAGATATGCTACTGGGTCAGTCATGAAGTATTGATTTGAAATGTCTAAATAAAAATCCAGTTATAAAAAGATCATTAAAATAATCCCAGATCTTTTGATTTCTTTCATATTTCACGACTGAAAAATTACCTAATATTGATATATATACTTCTCATCCGTATGTCCATGAGACAGCAAGTGGGTGTGACCTGTGTTAGACAATGACCGGAAACTGACCAGTCAACTGACCGGTGTGTGGGCAGGTAAGTCAGAGGAAACATCTGACCCCTCTAATCAACCCACACTTCCTAAATAATTATAGAGTTCTGGTCACTCTCAACAATGAAATACAGTGTCTCTGATGACAGCCTGACAAACAATATTCCCCCAGTCAATATCTACATTCATCCATTCATATTTACCCCACTAAAAATTGCTTTGCCCTCTTGAAATGTAATGTTTTCAACAATTGAAAAAAATCCTGAAATTTAGAATTTGGATAAAAGATTTCAAACTTACCTGGTGTTCTTACTATTGTTTTCCCAGATAGAATGAGGTGATGATCTCACAAATAACATCAAAGCTGAGGTATATATAGCATATAATTATTAACAGGAAACATATCTTACTTCCTTATGATAACTCTCAGTGTTACTATCATATCTGCTTCAAGCCTTCCATATATGGTAGTGTGAATAAATGTCCACCAAGATAGCAGGTAAGACATTCTGAATATCACAATATAAGATTTTAAAAATCTCACCACTTTCCTAATGCTACTCGTGAGTAAGATCCCTCATGCTTCACTCAGGACTTGATAAGGTTACAATATTGGTGCATTTATGAAAGTCATTATAGTTTTTAGAATTTCTACCTTTTTATGTAAATTATATATGTTTGTGACATGAGCGCTCATAGTTATCCGTCCTGCATATACTTTCTCCATTTATTTGTACATTTGTCCGTTGAGACCGGTGATTTACTTGTCGTCTATGAGAGGCAGAAGCATGACTAAAATATACAACTATAATACTCAACTTCCTGCCAATTACCATGGCAACAAATACTGAGCGCCAATCAGCTGTCAGTTTAACCGTAGAAAATGAGCATTTTAACAATGACATATGAGCTACAGCATGAAATTCTGGATATAGTTTCCGGCTTGTTAAAGAATCAAAGGTGATTTTTTTTAAACAAACAAATTAAACATTGGAGAACCTTTTCTGATATTCTAAGTAACGAATGTCCCTGTTCTGTACTAAGCTATTTATAAAACCTTTTCTGTGAATCCAAAATGTCACGACAGTTATTGTTATTATACTTTCTGGTTAACATATACAAGTATATATTATTCATAAAGGTCCATCGACCCATAACCACTATAACAGGGCAGCAATGTGCTGAACCGTTTGTCAGATGTGATAAAAAAATATTTAAAAGCCTTCAAGATAAAAAAATATTTTTTAATACTTTCATTTTAATTTTAATTCAGTATATCATGGAATTTCCGAGTTTTATGTACTCATAAACCAGAAATCACTCTGTTTAACATTTCTGACTTTCTGTTGCACAATACAATCACGATAATTGACTTTCCTGAAATTTACAGTTTAAATGCATTACCACAGGAATGCCATGGCATGTACCCGTTGGAGGGGGATTTTTCTGCACTGGTGGCTTTCATACTTGAAGCATATTTAAGTCATGCACCATATTTTTAACAGTAAGAATACAAAAAAGGCGACAGGAGGTAATAATATTGCACCATATCCATGTGTCAGAGAAAAAAGTAACAAAAAATCTACAGGAGGGAAAATGTAGGAAGGATTCAAAATATGGTTTACCTCCTGTTTATCTTTGTATAATTAACTTAAAGACACACATAGATTTGTCTTTGCCACTTGAATATGTGTTCTGAAAGTTGCCTTCTTTTCAAACCCGACACCCCCTGCAGTTGCAACTATGCCTAGCCAATTTTTTTCTTTCTCTGAGTTGGCTGTTATGAGCCCAGTTATGACAGGAGGGGTTGTGTTTGGGGGTGGGGTCAATGTTTGTACCCCTGGGGTGGCACAGGTAGGGCTAATTTGCGGGCCCCTTTGATCCCCAACCTGTCTGGTAATGCTCATCCCGCTCCAGGGCCCCCATTGTCACCCAGCAAGGCAACTGCCCATTACTTCTCTATCTGTTTTTTCTACTTAATTTTCAATCAGACATATAACTGAAGAAACTAGCACAGTAAGATTCACAGCATTTATGACTCAGGGCACATTCCAGCTTGTCAAGGACCAATGTCTTCTTCAACAGGAATCATGTTGAGTTTAAATCATCTCTTAATATGTGTTTCTCTCTGCATTCTTTTCTTATAAATTAGTTCAAATTAGTTTTTTTTCCCGAAACAATGATTCTATTAAAAAAAAGGCCTGTTTATGTAAACCATTCAACTTTACTTTCTGTGTATGTGAGCGTAAACATGCATTTGTGTGGTATGACTAAATAATATTTTCATTTAAAATATCAGTTATCATCATATATCACATTCTCTGTCTCTGATCCCCCCAACCTATGGGCCTGACCAGGTAGTATATCGAGTAATCATCATATATCACATTCTCTGTCTCTGATCCCCCCAACCTATGGGCCTGACAAGGTAGTGTATCGAGTAATCATCATATGTCACATCCTCTGTCTCTGATCCCCCCTACCTATGGGCCTGACAAGGTAGTGTATCAAGTAATCATCATATGTCACATCCTCTGTCTCTGATCCCCCCTACCTATGGGCCTGACAAGGTAGTATATCAAGTTATCATCATACCGGTATATCACATCCTCTGTCTCTGATCCTCCCCCTACCTGTGGGCCTGACCAGGTAGTATATCGAGTAATCATCATATAATACATCCTCTGTCTCTGATCCCCCCCTACCTGCGGGCCTGACAAGGTAGTGTATCGAGTAATCATCATATATCACATTCTCTGTCTCTGATCCCCCTCCTACCTATGGGCCTGACCAGGTAGTATATCGAGTAATCATCATATATCACATTCTCCTCACCTCCATACAACAATAGTAATCTGACCCCACAAATCTCAACCACCTCCAGGTCTCTGTCAATTTATTTCACTTTCAAACCCAACCGTCCACCGAAAATCACATAAAAACAATTCCCACCCACAATCCTGAAAAGGCTGGGAAACACATTTTTTAATAAGCTGACTTGCTTTATTTGACCCCTGATTTATGCACAAATTTCACTCATGCATTTAAACTGGGGTGGTGATGGATAAAGGATGTTAAATATAACCATACATTCCGACTCATATGTGTGAAAATTCTACTAGAACTAATTTGGCAAAAAACTGTTTAAATGCTTTTGAACTATGCCTCGCTTCCCTTTTCTTTTGAAAGAGAGGAATGGAGGTGTCTGGAGCAGGTAAATATTTCTACCTCAGAGCGGGTGATGAGTCATAGGATTCTGCCACTTGTAAGTGTTCCTCAGATCTTCTTTCCCACCAGACACAGCACCAATTAACCACCTCCAATGAAACTGTCTTTTTATGCCCATTTCTTTATTCTATTAAATCCATCCACAAATATTTGTGTCAAGAATTTGTAATTTCTAAAATTACAGATATTTTCAAAAAAATCGAATTGATTCTTGGGTGAAAGTCATTTTGTTTGCAAAATCTGAAACTCAAATAATACAGCCTAACCAATTTAGCACAATCATGGCTGCTTTGAAAAATCGCAATGACTGACCTAATTGTTCTTAACATGTACATCATAATAAACTGCAAAGTAGGTCACAGAGGTGCTAATTGTCTTGCCCATTGTCAGATGAGAGGTGGGATTGCCAGGTGAGCAGGGCTTTTTTCGGCTCTCCCTTAATAACGGCTCATTATTCCTCACAAAGGAGGCACATGCTGCCTCAGACAGCCATACCCTCAACACTTAGGGGTACAATACCCACCCCATATTACCATATGCCTTCCATCAACAGTTCAAACCCTCTCGCCATCATGGCCTTATTTGTTGCTATGGCAACCATATTCCAGGTGATACCCTCCTCCTCCGCCTCAGTCACCAGGCAGGTGCTTAATGTTTGTACAACATGCCTGATAGTGGAATACAAACTAATAAAACCAAACATATCAATCAGCATATCATAAATGACTCATCAATCTTATTACTTGAATCCTGAGCAGGCTTGGCAGACAAAATGAAGAAAAGGTGAAGCAACTTGTGTTGAAAGGTTAACACTTTGGTTACAGACCAGGTTTCTCCCAACTTGTGACTTTCTTCATTCATACAATTAGTATGACAACATATCACCACAAAAAAGCCGGTCTATCCTGCCAGAACTGCCAACCCTGGTATATTGTACACCCAGGGAAAGCAAACATCGCCCCTCAATAGAACCACGTACATGTCACACACTCATGTCCTATATGTTTTACAAGTCATGTAAAAAAATGCACTTTCCTACACAATAGAGTATGGTTGTATAGCATCTGTGACATTAAACTCTTCATGTTTCTCAAGAGATGTTTATGATTATTACCACATCCACTTACTACACCCTCCAGTTTGTCACAGAAAACATTACTCATTCCGTGAAAGATAACCAGGTGCTTTAGGTCCTTACTGAGTATATATAAACAAATCAAACATGTTTATATACATGATATTTCATGGTAATATTTACATATCTTATTAATTTGGCTAATATCAAATACCCAAATCAAGTCTATGTGAATCTTGTGGTTGAATAAATGGTTAAATATTGTGGTATATATAAAAACACAAGGTGTACACCGTATATATCGCGGCCATAATGTTTGGGTATGCCACAGTCCACTGCCTTGTAGAAATGGTTGCTTATCACGCAACAGGTCATGTTTGAAATAACGAACCCAGAATACCAAATGAAGGCTCCCAGAAGTAACTAGATCCTACATAGACACTTACCGTGGACATGTCTCCCTTATTGTGTCTCATGGTGGTAGATTCCCCCGGCGATCTCTGCGGATCTGGGAGGGTGTTTACTACGGAGAAGTGTTCCCCAACTCCTGCCACCCACCACTGTATATTATAACTCGGCTGTGGTGCACACACTACCACGCCACCTTTCATGTGTGCTCAACCACAACGCTCTCCTTATCGGCCATGTCTTGAGTTTCCAGGTCAATCAAAACGAGCCAATATTATGCCCGCAAATGAATATGTTATTTGCCCTGCATTGAATACACAAATATTCCCATGCTATTTGCTCTGAGCTGACCAGCAACTGACACTAGCATATACTTTATATCCAGTGTGAAGTCTCCTGTGCTTTCTGGTCAGTGTCAACAATGTCCAACGGCTGAGTGATTGGAGTGTACTGACCATTATGCCCGCCTGCTGGCCCACCTGGACATCAAAGATACGGCCCCCCATCTCACCTGTGTAGCCATCCACAGCGCAGTCATACCTAATTAAAGCATCATTTCTCACTGACCTTCTCTGCTGAGTTTAATGAGGCTTAAATTGATGGTGGTCTTTTCTCACTCCAATACAATATATTGTGGTGATTATCAATTACAATAATGTTGTGCATATATATATATATATATATATATATATATATATATAGATTAAAAATGATTCATTGAGCCTGTCAGTCAGTGTTGGAAATGTCAATAAATGACACATCTGAGATCCAGACACAAATTAGACTTCTCTCAGTGCTGCACAAACTGTTTGAAAGCCTCAATCTGATTTATTGTTATCTTTAAAATCTATCATTATTAAGTGAAGTTAGTTCAACCAAAACATTTGTTCCCTCAAGTAAGAAGTAAATTGCAAAAAAAAAAGAGAAAAAAAATAATGTACCCACCTAAACTCAAGTTATGTGTTAAACAGGATGTTGTAGCCTCTTCAGAGAAGATCTTTTCTTGGAATCCCGTGCCCAAAGTTAACGCTCATGTCCAAATTGATCCCATTCCAAAATATGTCAAATCTATGTCAGATTGACACTCTGAGGAGAGTTGCACACGACAGATGCTAGATGTGATTTTGTGTTTGGTGGCACAACGCAATGCGATGAGCAACTGTAAATGAATGTGTCAGTAAGTAGCCCAGTACCAGCTTACACACTGATATCATTTCAATACACCAGGTCATGTAAGCCAACGTGACAAGCATATGAAACCAGCCAGCATCACAGCCTGTAACAACTAGATGGTGTTGTACTGGTCGATCAACTGGTGTGTAGCTGCCATGTCATTGACTTTATCACATCATTAAGTCATTTGATACTTGCACATGTTGAAGTTGGTACTATTTATAAAACTAAACTGTGTTAAATGCTATAATTTTGAAGTCAACTTGAGGCCAGGATCAAAATCCCTACCAAATGAATTCTTTGCAGGTCTTGGTTGCACATATCAAGATGTGTGTAAATCTAATAACATTTACAGTTTAATATTGTGCAATCTCAGTTTTTATATTTGACAATCTACATATTTAATAGCCCTTGACATGTCAAAGACTGGGGTTTATTATGTCATAGAATTGGGATGATAATAGCCCATTACATGTGATAAGTATGTCATCAATTATCTCAGTTTAAAATATGCCAGTTTATCATACTCACAGACATATTCAATCAGAATGCAGGTGATAAAAATATATGCAACTGTCCAAATTTTTGCATTTTATGTTTACTGCATAACATTATTAACATTATTGCCACCTGCACAAAAATGGAGGAACTTTGACAGATCTTAATGAAAAAAATGGAGGAAACGGCAAGCAATTCAGCCATCAGCAACTGAAAAAAGGTGCAATGACAAACTAATTGCCAGGACTTTGGCTGCTGGGATATATGAATCCCAGACAATGCTAAGTACTGCCACCTACATGTGGGTACAGGAACTAGAAGGAAAACTCCCATCTGCTGCTATTTATCAAGATGAAAGTATAAGAATATGAGGAAAACGTGTTACAAATACATATCTGATGTTGACTTTGAGGGGTCTGGTCAACGATAAGCATTATCTGCTTTAGTCTATAAATATATGGCTACAGCTGACCCCAGTCAGACAACACCAAGGACATGCACTACCAGTGTTATTATTACATGTTAAAACACAAGCCATAGCTCTCTCTCTCTTTACATCCTGGAACCCAGGTGATCACCTACCAGCTTAATCATTGACAGAATCACATAATCCACCCCAGAGCTTACCTGGCATATCTCCGACTTGCTAGAATATATGCTATGATCACACTGTAGGGCCCTGTGAGGGCTTTCCATTGTCAGGAGAAGTTTGTTGCTATAGATAAAGCTTGGTTATTCTCTGGGCACGTGTCAACCTGGTATGCGAAGCAGAGGGTCACACCGCAGATACAAAGGGGTCGGCAGAAAATGAGCCCAGGAAAACAATATGCAATGTGGTTATAATAAAACACAACAACAGAACATTAACATGCTTGTTGTCCTTGCCTGGCTGTTGTCACTTATTGCATGTATGTTAACTGTTACCCCCCCACCCACACCACAAGGGGTGATAATACCGCTCCTTGTGGCATACCTGGGGTAAATATATCCACCCCATACACCTGGCATTGTTACATGTATACAGTAGTTGGTATCTATGTCTGCAGCAACACTTAGTTGCAGCCAACATACATATCAATATCATTGATTTATTGCTCGATTCTTCAATAACACTTGGATGTGCTATCATTTTTAGTCTGTTGAGTTTCTCTGTGGTCACCACTACTTTATTAATCAACCAATCTATTTCTCCCCACTGTCCGCTTAAATTAGCCCTTTCACATATTATTTCAAATAGATCCAATGCTTGCTCACACCATGAATGCAAATAGTCTTATTCCGTATGTTCAAGATTGCCCTTTTCCATATGTTCCATATAACCCTATGTTATGCCGTTTATAAGAATCTAGAGGCATATTTACTGAATGCAACTCACCAGAGATGACTTGTTCCTGTGAGTCATTCTCCTCCTGAATTTACAGTGTGTGCCTCCCATTTCGTTCCAATAATTACCTTAATCCAGAGGAGAAGCAATGCACACTATGTGGACAGCATATCTGAGAGGTCAATTGATCACACCCAAGTACCTTCACCCCAGTGTCTTTCCGATGTCCAGACACTCCATGCTGTTGTGATGACAGACCAGCTGGATGGAGAGTAGGGGGAGGATCCCACAGCCATGAACAAGTCCCTCTGCCCCGGTACCCCCAGCAGTGTGAGACATTGAGCATTCGGTGACTCTGCTTGACACACCGATCTGTTTGTGATTGTGGGTTGCAGGAGTACAGCAGGTCAGGTGAAATGTCAGCCACTATATATATCCCCATCCTGTCAGGGTGCAGATACACAACAGACAGTCTCCCCATTTATACATGTGACTGTGGTAACTGACAAAATGCCAGATTATACCCAGTGTGAGCCCTGACACTGTTTAGCCTAGCTAATACAGGATGTGTCAGAAGCCCATAATATTGACATGTTCCTGATTTCATCCAATAGGAGACACCACTTTACAGAATCTGGTTGCGACAGCCACTAGGTGGCTCCATGCGCCAAATCGTTCCCACTATTTTAGGTAAAGATGTTTCTTATTACCATATGCTAAAAAGGCACATTCTTCAATTGCATAAATATATATATCAACCTTTCAACTTAAATTTCTGCAAATTAATATTACCATTCATATCAGAATTTCCCAAAAAAAAACCAAAACAAAAAATATAGATAATGAAATGAAAGGCAAAGAATCTATGTTTCTATCAATTTAAAAAAATGCAACAGACCATCATAATCACAGATATTTCTATGTGTGTGATTTTACTATAAACTAACCAACCTTTCAAGTTAAAATTCTGCAAATTAGCCGTATCATTTTTATAAACATTTTCAACAAAACATAGCCATAAAAAAAGAGGCAAGGAATCTATATTTCTTTCAACTTAAAGAGAAGAAACAGACCATCGTATTCACATATCCTTTTATGACTGTGTCTAGTTTTATCACAAAGTAAGAATATCATGAAATATGTTTCCATACCTGTCCATGTCCACTCATAATGTTTACCAAACAGTTTTAATTCCCTGTATACACTAGTTCAGTCAGCACTGCCTGTGTGTATGTGTTGGGACTGTTTAGAAGATATGTGTGAAGATATTGTGATGCCACAAGCTGGTCCAGGACAATGCATCCCAAAATGCCCCTCCTCAACATGTAGGAAATACTTGGGAGCAGAGAGATCTCATTTGGTTGTGGTTGACTACACCAGGGGGCACTGATGGGATAACCTTTAAAAGTTCAACTTATTCAACTGAATGGCAAAAAGTAAAATAGTTTTTCCACTTGGGGGCACTGATGGGATGTTTTGAAACAATAAAATTGTCACCAGACAGAATAAAAGCGTTCTTCCAGTTACTCCTTTATAATGTAAATACAAAACTGGATTGTAGCAGCGTTAGGAGATCTACCATGTGGATAGTTCAGAGGTCAACCAGCGAATCTTGCATACAAAAGCTGTAATAAAAGGCGTCACGGATGATGAAACCTAAGTAATGCCGCAACACAAAAACCTGGCAAAGCCTCAGAGTAAAATACTTTAATGTGATGAAAACCGAAAAGTGTTATAGGGTTATAGAAGATTGGACTGTCATCAGATCCTACCAGTAAACACGAGTCTCCAAAGAAATGATTAGATCATTCCATGATCAGCTTATCACTTATTCATCTCAAAATATATATCAGTTATACACTAATTATTAGATCATTTTTACATATTTAACCAAAAAAAAAAAAAACCAACCTCCCCCCCCAAACAAAAAAAAAACAAAAAAAAAACAAAACAAAAAAACAAAAACAAAAAATTATATCAATCCAGTATTATCATTTAATTTTGTTGGCAATTAATTCAGTAATGTTCTTGTGTCAGACTAACCTGATTTGCGTTGTGTGGTCCACAGCTTGATCTAGTTAATGTTGCTTGATGAGTAGTAATACAGGTTTTTATGGCAGGGAAAGTTGCAGATGACATGTGGGGTATGTAATGCATGGACAGCCTGGCACCATGGTTATGTAATGCTAGAAAACAACCCTGGTGTAAAATAACAAATCACAGCTTCACTTTCCCCAGTTATCTATCCTAAACAGTTACAAAAATATCTCTGTGATAAGACCATGAAACTCTGTGATTTATGTCTCTCTCCATCTCTTCAACATCTGTGATCTGATGATGATGTCAGAGCATTGTCTGCTTACAAACAGGTCTGGTTGCTATGGTTACTTTAACATCACCTATTTATAGACATGTTTGTTAAAGTACAAACTGATAATAAATCTCTATGGCAACTAAATCACCAACAACAAAATAACAAGAACTGTTTTGGGGACATATCTGATTCCAAACTGATAGCTTAAATCTAACTGTTTTTTTGTGTTATCTGGTTCTTACATAATAATACAGTGTAATTGATTCAGCATTGTGTAAGGCATCACTGACACAGATGTGTAATAGATGATGAAATGTATGACAGGTGATGACAAGCAACTGAGTATCAATGGTGCAATGGGTAGGGCTTGAGGTCGGCAGGGGGTAGTTATACCACCCTCCGACTTCACCCCCACTCTGCTATCACCCAAGTGCCACTTACTTTCCGCAAGAATCTTGCCATGGCTGCCCACCTCCGAGCACCCGTCTCTGCCCTGCTTCCAGCTCGCCCAGAGTGAGAATCCTGCCGCTCTCCGCGACTCAGTTTGGCGCCAGGGTAGCTTGGTGGTGGGGCAGGCTGGGCTCGTGGGGCAGGCACGGTGGGAGGGTTTTGCAGGAGTCACAGACCCCACAACTGGCAACCAACGCTGGTTCCAGCATCAAACAAACATGATCACTATCCCCTCCATTGCCCATCAAACACAATACAATTCTTGTCATAGCAACACCCATAGCAACCAAAAATACTGCAGTCAAATTCATTATTATTAAAAAGTTGACATATATATTATTCAGTTGTGAATTGTGTTGAAAGTCCTCAGCTGTGAGGTATTTGCTTGTGTTGCCAAGCAGTGATGGTTGCTATGGTATTGTAGGGTGATGCTGCAGTACACTCTCATCATACATTCCTTAGTGACAGTCAGCATTTATCATTGCAGCTTCAACCTCTTCTGCGGTACCAGAAAAAAGACAAGTACTCCTCTATGTTGGTGCAAAGTAAATGCCATACCAGGTCTGCAGCACGTAGAGCACAGACTAAAGTACTGAGGGGATTGTATCCCATAAGAATCAACACCATGGTAGGTGAAGAGTCAAACTTTGATTCACAGGATTACTAAAATATGCACTTTGTGCTGAAATCTAAATAAAACACGTCCTGTCACACTTTTTTTTTCTTCAGGCAATCTCATGATCGTCCAATGTTTATTTTAAATAAATGTAGATTATTCAGCTAATAGAAAAAAAGCATTGTCTCTCGTTGTCATATCATTTGTCACTGCTTGGACCTACTACCACTACTCAAAATGTTGTCTGACCTTCCAGGATATCACACTCCTGACCTAACCCTATATGGCATTCCTGTCTTCCTGTCTTCCTGATCTCTCAGAAGGTCAACCCCTGGATCTACCCATACTCAGCATTCCTATCTCTCTGGCCTCTGGATCTACCCCGACCAAATCTCTTGCCTTCTTGACCTCCCATCATGTCACCCCCTGGACCTACCCTGATCCTGCATTATTATCTCCCCGACCTCCCAGGTGTGTCACCCCCTGGACCTACCCCAATCCTGCATTATTATCTCCCTGACCTCCCAGGTGTGTTGCCACCTTGACCTACCCCAATCCTGCATTATTATCTCCCTGACCTCCCAAGTGTGTCACCCCCTGGACCTACCCCAATCCTGCATTATTATCTCCCTGACCTCCCAGGTTGTCACCCCCTGGACCTGCCCCAATCCTGTATTATTATCTCCCTGACTTCCCAGGTTGTCACCCCCTGGACCTACCCCAATCCTGCATTATTATCTCCCTGACCTCCCAGGTTGTCACCCCCTGGACCTACCCCAATCCTGCATTATTATCTCCATGACCTCCCAGGTTGTCACCCCCTGGACCTGCCCCAATCCTGTATTATTATCTCCCTGACTTCCCAGGTTGTCACCCCCTGGACCTACCCCAATCCTGCATTATTATCTCCCTGACCTCCCAGGTGTGTCACCCCCTGGACCTACCCCAATCCTGCATTATTATCTCCCTGACCTCCCAGGTTGTCACCCCCTGGACCTACCCCAATCCTGCATTTTTATCTCCATGACCTCCCAGGTTTTCACCCCCTGGACCTGCCCCAATCCTGCATTTTTATCTCCATGACCTCCCAGGTGTGTCAGCCCCTGGATCTACCCCAATCCTGCATTATTATCTCCATGACCTCACAGGTTGTCACCCCCTGGACCTACCCCAATCCTGCATTATTATCTCCCTGACCTCCCAGGTTGTCACCCCCTGGACCTACCCCAATCCTGCATTTTTATCTCCATGACCTCCCAGGTTGTCACCCCCTGGACCTACCCCAATCCTGCATTATTATCTCCCTGACCTCACAGGTTGTCACCCCCTGGACCTACCCCAAGCCTACATTATTATCTCCCTGACCTCCCAGGTTGTCACCCCCTGGACCTACCCCAATCCTGCATTATTATCTCCCTGACCTCCCAGGTTGTCACCCCCTGGACCTACCCCAATCCTGCATTTTTATCTCCATGACCTCCCAGGTTGTCACCCCCTGGACCTACCCCAATCCTGCATTATTATCTCCCTGACCTCACAGGTTGTCACCCCCTGGACCTACCCCAAGCCTACATTATTATCTCCATGACCTCACAGGTTATCACCCCCTGGACCTACCCCAATCCTGCATTTTTATCTCCCTGACCTCACAGGTTGTCACCCCCTGGACCTACCCCAAGCCTACATTATTATCTCCATGACCTCACAGGTTATCACCCCCTGGACCTACCCCAATCCTGCATTATTATCTCCCTGACCTCACAGGTTGTCACCCCCTGGACCTACCCCAAGCCTACATTCCTTATGTCCTCATCAAATGCTATATCCTGGATCACTGTGGACAAAGTTGTCCGTCATGCTCTGCAATGTTCCCTGTATCCTGCATCCAGGACCCTGGTCAATTCTTCTCCTGGTTACCGGACAGATTCCACATCACTTCACCACCCTCCACAGATGCATCACCCTGTCTTCATTTATCACCTCTAAAATTGTTTACAGTATAAAAACTAATTTCATCTTTGATCTGGAAGTGTCAGCTTCAATATTTTTATCTAATATCTTTATAATTAAACATGCCCTTTCATCCTGAGTAAGAAGTCATTATTAAAATTGATTCTTGTGATATAAATTGTGTCCAATTTTATAAAATAAATATCAATGCATTACTTGTTAATCCTGCCAGCAACAGAGCATAAAATTATAATATTTCACCAATATTTCTGCTTGCAGATTACTATGCAACCATGGAAACAAATTAATATTAATTTATGAATAACAAATGGGTCAGAATTAAATTTTTTTTTTTTAAATCTTAATAATTCTGAGTTCAACAGAAAGTTAACATTTCACTATCACCATAACTATCTATCAAATTACCTTTTTGTAATAATGTTTAAAAGGAAGACCTTCAAATTTGTTTTCATTTATCCAAACTGATGAATCAGCCATCAGTTTTGTTGTCTCATAATATTTTCTCTACCTGGTCACTCCTGCTCATAAAATCCTGCATCAAATATTAGCACAAAACATCCAATACTTCATTCCCATGTTTTGATTTCAAGAAACATTACGGTTCAATGTCATATGATAAACTGCCAGAGACCTGTTGACTTCCATTGAAAATTCTTGGCATACATCTTGTTTACTTTGTGAACTTCATGTCTATATTAAAGGTTCTATATAAGATTTCGTCCTTTGTACTCATAACATGTATAGAATTACAATGTTTTCCCAATGCATGAGTCAGTACACACTCTGGGACACATTGGGTAAATAAGATATTATGTACAAACACATCAAACAGCTTCATCTGTGGTGATTCATAAGTGTTAAATAACATAAAACCATAATAGACATTTCTCATGAACCATAAATGTAGGGTCTTGTCAGCAGGGATCAATTATAAATGTCTACTGATTACTTTCTATGCAAACAATACAAAATATCACTGATCGGATAGCTTTGAACGTTGACATGATCATGCTGAGTAATCAAAAGTACGGAAACTGCCACCAGGTGTCACTCTCAATCAGTAGCATGGCTATATCCAATGACTGTTTTTCATGAGAAGCAATAAAGATAAGTCTAGCTGGATATAATGTGATTACTCAGCGACAGCTTGACATCAGTGTCTCCATGACAACCCCCCATTTTCTATCTTCAAATGTAAAACAAATAAAAAATATTCCAAAAATATGATATTTTGCAAAGACTGTTGGAAGATCTGATAAAACAAAATGACAAGGAAACATGTACAAAAGTTAAGATGCAGCAAATATCAGGTTGTCACTGCCAACTATATGGGCCCAGCACAGATTTTAACAATATGCTATCAATATATGGGCCCAGCACTCCACGAGTACAATAAATTAATCTCAAGAGAATCATTAGATTTTAACAATATGCTATCAATACAGATGTGTATATATTCAATCAATTCAGATATGTATTAAAAATCTTCCCAATTAACAACAGGGCAAGAAAATGAAGCATAATATATAATGTAAAGATCCTAGGCAAATGACATATCAGATGACCATGACCTATTTTGTTTTTTCCCTATCAAGGTCAATTATGTAAACATATGACCGAGATTATTACCATAAAGATAATGACAATACCTATTATGCATTTTCTTACATAAGACGAGAGTTAACTTGTACAAGGTGGCCTTGATTTCCCCAAAGCAAAGCTGGGTCCACCCCTGGGACATGTGCATTCTTCACACAACAATGCCGTGAGGAAGTCAATTTTTCTCATTATCAAAATACAGAGCCAGGGGCCAATACTAACACTGTCAGCTTGTCACAGAGAAACAACTTATAAAATAAAAGGACTCTTATCAAAAAATGATATATTCCATCTGTGGAATGAATTATATTGCTCCAAACACAAGCTGACACTGTGTTAAATTAGAATAGTGAATACCTTTGTAACTTGTACTAATTATATAAGAGTTCAAAAGTCGTAACAATTTCAATTGATGTTACACAATGTCTACCGGTAATTACATTCACACAAATTGTTATTTCCTTCAAAACGTTCTTAATAAAGTTCTTCATTTATTATCACACCTTTGTTATTATCCCTAAAATATTGGTCTTCAAACCACTTATCGCATGGGTTCTATACCTTATATTCACCAGCTCTACACATACCTTGCATTGCCTGTTCTAATACCTTAAATACCTTATCAGATGCTTTCCTAATGCTGTACACAAATATTTCCTGGTTCTACAACTTGTCAAATGTCCTTTATAAACCTCACATAACACGGTCCAATATATTGTCAAATGATCTACACAAACTTGCATTTTCTGGTCTCACACCTCATCAAAATGTTCTATATAAACTTATTTCTCCTTGGCCACAAGCCTTATCAAATGCTTAATATAAACTTTGCATTGTCTGGCACCTAAATTTATCATATGCTCAACATAAAGCTTACATTTTTCAAGATTTGCTGGTCCACAATATCTTAAAAAGTTCAAAACAAACTTGGCATTCACTGAATTTCATATATTGTCAAATGCTGAAGATAAATCTTTAAATATTTTGGTTTGCCAAATTTCTCAAATTCCCCAAACAAATCTTATATTCCAGATTGCATATCTTTCCTAAACCCAGAAGAAAACATTTGCGGGCCCAAAACCTTGTCAAATGCCTACTTAATTACCACCAGTTCCCAAAATATGGTGTCAGAGTGACTGGGGGAGAATACACATCAAATATCAATGAGCTCTCTATTGAAAAGCCGCAAACTTTCATCATTGTTCATTAAGATCAAGGGTTGTCAGCCCCCTGATGAGGATCCTACCACAGGTATGTGAGGGCTGTATGGACACTCTAGTGTGGGGTCCCGACACTATCTTTCTCTGGAGACTTCTTCAACTGAGTCTTTATGCATACCGCAAATATGTGTGATATCTGGGGTTTGGCGTTGACACTTTGATGTCATTATGTTCTTTTGACGTCACCCCTCAGGCACTATCAAATTGGAAGTCACAGTTTTTGGCATCTTCCGGATCTTCTTATTACCAATCACTTCCTAATCAGTCTCTCTTTGTTGTGCTGATCTATGAGGCACACACTCTGCACATACATTAAGATAAATGGGATGTCCAAAACTCACATTCAAAAAGATCACCTTAAACTGAGATGCTTCAATAAAAAAAGTATTGAAAGCCCAAAATGATTTGTCAAATGATTTGTAAAATAACAATTCTGTTTTTTTGTGTGTTTTTTTTGGGAGTTAACTGTTAAATTTTTTTTTATCTTAGCAATGTTTATTGTATGTGTGTATTCCTTATTCAAACTGTTGGCATTGATAATATTTGGTGGTGGATCCATGTCACCATGGGCCACGCTTGCTATCCTAACTGCCAGGAAAGTCTCTCATCCCTAACCATTCATTTAACCTTGCCTTTTATTGCCAGGGTGGAGGCCGTATGTGTGTCTTTTGTTGGTGGGATAATGGGGCACCTGTCGCAGCCATACATCTCACCTGCCGGCGCTTGTCTCTGCCTGTGATAACTCTCATGGTAACCCTTGCCTTATACACAGAGTCATTACCTCCACATATCTACATAACAAAATCATACCAGGATACTACTTACCTTATAAATCTGTATCTATTTCTTGCAAAACTTAAATGGCAAAGCTACAGCTCAACCCTCAGGATGGCTTTATTTAAAACTACCAGCCGCATTCTGTGCATTTTTAAATGCGATATCCAAAACTGGGTGTGCAATTCTTAAAAAAGAAGTTTTCAGTTTTTAACGACTACAGAATTACACAATAGCATATTATCGGAAAGGAACTACAGCTTTTTTAGCCGTGGGTCTAATATTTCAGATGCACACAAACATATCAATTAGACGTCAGTGAGATGTGGGGATATGCAGTGACATGTGGGGATATCGGTCTCGAGGAGAGACAAACCTGTACAAACATTGCATAAGACCACTTAGCCATTCACTCAGCCATGTATCACTTCCTCACTCAGGTTCCCCTGCACAATATGGCATTAAGAAAGCCACAGGTAACATTGCACTGCACCTTACTCTATCTTAATTGGCATCTTTGATCACAAAAACTCACTTAACACCTTGATTAACTTTTCTTGAGATGGCCTATGCAAAAAAATCGTAATACCACACTTTTTGACACATTCAAATCTTGAGAGCCTTTTCAAATTTAATCTTCAAATCAAGACAATTTCAATTTGAAAACTGAAAAGGTTTTGAAAGTCAGGTGTAATATAATGACACAGGTGAGATTCACAAAGGCTGACTTCTCATTATCTTACTTGGTAACCATAGACATTTTTTGTATGCATAACTTAGAGGCAATCTGTGAATTCATAGACTGAAGTACAATATGAAAACTATGTTTCATAAAAAGTTTTGAATACTGCAAAAGTGTCAGTAGAAATTCCCCAGGTTATGCTGTCCATAAATTAATAACATGCTTTAACTGTAATAAATATAGATGATTGGCCTGTCTGGAAACAATTTTTTTAAGATAAATATTGCTACATGTTAAAAAAGGTTTTAGTGGTGGAAAAAATAACTGTTTTGGATTCTGATGCACAACAACTAACCTTTAATATCAAATTGTAGGTTAGGCATGCAGCTTCCAGAATCCAGGCAGCTGTATAGTAAAACTGTGACATCATAATTCTGGCACCACAATGACAATTAATACAGGTTCTGGCTCCCCCACTATTACTGAGAAAACGTGAACTTACCTGGTCCTGATCATCTGTGACGTCATCACGGACCCCGTTCCTGCGGCGGATTCGTCTTCCTGCAGAAATATCAGAGAAACCTCCATCATCATCATCATCGTCGTCCTCCTTATCAAGTTTCACAACCCCTCCCTGCTTGGTACCCCCCTGACCCACCCCCTCAATGTCACAGGCCAGATCCCCGCTGAAGGTGTGGCGCCTCTGGACAGGTACCCGACCTTTCTGATCTTTCCTGCGCCTCACCCGTGGCAGGTCCAGGGCCTTAAATATGGTGGTCAGCATTTCTCTCTAAATGATGTATTATAATCCTCTCAGGTTTTCGTTTGAGTCCGCATTCACTTATACAGCTTATGTGTATTACAGCATATTGGTAATAGAATCGGATATTTCTGATATATAGCTTGTAACATGGTGCAGTAATCCAGAGTTCAAATAAAACTAATCAATAAGTGTGCATGTTTGATCCAGCCTTTTAAGTTAATTAGTAATCCTTCTTTAAACCATGAAATAATATGTTCACTGTGACATTCATTGCAGCATTTTGCGGTTATCTCTCACCAAATTTACCCAGTCAGGCAGTGGAAAAACATCACAAAGATTTGAATTGCGGCGGTGGCTCGTGCCTCACTTCAGGTGTGCAATAATTGAGGGCTTCCTGCACTGTGATTGGTGGAGAGGACTGTGTACCTGGGAGGCGTGGGGGGAGGTGAGGTGATCTATGTCACATGTGGACAAGTTCCTACTCGGGTAGGAGGGGATGCACCTGCCGCATGCTCCACATGCAGAGCACATAATAACCCTCAGCCAGTGCCACCTCATCACTGCTTCATGGAGTGTGTCATAAAACAATGGTCCAGGAACTCTCAACAAACTGTCACTTGACTGGGGGAGAATACTGTTTCCAAGAATTAAGACTCATTCACATATATAGATTTCAGACTCTTTCAAATATAAAAACAATTTTAAAAAGTAGAACAAAAAAAAAAAAGTTTATAGTAACTACAAACAAAAATTATTCATTTAAAAAAAAAAAAAAAAGACCGATATCCCCAATTTTTTTTTGAATTTGCAATATTCAATGGTTGATTTCTTTACTCCAGCATTTTTGCATCTCAGGTAAATGCAATTTGAGAGGTACCACATTTTGTGTGTCCAACTGTGTCAGAAGCCTTGCCTGGGTCCATGTATTATTGTGATGATGACCCACTTCTCACCTCACCATCTGTCCCATATCTCATATTTACCTTAATCAGATAAGTTAAGAACCTTTGCAAACTTTTAACATCTCTCTGCTTTGTGAAATCATGAATCACCCAAGGCGAGTATAATATCTTTTGTAGTTGCAATCTTCTTATGCTTATTCATGATACCTTAATATGTAATGATACATTCTTGAGGAAACTTGAAACCATTCTATTCAAACATAAAATTACATGAATATATAAATAAACATTCCTCATATATTTCAAGACATCAAAGACAAGGAGAATTCCTTGTAATCACTGTCTGATAAAGAGTTATTTTCTGAGCAGGTGGAGTATATAAATCTAAACATGTGAGTTTATTATGTCACTTTATACCTCAATAATTACCATTATAAAACATTTAGTCATTAATTATTTAAGATAAAATAAATGATGATACAAAATCAATTGTCAGCACTCTCATTCAATATACCGTTACTTTATTTCTTTTTAAAATCAAGCATTTGAGGTTTGAACTGTAACTGTGAAAGTGTAAGTTTTTTTGACAAATATCAAACAATGTTAACCTCTGCTTTTTTTTCTTGTGTGGTATTTACACTTGTGTCACCTGTCGGAGTGAGTTTAGGGGCAGCCCACCTGTTGATGGATGGTCTACTTGTGTTTCACATTCTGTCCCCTCCTCCCCTCCCATTGCACCCCTCCCCTCTCCACCTGAGCCCTATTCAGCCCCATCCCTCACACCCGGACCCATTCTCCCCATACTCCCACATAATAAAATCCCATAAACAAAAAAACCTGTGGGAATAGCAAAACCCATGGAAAAACCTCTCCGCTCAAGCAACAAGAATGCTCACTATTTTAAATACCCACAATGAGATGAGTTTACAACATGAATTCTTGTCTCCTTTTGAAGTGAAGAGTCAGGAAAGTTGACAGCATATGGCTATAAAGAGCTTAGCTTAGCTTGCCTGGGCTACAATAGGAAGTAGACGACAGGTGGACTCTCCCGCCGAAAGGCAGGGTCCTACTTGGCAAGGCACGCCTGACTTCACACAGCCGGACTAGGGTTATTAGTGCACAATGAGTCCATCCTGTCCCTGCTATTATAGCTGACCTCCAAATAACAAATCAACTCATTATGCCACACTGGTTTCAACCTTGACATTGATGCTGACCCAATGCTTGGTAATAATATTATATTACAACAACAAACATAACAGTATGATTACAATTTTTGACCGCAGTGGGAATTGGTTTCCATAAATCAATTACAATAAAGAATGTGGTGAATATTTTGAGTAACACATTTCATAAGCCATTAATTAATAACATGTTCTATAACTTCAATACATAACATAATTATATGGTTGCATCAAAAACAAAAATAACAGGATTACAATTTTCTGCCAATGTGGGAATTGGTTTCCAAAAATCAATTGAAACAAAGAACATGGTGAATATTGTATGTAACATTTTTCATAAGCAATCAATTATAAACAAGTTTCATAACTTAATCATTAACAAGTTTCATAACTTTAATTCATAACATAGAGGAATACATAAGACTTACTGGTGCTCATCCTTGGTCGGATATGTCCCTGAGAATTGTGGGTAATCAAAGCAGTAAAGTGTAAATTATCCTCTTTCTCAGTTTTTTTCATATAAATATGAAATTCTGACGATATGAAGGAGAGTGGTAGTGGTCTGTGTCAGTTACATGATGTCATGTAGACTGACATGCTATCTGAGCATGTAGAACACCTCTATTCACAGTCACTCACATGTCAATGCCTCAGATAGCTTCACAACATGAACCAAGATTAGATACGACTTCCCATAATATCAGACCAATATCAAGCTATAAATCTCCACCCACACTGTGCTAATAATCTATAAGATTATCCAACTTCCATTTACAATTCATAGTTCATCCAAACCATAGTAAAAATTCAACTGTCAAAATTGTCTAAAATCCAATTAAATTATCTTCTCCACATTGAGTGATTCAAAGACGAGATTCATGTTTCAGAGTGATTTTAGAAATTAAGTGTGATATTTGGCTTGTTCCTTTTACGATCCTCAGTCATGCCTGTAGATCTGTCACACCTGACCGAGCGGACAGTGCATAAAAACACCTAAACCTACTTAGCGAGTAGCCTAAAATTGGTTTAACCACAAAGTTTACTCTATTTCTTTTCTCGAATTCTTAATCAACTATTGTGAACGACGAGTTATAATTTGGTTGGAACAAGGTGGCTGAGCCAATGGAGTAAATAGAGATTTTTCTCTATCCTGAGGCAATCGTAGGTTAATAGTACGGAGTGGATGTTTCCTCTGTGAGGTTTGGATTGCCTGAATGTATTGACTGAGCTGCAGCACAAACAAGTAACACTTAATGTGGCAAAGATTTCCAGCTGGACATTACCACTAAAGCACACCTGTAGATCAACATGCCCCCTGGTGTTGACAGACCCGCACAATTTATGTTCATTCCAAACATCCTTTTTTAAATCTAAAACTGCTTCAATTAAATATCATGTCTTGGATATTCTGTGGTCAATACCACTTTAATTTATATTTATTAACATGTCCTGAATGCACCTTACTTTGCTTAAGGGCATATCATTCATAGATATTTTTTAACAAAACAAATTCCATTAAAGATATAAATCTGTAATCATATCAATAAGACAGACTTTGGACTCGCAATTGTCCATCCAACAAAATACAGATTGGCAATTAAATATTGTGGGTAGCCTTTTTCCTCTACAAGAATGCCCATTGTGTCAAAATCTAAACATTCTGGGCATTGAGCTTTGTCATTGGGGATGATATTTATATGTACTAACCATCTGGGGTGGGCTGGGTGGATGGCTCATGTCGAAGGTAAAAGTGCACTTCATCCCTGTGAATGCCCCACTGTTGTAAGATCTCATACGGTCGCTCATCATCTCCTATTGATCGTTCTGTAATAGATTTAATATTTTTTGTAACAAAACACAAAAGATTTTTTTTTATCAATCACAGGAATTGGATAAGATATGCACATTTTTAGTATGTTTTATTTATTTCCTGAAATAACAAGGTCTCATCCAGACAATTAAATATTCTTATGTGCTTTTCGTTTTATCCCTTTCCTCGATGGAATCTAGACACAAGAGGGCACCACATGAGGTTGCAACATTTTCACTACAGAGGTCAGCAGGGGTTTGTTTTAAGTTTGTCATATATTGTAACTAATGCATTTCATTTTAATGCATTTTAATGCATTTTAATTTTGTAACTTACTATCTTATATTCCAAAGGTAAAAATCCTCCCAACCTTCATCACTGGGATACTTACCACATCCTCTCCAAAGTTCCGCCAGGTGGCACTGCTCTTCTCCCGGTTCCTTGCAGCAGTCAATGACATCTCTACATATGGTGTCTGGTGTGATGGGGACCTCAACCACCTGAGTGTTGGTATTATCCAGGTACACCTTCAGGATGATCTAAAAACATACAAAAAAAACAAAACCTTAATATATTTGCATGCAGATCATATTGATTTCAGTTTATGTCAATATCATTTTTCTTTCATTTTTTTGTTTGTTGTAATTGATGTAACCTTACAATATTGATCTTTCATAATAATATACATAAACTTAGTTCTGTATTGTGTTCTCATTGTGTCAAATTCTGGTACATATGAAAATCAATTTCCACTACAGCCCAAAACTGGGGAAATGTATGAACAAGGCATGAAGTGATTAAATAATCACATTATATATATTCTGTGATGCAGCTCATTCAGGGTTGCTACAAAAACCATGGAAGGGGGAAATATAAGTTTTCTATGATTGTACGGTTTGAGCAAACATCATATAATTTATTTATAAATAAATAAATCTAATTGTTTCACATTAATTTAATTGCTTCACATTAAGCCTTTTCCATACAACATTTCTTTGCCTACTGAATCTTATGAAAACTCAAGGCTATAAAAAGTGTTTGCAAAGACAATAAAATATTTTCTGATATATAGCTACTTCATTATGAATGATTAGATTTATAATTATCATTATATCCAGAACTATGAAATACTATACACGATTTGGTTCTCAAGTTTCTAATCAAATTCTCTGTGAGTCTGTAAATAAACATGTAATTGACAGACAGAAAGGTTCCCACCCAGACTTTTACCAACCCTTCTTTTATCCAGCCTGGCAGCATCATATGACCTGTAAATCTTGTATTTTTTAAATACTGTTCATAAAGCTGACATTTATGTACTGCTGATTCCTGACAAGATCTGCTCAAACTGTTGATAGGACGTAACTGGCCAGGATTCAAACTGGGAATCCCTGGATCTCAAGGTGAATACTCTACCAATTGAGCTATTTAAGCCAGACAAATTATTATTTTTGTTATGAGAGTATAACAGGTTCGGTGATACTTACCCCCACCAGTATGGGGACGGCCACAACTACAAACAACATCTGTACAAGACATACTCAAAACTCCTCACAAAACCGTCCTTTTTGCTACATCCTTTATCCCAAACTTGAGAGTGGATTTCTTATCCTGTCTATCACATTATACAGTGAGGCCATATTGCCTTCTTTTGCATGGCCGGAACTGTTTGTATGATATCACCATATCATGTATATGATCACCTCCAGTTCTGGGAGCGATGTGATAGTTGATATGCACAGTGAGGTAACCTGCTGCCCTCCTCCACCAGTCACATGCTCCTCTCCTTCATTACATTCATATCTCACAGCAGTATACACAATATCATATCCTCAATGATCACTCAATGACCACATTAAACCATTTGAAACTGTCAACTGGCCCAATTCACAAAATTCAATACATACACTCCTGATCAATATTGATCTAAATAAGTTATGTCACATGATTGTTCTTTGCAAAAAAACAACATTCACTTTAAATAATTGTCAACAGACTTGAAGCCATGTAATTCTATGATTCTCCGGGGCTTTCTTCCAGATCCCTGCAGATAAATCATCCTTCACCATTATTACGGGATCAGTTCTGCTTGAATATATGTGCCGTGTACAGTGAGCATCACCACCAGCCGTACAGAATTGTGGATATTGTCCATGGTAACCACTTGGTTGCCTTGGTAACTAACCATTAAATATTAGCCACTATGTAACATGTTTATAGAGATTATATCACCATGGTAACCATAAGCAATACTTTCCACTTCACCAAGTCAACATTCCTGTCATCACAAACATGATATAACCATAGATATATCTACATCAAATCACCTAAAGTAGATATTAAGTTTTTTTTCTCTTTTCATCATCTATTTAATGAATTATAATGCAAAAATTTCAACTTCAGAAATGCTATATATCACATCAGACATGTTTGACACAGAAATATGCCATAAACATGTAATCAATCAAAGTTTGTTGAGTTTTTCAGTCCACTTTCTCTCCCCATCTTCTATAACAAATCAAAATATTAAAGCTCCTCAATCTATATCCACTGTTTCCAATCTTTGATGATTCAGATTTTCAAGACTTCCTCTGTGAAGATCTCACATATTCCACACTTTCATCCACATCAATGTGGCACACTCAGAATGCATTAGAATGACAAGGTCCCAATGTTAACAATGTTCACTATTGATCCTATCATATCCTGTGTACAGACTGGATGCGCAGCACCAAGTGAATATACCGGTACCTACCCCAGAGCTGACCGCCAACCCTCCTCCCTTCCACCCCACCATGCTAATCACCCCCTGACTCTGATGGAGATCTGATGGCTATGTCCAGCATCTGTAAATGCTTCCATGCCATATCTAAGCAATCCCTACCATGCATCTCAGGCACTCCCTGCCTTGTCAGATTTATAATAAATCATATTTGATTCTCTTGATAGGATGCAATCTCTTGGGGTAAGTTCTTCAAAGAATTCAATAATTGTACTTTATGTCCTCAACATATTGTACTCCATGATGCAATGGTGCCTTTGATGTTATATTTAATTTGACTCTTTCCTGTGTTCTGTGTTTTTATATAAAATATGACCTTGTCTATGAAATGTTTGACCTCTTTATGTAACTTCTGTACAAGATTGTTTCCTTTTTGTTCATTAAACGTCTCTGATTCACATGAACTTTGCCCCGTCTTCTTTGTCCCAGTGCAAACCTACATCCATACACAAACAAAGCTCTCAAGTTTCTGAGAAGAGAAATAAAATAGTACAAAGTATTATAGTACAAGCACTATAACTTCCTGTATCTATCCTGTGTTTCATATTGCGTCTGTTCTAATATCAGTTGTATGTACATTTTGTGACCAGTCTACAATAAATGTCCCCTAGATCATGTCACTACCACATTCCATCCATGTACATATACATCACCTGCCCCTAGCCTCACAAACACACCTACATGTCTCGCATCATCAGAAATGTTTCCCTGTTATTACTATCACACGATATCACTGAAAAATGATTGACCTTTATCAAGCAAGGAAAAAATAGAAAATGTCGCAATTATCAATACAGTCACAGACTATGATACAGTGAATGCAAATTGCTTTTCATCAACAATAACATGATTCGGAATTTGTCATGCTTTTCTCCTCTTTCCAATAACAATTTTAGTGTCAGAAAATATTTTAAAAACAAACTCAATACACACAGGTAAAATGTGCAAAATCAGTGTGTTTTGGATTGAGATGGTGATTGCCATGACATCACGTAGTGTGTGGTGAGGTGTACCTGGGATGCATGTATTTACATACAGCTCCCGGTGGTACCTACCAGTCCAGCCTCAGCCTCCGATTTTGTGATGCCTGCATGCAACTGCATCAAGTCACAATCAGTTTTTTTCTCTCGGTATATAACCACATTCTGTATCATATCTAAATCTATTCATGTCAAAGAAGTCGGATCTGTGTCATCTTTTACGCATCAACTCCATTACTTTAACAAGATATTCAGCATGAAGCATGGATGATCAATGATCATTGTTGATAAAAATTCCACCATCCACCATTTTCGAGTGGAACGACCCTTTTCTATTTTAACTGAAACCATGGTAACAACAGTGCACAATAGTATCCATAGCAAGCAAGAGATGGTGAAAGAAACTTGGGAACAAATGTGAGAATAATGCAGCATTGAGACTCTTGGGACAACCGTGACTGATCACAATACGCCTGTATTGAGATCATGGGCACTGTCCCTGGTCTGTCTGTCATCTCACACTGTGATTCCCAACTCAACCTCACATCCATCACTTTGGATACATCACTACAATGGTGATTGCACCCATTTACAAGTGATACAGTCCCATTCTGGATATTATGATAAATTAGATCTCATGTGCACCAATGCAGCCGTTTTCCAATTGTAGGCATGCACAGGGTCACAGGTGACAGTTAGAATTCTTATCTTTTGGAACATTCAGATTGAGAGGAAGGCCAAAGTTGTATTCAGACTTTCTAAATCTTAAAACCTTTTAAATCTAAAAACATACATGGAGGAATAATAATCATAATTTTACTTGATAAATGTCTGCATAGATAAGGGGAATTCCTTGATTTATACTAAAACTTTGACTGCTACCATCCCTTTTGAACCCTTTTTATGCTGTGAGGGTCCTGATGCGAGGAGGGGACCTGAATCTCAGTGAAACTAAAACCTTTTAATCTCAATTTTTTAAAAACTTTTTTCATCCTTTACATGATTACCATTCTACTAACAATAAATCATGATGATGGATGTGAATGGTCTAAGAAACAAATATTCAAACAACTATGGCCTAAAATTAAATTATTTGGCCCATTGATTCTTTCACAGTTATTTTGGTTACTTCAATTATCCTCACACAAATAAATTCACTCAATTGGTCATAACAGAAGTCACAGTTTCCCAGAGTACCACACTATTAATTACCACGATTATACAATCGCACTTTATCTGATCCAAACTAATGGGAAAATACTGTTATAGGATGCATTCCAGGCAGATTAGCTGTTGAATACAATTCTTTATTGTGTGGCTGTTGACTTTTATTGAAGCTGAGTAATGGCACTTTTTTACTACCAGTATAAAAAGAAAGACTAAAGTCTAAAGAAAAGACAAATCTAATGACAAAATTTTACTTCAAATTACAAAGCAATACAATTTTACCATTATAGAGCAACGTATATTATAGTATGGAAGATTCGATATGAACAGTACTTTACAAGCATGTTATGAGGTTTGGATACTAATTAACTGAATCAAGTCAGCTTAATATTACTTCTACTCCATGCATTAAATGTCCACTGTGGTAAATCATTCCGAAAATGCATAGAAACTCTTTTGGTTGATCTAAGTATTGTGGTTGTAGACAGCAAAGTGGCTCCATTTTACACCTGCTTAGGCACAGTGTTAATACAGTATTGTGCATGAACAAAGTTATGTTACTTATCCCTGGATAATTTCTGACCACTAATTCTATTCAGTTCACCACATAGCTTAGCAGACACACAATGGTACCTAGCAACTAAGTTGGTAGCACTTTGCATCAATTTTCTCATTATTGTCTTAGCATAAAGAAACAGTGTAGATAATCTGATTCAATGTCATAAAAAAAATCATCTTCCTTATTTGTTCATTGCCAGAAACTGGGAATAATCTACAGCAAGTGATTTCGTACTTGTGACAATCACTAGAGAGATTTCCTTACCTTTTTCAATTCTGCTGTGCCCATTGTAGATGATTGTAAATAAATAATACTTCGGTAAAATCCTTATTTCTCCAAGAAATATAAAACTGAAAATATCAATATGATACTAGCCAATCTGCTGCCCATAGATTTCATCTTAATAGGAAGATTTGAACAAATAATAACTCAAATTTCAACTGTTTTTTCCCCATGAATTCAAAAAGGCTGGCATCATATTGTGCACTGACATGCTAAGATGGCTGGTATAATTATCCCAGCCATATAACACACCGGGAACTTTTATCTTCTGTACTGACAACACCTTGCATGTCTAGGGAAATATGCACACGTAATTACTCACAGGTGTTTTTGATGATTTGATCGCTATAATTGTCCATTTTCACTCCATGAATATTTAAGCATGTCACAACCAGGCTTTGAAGAGCATTTATTCAGCTAACATGTTTAATGTTTAATGTGTTTTTCAACCAAAGGATTTGGTAAGAAAAGCACTTGGCTCCTCATCTTGCCTTGTATAACCCTACTGAATCACTACAAAAAATAATCTATGAACCTTGTGATAAAGAAAGAATTTCCAACCCTCAAAAACAAGTTAATAATTCATTGTAGATCAGTTTCAGAATCTGATCTTAAAGATCAGTTAGTATTGGGGATTCTGAGTGAATGCATGTCAATGCAAATAGCTAAACATTAACACACGGGTCATTTTGCCTTATCACATGCTTGGAAGAATCCTGACATGCAATCAAGATTTTTGTGTAGATTATATTATCCTGATGGCAGGCTAAGACCTTTAGTTCAAATAGAGATGTTATACTGAAGGTTCCTGGGGCAAAGCAGCCAGTTTGTCTCTGTCAGATGAGTGTGTAAATCTTGTCTGTAGCCTTAATATGTATTAAGATCTGTCTCAGTTAGAATAGTATTATCACTTAGTAAATCTTGAATATAACCATAACATGGATTCAAATTTAGTTGATATATAATAGGATGCACTTAATACACCTGCCTTCTACTGCAAGATTTGTACTTTACCAATTATTTCATTATTATCAAATTCACAAACTTTGCCATTGAAAGAAAATTTGTTCACTACAGTTACCAAATAATGACCAAATAGGAATGATATGCTACTAATATCAAGAAAATATGCACTTTGTATGTTAATGTGTGTGATAACCATGACAAACCTTAATTAAATAGCATCCTAGAGTCACCCTCAAAGTTTCTTACAAGAAGAAAACTATTCAGTGTTAATGCTGATCTTTCAAAAGGGCATAATGATGTTCAGCCAATTAGCATAAATTAACACATATGACTGGTCTACTGACACAACATCACACTAACCTATTGCAGCGTTCAATTCTAAAATGCATTATGAATGTGACATGACTAATGTTATCACTTATGGCACATAAAATGACTATATGGCATAAAGATATGTAATTACATGCATGTTCAATAGGATGAACACCAACCTTGATTATTTTTGATCCAGATTCACTGGATAAATCAATCATATGGGCTGAATTTTTGGCTTCCTTAATCTCTTCATTTTGCTGTAGATCCCTTGCATCATTTTTGTTTTCTATCAAATCTTTACGGGGATCATTTTGCCATTTCAAGGTTTCACCACGTATGGCCTTCCATATTGCAATTTGTGAATTGTTGTTGGCATTGTATGCAGGTAAAGTGGATATCTTTGTATTTGTGGCTATTCTTTGTTGGTCTCCTCTGACTCCATTCCTGGTTCCCACACTCCCCTTTACACCAGGGCTGATCTCTTTCACAGTTTCATCATTGATAACAATAGGAGAACCTGCAGCAAATGTCACAGATTTGCAACCCACTGGTTCTCGGTGCTTGTTGTCCCAGCTAAAACTATACTGGAGATCCCAGGCTTTCACTCTTTCATTTCTGTTTTCCTCTGTGTTTTGTTTTTCTCTTTTTTTGGTTATCTTTATAATTTCTCTCACATTTTCCTCAACTTCTTTTCTATTCGTTGCCTCTTCACAGCCCTGAACCTCATAACCATCACATTTCCAGTCAGTATCACTGGTCATTAGTTTTTCAAAAGCCTCTAGTGTGAGAATTTTATGGGGCCCTTTCCTTGGGGTCATACAACCCTCATCCTCAGTTTGTAAATGGTCTGAGTGCTGCCCCCTTGTGGTGGGACTTGAAAAACCACAGAAATCTTCTACATTTGGTTTCCCAGCATCCTCCATTCCATCAACTGCCAAATATTCCACTGATTCCTGACTGGCTGACGGGTACCCCATCCTGGATTCAGTGAACATTCTTTTATTGGATGGAGCATGACCAGAGCACATTCCTCTGCTCCATAGCATCATCTCAGACAGCCATGAACTGCACATCATGCCCTTCACTATCCACTACATACAGGTCCAACTTTTTAAAAAGTTTTAACTCCAAGGACATAGACTTGATTTTTTTTAATATCAAACTACCACCTCAAAGAATGGGGTATACATTTGGTAAGTATACACCTAAAAACCATTTCCCTTTGCCCCATTCAGGCAGATCATCTCGTTGATGATTGAAGTAAGCTGATCAAGAGTTTGTCTGATCTCAAACCTGTTGATCTCCAAGTGCTCCCATACAACTGCTGGTTACACTTATTTCCTAAATCCTAATCATTCAAATCCTAATCTTAGTTGTTCCTAATCCCCTACAGTGCTCTTCAATATGCTGGAATGCAGTTTTTTTCCCATTATAGATTAGATGTATCGATACGGAGATAATCCTGTACTAGTGTATCCCACTGACTCTTTTGTGAGGATAATCTGTGCTGGACATTGCCCCTGGTGCGTACACGATACCACTGGGTTGGACAGTCACCATGGATCAATCCCTCTCTATTGTTGATCATTGTCGTGACAATTTAATGTTATAAAATTTAGAGGTAAGTTGGCTGGAGAGTAATGCTTCTGGCACGCTGAGGCAAGGACATGCTGGAATGTTGGTCAGTGCTGCCACCTGCCTGTCATATTCATACTATCATCATATCATGCTTACTGGTCAGTCTGATGATCATCACTATGATCATCACAGTCCTGTTTCTGGCACCACTATTCTATATATGTGAGCAGGATGAATAATAAGCGCATTGAGAACACACATGATGTTTCATCAGCAATTAGCAAGATTCATTCTATCACGAGATGTATTATCATATTTCTTGTCATTCTGGTCTGCTAATTTCAAGGAATATTTTTATTCAAAACAATTTGCCAATAATGGTGTCAATAATCTGTCAAGAACTCAAAGTGGTGAGCTTCAAGATTTGAGAAGAAATTTACCACATTAAATTAATGTCTATAGCATATTGATAATATTACCATTCTACCATGGTAATACGATAATGTGTCACTTCTATTGTTTATTAAAAACATTTTCACATTCAGAACAGAAAATATTTCTATCTTCTTTCGGTTTTTTTTTTTTTTAAAGAATTATATATAACATATAAACAAATCTATAAACATATAGTATATGACAACACACATATATTACAACTCATCTCAAATTTGTTTTGTACATTTTTGTTATCCAGGTTCACTGCACATGTGAACATTGGTGACTGCCTTGCAAGTAGATACATCACATAATAGCGGTATGACTTCCTCTTGTACTGTTATTACACTTCAGCATGCTCCAGGTTCTGGATGACTCACAGGTACTTTTCCAAGGATCGAACATGCACCTCCATCACCTATCACCCTCAACTTTTGTGTTGCCATTCTAATATGCTCACTTTTCACAATGGTTACTATTAATAAAAAACCTAATATTCACCTCATGATGCTTGTGTTTGGCTGAAGTTTTCATGGTAGTAGCCTGAGGGAGGGACAGTCTGTTCTGTACCTTGGGCAGCCTGTGTATATGCTGAAGTCCCCAGGCTCATGTACTCGTGTACTTCATGTGCCAGCTAACTGGTAAACTTAATGCTCCCATAACATTAAATCCTGAGACATCTTTTATAGCATTCAGACATTTGAATCTCCAGGTATTATCACCTAGTCCCTGAGCACCAACCACTGAGAGGTCTGCATCGATAATGTTTGCTGTGTGCTTAGCTGTGGCAGTAGCCTCATTCATAAAAGACGTCCCCTATGCTAACCAAACATTCACCATGGCACCCCCACAACAAATGTATATGTCCATCCCACTGTATTCAGTTGTTCCCAATAATGCACACAAACTGGCCAATCCAATTGAGCAACACACAACCCCCCTCCACCCCTCTAACCCCACTTCACCCACCCGTCCTTTCCTCTTTCAACAAACCCTATTCCCTGCCCCTCATTATACATGTTTACTCTGCCTATCAGACATCTAGAATGAAATACAAAGAAGATTCCTACTCTATATGATTTAGAGTTTCTGTCCTCATGTAGAAAACTGGCTATGATTTTGGTGCTGAAAAACTTCCATGCTTTGAGACAAAGATAGAGACGCAAGGAACAAGCTGTTACATTGTTAGGTAGCAAGTGCTTTGTGAAGGGCAACAAACCGTTAACATTCTGTCATAGCTATCAACAATTCTATTCAATTTGAATTGCCATGTCCAGCTATCTAAACTTACTATATGTGTGTCACTAGTCAATACTTAAATGAATATGTCCTTATCTATCGGTATGTAATTATTAACTTTTAAGAAATCATGATTTCATGATACTACCTTTAAATGCAGTGAATATACTTTCCATAGATAAATATGACACAATGGGCAGTGCTGCATACTTGCTTCTACTGGCTGAAATAAACTACAGTTAAATTCTACTCTGACCTTCAACTTGATTATTTTTAAATCTTGTCATCAATAGGCATTTGCCACACTCATCTACACAATGCAAGAGAATGTTGCATGCAAATGAATATAATTCAATCTGATATATAAATAATTTTTTTATATTAATTAATTTGTTAACTTCTTTGAATAGTCTATTGGAATGCCTACTGTATTGTACATTTTTCTTTATAATTTAATTTATAACCAATCCTTTAGTCTGTATTAAATGACATATTTGGTGAATACCGAAGGTGAATTTCTCTTATTAACAATGTGAGTTATCAATGAACGTTGAATGTTTCATTTTGACACATCCTCCATCACCTCAAGTGTTTATTTCAGTTCATGAACATGTGAGAGGTACTTCTCTCTGTCAATGTGAGTATGTGAGAATACACTCTCCTGTACCATGGGCATTTTTTCATCTTATCACTTCTAAACCAGATAATCATCAATCCTTTGAAAATTTGAAAACATCTGTATTAACTGGACTCTGAGATGTGCTCGACCATTCCTCATCAAGATGGACAACAACAATAATTTATATTTGAGTCATATTTTAATTGATCACTTTCTTCAAAGTATATCAATATATAATTGTTTTATATAAGCTTACCATAGATGAGGTATCAGATATCAAGGTTGCTTCATGTTTGTTAGAACTATTTGGATGCACCATAGATGTATTTTCCACAGGATGTCCACTCCTATTTGTTCCATCTAAATCATCTTTCCTTTCTAAGTTCTTGTCTTCCTTGTCCTTTCCCTTTTTCATGGTAACTAATACTTATGAGTTTGTTCAACAAGAATCAAATATAGTTACAGTGTAATCACAAATATTTGATTCATTTTACTGAAAAAATATCACTAAATTAAGACAGATGCACTACTTTGTGCTGAAGTGGTGAAGATTCCATGAGAACCCAGCGACGCAAAGTGATCCAAAAGTAATAACGTTGAGGAAGAAGTACCGGAGCCTTTCGTCAATGTCAACTGACCCGAGAGACCTATCTGCTGAATCTTTTTCAGTCTTTTCAACAGTGGATGTAATAGAATGTCATGTAGCATGTTGGTGTGCATGCCGACAGGTCAGAGGTTATTCACGTAGCATGGCCAGTATATAGCCTCGTCATGGATGCCTGCCTGCATAAAAGACACTCATCATACTCCAAGCTGAGCCAATTCCATAAATCACCAAATTTCTTCCTGCCATTATGATAATGGTTTTTGATCATTCTTTGCTGGGTTGGAAAGCTCGATATCTGTAGAATTAAGGAATTAGTGACAGTGTAGAATTTCTGAACGTATTGGGTTTACTCTATCATGTGTAACAAAAAAAACCAATTTCACTGATGAAGTAAAAAAAAAAAACATCAATGCAATTGGTCCAATTAAATTGGAAATGAGGAAAACAATCTGAACCCACTGACTCTAAACTGATATTCAAAATGTTGTCAGTGCTTCAATTATCAGGCAATTATTGTCAAAAAGGGAACCATCCGTGTTACAAAAAAAATCCTAACCCTTTTCTGACCTGTGGCAACTGTGTAAAATTTGTCAAACATACATTAAAGACATGTTCTTCTCCACATCAGTGATGGTTTGGACCTCCTCTGTTTGGGCCAGTGAATGCTCTGTTGTATTGGTCCAGTTGGGCAACCATATTTTTGGTCTTTTAGTGGCCCAATCTATATTCCACTCAGACACTTATGATGCTCTTGTATCACACATCCTATAATCCTTAGAGAATTTGGGCCACTACTTCTCATGCTCTGGTGGCCCAACTGGTTGACCACAATTTTTCTCTTTATGTCAAGGCCTGAAATGTCAGACAAATTTCTTATTTTTTGTAACACGGATGGTTCCTTTTTTGACAATCATTGCCGACAGGCAATGCTTGTCAAAAAAGGGACTATCTGTGTTATTCTGTGATCGGTACGATAATGGGAAATGAGTAGTCATTTCCTGTGGGTTGTAAATCGTTTTTTTCTGTGGTCAATATTGTTCAAGCAACTGACATCACTGTGGAGTCAGGGCTTGACATACACACTGGCCCGGTGGCCTGGGGCCACCAGATCCTCTGTTTGGGCCAGTGAATGCTCTGTTGTAGTGGCCCAGTTGGGCAACCATAATTTTGGTCTTATTATTCCAATCATTGATATATATCATATCAAGATCTATAGGCATTTGATTGGGACAAGTATCCCCCACTCAGACACTATACAGCCTTATGTACAATGCTCTTTATTGTATCACACATCCTATTATCCTTAGAAACTTTGGGCCACCACTTCTCATTCTCATATCAAGATCTATAGACATTTGATTGGGACAAGTATCCCCCACTCAGACACTATATAGCCTTATGTACAATACTATTTATTGTATCACACATCCTATTATCCTTAGAAACTGCGGGCCACCACTTCTCATGCTCTGGTGGCCCAACTGGGCAACCCAAATTTGTCTCTTTATGTCAAGGCCTGGGAGAGTTCATCGTGTGCATGTAATAGGCTCTTAAATGCGCATGCGCTAGCGTACGAATATGTTCATATAACAAGTGAACAAAAATAAAGAAGTGCGTGATGACAAAAAGTTAAAGACGGCAATATCGTCATCGCCCATCGATGTGCGAAATTATCAATTCACATTGCTTGGAAATGTTATCCAATCGATAGAGCATGAAATTCTGATTGATAATATGCGTTTCTATAACTTGTAAACAAAGATAACGAAGTGCGTGATGACAAAATGCTCATCTTACCGGCTCGGCAAAGCCAATAGGCATCCCGCCAAAATTACAACATCGTCATCGCTGCACAAATTATCCCTTTTAATTGCTTGGAAATACTTTCCAATCGCTAGAATAAGGAATTTTCAGTAAGTTTAGTTCAAATTTGGTGTAAATTGGACAATTAGAACAGAAACGACATGCAAAAGTCTGATCAATGATTTGCTTTAATAAAAGCGCCTGAGCGATATTAGGGCAACTTGCCCGAAAAGGCACATCTTTGCATAAAGTTGTGCTATAAAAATCGTTCATATACCAAATTTAATGTTTTTAAAAGATGAAGAAAGATAATATTTCATTTTGTGTTGTTTTTTTTTGTTTTTTTTAATTTTTGTTTTGTTTGTTGTAATTTTTGTTTTGTTTATTTTAATTTTTGTCCTGTTTGTTGACAGTTTTGATTAGATTGTTAATTTTTTTCCTCATCCGTGTTACATGTGGATCACCACTTTTTCTTGTTTAATTAAGAAATGCTTGGCTTTGTCACTATCAATGTATCATCCAGAAAGGCTCAACTTGTCAAGAAGAAGGTGTAAGAATGAATCTGTTGGATTGCAATCGGTTTTACTCAGCAGATCTATAAACGCTGAGTTAACATCGTAATTTTTATTAAGCAGGGGGGCTATTGGCTTTGTTGAATAAACATGAACACGTGAACATCCACATATTTATGTTGGACTGATTTACTAAATGTTGGCACCTGCTGAATTTTTTGGTAACTGGGTCAATGCGGGGTCACACCTTCAAAACAACTTGCCACACGCACGACTACCTTCACGGAACCATCAAAGCATGTCTTTAAAACTTCCTTGTGTTCACGCATATGTGATATCACGGGTTTTTTTACGAAATAAGTATAGCAAAAAATGAAATATTTACCTGATGAGCCATTGTTTTTGCTCAATTTCCATACTTCAACCAAATCCGCCAACTCCCCACAATGCAATAGTAAGAAACAGGTGCGTTGACCCCACGTGTTTTACTTCCGGCTGACCTCTGACTGTGCATTGCACACTGTTTCAATTCATTTTATTGGGGCTTATAGATTGTTACTTGTTGTCCGAGAGATAAAGCCACCTTTGCAGAAAGAGCGAAATTTGATTGCTGAGTCAGGAATAGGGGGTGGTTTGAGGGTCCAGGAGAACGGTTCTGGGTAAGTTCATTAATCCGTGTTTTATTATAAGGCGGATGGGTGGTGTTTGGACACTGGAAAAGGAAGTCGTCAGACGGCAGTGACTGGTTGGCGGGAAGGTTGGTTTGTCGAGTACAGTGCTTGAAAGGTAAGGTATTTTTCGATATTGTTTATCTTTAGTTATTGCAGGTATGTTTGTAGGTGTCAGTCCAGCGGCTGGAGGCAGATGGTTTGGAGAGTTAACAGGATGTTTGGTACTAATGATTTTATTTCTTGTAGGTACTTTTCAGGCGGAGAAAGAAAAGGAGTGGTAGTCATAGGTTAGTGGGGGTTGTCGGTTACTTAGGATGTAGTCTCGGTGGGATTAGAAAAGTTGGTAAGGAGGCAGCTGGTAGATATGAAGGTGCTGAAGATCACTAGGTACTCACGTGGAGGACATCTTTAGCCTCTAGTTGTGATTGGTAGGGCTTACGAGGATATTGGATGCCTCAGGCTGTATAGGGATATTGGACGCCCTTTAGTGCGCTGGGGATTGTAGGCCCCAAGGGAAGGAGTGAGTGTTGGGGTGAAAGTTGTCAGTGCAGAAGGTGATAATTAGATAGGGTAGCTTTACATCAGTGTAGGGGCCTGCACCGGGCGGTCAGCACGAGTGCCTTTCACAGATTGGGGATAGTGCGTATGGGTCTCCTCTCTAGCTGGATAGCCACGCTGCGTAAGCTCTGAGTGCCCACGAGACAAAAGTGGAGCGGCCAACATATCAAATCAAATCAAATCAAATCAAATCAGACGTGAATGCTCTGTGTCTTTCTTCCGAAGGCAGAAGGTTTGTAAACTTTTAAGTTAATGAAGTTGAACATATTGATTACATTGGGTTCCAGCATTTGCAACCTAAGTTTGACCAGTGCTGCTGACACTGACAGTGCTGTTTGTTTGGCCTTACTTAGCGAAGTCAGTTGGAGGGTTGTTGCACAACACGTCAACAGTCAACACTGTTGTCAACAGTCAACAGTTGTCAACACGAATTATGGTCAAAGTAACCGCGATACAAAGTGGACCGCGCTGTTGAACTGCCATATTTTAACCCCTAAAGGACTAGCCTCTCTAAATTTTGTTGATTGGCAGGCCATATTTTAACCCCTAAAGGACTAGCCTCTCTAAATTTTGTTGATTGGCAGGATCAGGACTAACCCATTTTTGTCTGGACTCGTGTATCCACATACTAAATTGATAAAATTTATAACCATGTCCATGGTTACTCAGTATGCTCAATGAGGTGCTGGGATCAAAAGTTCATGATCCAAGCTGTCTGACGTCATTATCATAATTACATTGTAACAAAGTTGCAGCCCAAGAGAATGTTACAAAATGACGTCATTGAGCCAGAACAATGGGGACGGCAACGTGCCTCCCGTCCATTACCGGTGGTGGACGTTGCCGTCCTTCCCGTCCGTTAGGGGTTAAGATTGGCAGCTGACGTTCAATAGCATGGTCCACTCCTGTCTCGGTTATTTTGACCAGGTACCGTCAACACTGCTGTCAACAGTTTACGCTTATGAGTTCTCCCATATTCATCGTCAAAATAGACTTGAAATTCACGGTTTCCAACAACACCGCATACTGCTAATCTTATTTCAATTATGACCCTGGTAGAAATAGTTCTACAGCAACATTCTGGAAGATCCACAATGCAGTGTTGCTTCTGATGTCATATGATGTCAAGTTCATTTAGTAGGGAAATGAAAGAGGCAATGTATCCTAAAGATGAGGTCAAAATTAAATGTTCGCAGTAGGGAAACTTCAATATGATGGGCAGAGTGGTGTTCCTTGATCCTGGAAAGAGTGGATTTCAAATCTATTTCAAGCCAAATCGCAAATGAACCCTTGCAAATTACAGTGACCGCCAACCGTCTGAAACCGGCAGTTGAAATTCGGGATATTTTTTACACAGTCAAACATCAAGCGGCAGTTGAAACTCAAACATTTTTAACACAGTCAAACATCAAACAAACCTTGCCTGTACTAATTGCAATTGAGCTCTCTCACACATTATCTTGTATTCCCACTTCTTTTCAAAACGTGTTTGTTTGTTTTCACGGCACGAGTGATGTTGACACTGTCAAATGACGTCAGAAGTGGTCACATGACCAAACATCATCATAAAACTCAATATAAAATTCGGACAAATGCAGGTTTCCTGAATGCATCAATTTCCCGATATTTCTGTACACATTGAACAGGTATCATTTTTACTCCACAGGCTTATAAAGTAGACGATCTTCTATCGATGGGAACAATTTTTACCCAGTTTTGAAAGGTTTTGTGAAAATCAGGAGCGAAAAACATGAAAATATCCAGATCTGGCTGCCGGTCACTATATTTAAAGTTATAATTCTTTTTATTCATTTTATCATATATTACAGATGGGCATTTGTGATGGGCATTTGTCACAAGTCCCATGATCAAAATCTTGTTTTTTTTAATGATTGGATGTTAGAGAGTTTTTTTTAAGAGAGTTTTCTTTACAATACCAATCTTGTTTGTGCAGCTCTGGTGTGTTGTTTTCAATGGAGCAATGTTTTCAATATGCCAACCCACAATCGGCCTATGCTGGGAAATATCTTGCATTGTAAACTTCCACTCGCCTTTGTTCAAAGATGGGAGGGAAATTTCAAATTCACATCGTTCATTACCAAGCCAATATCAGTGCTATCATGATTTTGTTATGCAATCTTTATATAAGCAAATTGTGATCAGCATTCCAAACATCTATATAGAAAACAATAACATAGCATTTAAATGTACAGGTAACAATTTCCCAAAATCTCAAATCTACAGGACTAGAGGTGTAATCCCAGATGGCATCCCAGTTTCTAGGGCCTCGAGGTGGAAGCATGTCACCACAACAGCAGCGTCTGGTAGCCCTGATAGACATGGATTGTTTCTATGTGCAGGTAGAACAAAGAGATAATCCCAGCCTGAAGGGAAAGCCTTGTGCTGTTGTTCAGTACAAGAAGTGGAAAGGAGGAGGGTAAGTAGCAATATATTATATAAATAGATTAAAGATTTAAAAGATACTTACACAGTTTGCATTTCAAGTATAAATGCCAAAATTTGAGCAAGTTCTTGAGTGATATGTTAGACCAGTGCAATGTAATTTTGAAAAAAGAATAACTTAATTATTTAAATAACTTGCTTTTGAATATTCTTCATTAAAATAGAATAGATGGAGAAAAAGATTACATGAGCTACTTGCAAATATTATTTGATGCAAAGATTATGTTACAGCATCATAGCAGTTGGATATGAGGCACGTGCGTGTGGCGTGACCAGACAGATGCGTGGGGACGATGCAAGGGCTAAGTGCCCACAAATTCATCTTGTGAGGGTTCCAGAAGTGCGAGGCAAAGCTGACCTTAACAAGTAAGTTTAGTGTCTTCGTGACTAGCACAGAACATTATCTTTAAATGAATTTATATGTATTTTTATCACTTAGTTTTTTTTTTAATAAATTCATATCAAAGAACTCCTTTATTTCTTGTAACAAATTGTTAACAAATGCCTGAAATGAAAATATATGATAGATATCGTGAAGCAGGAGCTGAGGTCATTGAGGTGCTTAGTCGGTTCAGTGACTGTGTGGAGCGTGCAAGTATAGATGAGGCTTATATTGACTTGACAGAAGAGGTTGATAAGAAGATGGTTGCCATGGGGACAGATGAGGTGGATGTTGGCCTGTTAGCTAATTCATTTGTAGTTGCCTATCACCAGGAAGTCACTGAGGATGACAGTGCAAAAGACAAGGAAGGTATGACATTTATTTATTTTTATGGGATTTCCCTGAACTATCTGTCTTATGGACACACATCTTTAATAATGATTGCTGAAACTAAATATTTAATATTTAAATATTTAATGTTTTCACATCATGTATGGTGTTGGACATTGGGAGTCAGGTGGAAGCAAAGCTGATATAAGTTCATTTTAAATAATTTTCATTGAATAGCATTCAGCAATGTTATTGTACCACAATATGAAAATGATCTGGCTTTAAGCTCTGTTAAGAATCAACTTTATATTAAGATTTTTTTTACATTTTTTGTCACATAGATAAGCGCAGAGACGGAGTGAATGCTTGGCTTCAATCTGTCAAAGATAATGCAGACACCAGCATTGATGATCTGCGTCTTGCCGTGGCTGGTGTCATTGTAGAGGAAATGAGAGCAGCCGTATATGCTGACACAGGCTTCAGGTGCTCTGCCGGGGTGGCTCACAACAAGGTGTGTACTCGGACAGCGTGTGGGGGACAGGACGTTGGCAGGGAAAGGGCATGGGCAGAGGCAGGGTGTGGGCAGGGACAGGGTGTGGGCAGGGACAGGGTGTGGGCATGGACAGGGTGTTGGCAGGGACAGGGTTGTGGGCAGGGACTGGGTCTTGTTAGGGGCAGGGTGTGGTGGACAGGGCATGGACAGAGACAGGGTGTGGGCAAGGACAGGGTGTGGGCAGGGACAGGGTGTGGGCAGGGACAGGGTGTGGGCAGGGACAGGGTGTGGGCAGGGACAGGAAGTTGCACACAACAAGGTTTATAAAGGGCCTTGATGCAATAAAGAAGTAAGCTACCATATTGACTCGTGTATAAGACGAGTTTTTTTTCCAAAAACTCTTAATTAATGTTTAGGGGGTCGTCTTATACACGAGAGCAGTCTTATACTCGAGTATTTACGGTAAAACGTAAATACGGTAAAACGTAAATACGATGTTCATATTTGCGAAATAACAAATATCAGACGTAGCAGATTGATTTTAATTGCGTTTTAAATGATAAATAATAAATAAAGGTATTTACCCAATATCCAGCGCTATGAACAGACTTGTCTGGTATCAGCGCTATACAAATTTTATTATTATTATTATTATTATTATTGGTCTATTATTTCAAAACGCTTTGTTTTGACTTTGTTCTCACTGATTCCAATTATCAGCGTTCGGTTTTGCGTTTCGTCATTGTCTCCACTGCTTTGAGTCGTGTCTTCCCTTTTTGATTGCGTTTTAAATGATAAATAAAGGTATTTACCCAATATTATTGGTCTATTATTTCAAAACGCTTTGTTTTGACTTTGTTCTCACTGATTCCAATTGTCAGCGTTCGGTTTTGCGTTTCGTCATTGTCTTCACTGCTTTGAGTCGTGTCTTCCCTTTTTGATTGCGTTTTAAATGATAAATAAAGGTATTTACCCAATATTATCACAAATTGTTCGAGAACAGAACAAAACCATCAATCCATTTAAAACGCAATTAAAATCGATCCACGTGTGAAAGCATTTCTGTCAAAAAGGGAAGACACGACTCAAAGCAGTGGAAACAAACTGTGAATGCTGATAATTGGTATCAGTGAAAATTTACTTATTTTCACACCACATCAAAGGCAGAATTGAATTGTGCGATATATTTAAATAATAATTTTAACAGACATAGAAGTAAAAAGTAAATACGATGTCCGTGATGTAGCGGATCGTTTGGCCACGTGACTGACAAGTCATGTGATCATTGACTTTGCAGATTTGCCACAGAATTTACCGGATCGATTTTAATTGCATTTTAAACGATAAATAAAGGTATTTACCCAATATATTTGGTCTATTATTTCGAAACGCTTTGTTTTGACTTTGTTTTCACTGATTCCAATTATCAGCGTTCACAGTTTTGATCAAGGACGTCACGTACATCGATGTGCGGAACACGGTAAATTTGATGTGCGGCAACACGAAGAGAAGCCAGGGATCCATCGTTGCGCAATATATTAAATTTTTCAATGCGAGTTGATACACTCCATTTGTTTTCGCGCCAAAAATAAGAGCTTGTCCCCGTCACTCCCGCTTTTTAAAATGAGGACCTTGAATTGCGTAATGCATTTAAATGGATGAATGGTTTTGTTCTGTTCTCAACCTGCAAGGCATATTTTGTGCTAATGTTGGGTATATACTTTTATTTATCATTTAAAACGCAATTAAAATCAATCCATGTGTGAAGGCATTTGTCAAGAAGGGAAGACACGACTCAACGCAACACGTGGTCGCAATTTTGAAAGGCGGAAGTGACGGGAAGAGGCTCTTGTTTTTAGCACGAAAACGATTGTTAACTCACATTGAAATATTAATATATTGCGCAATAATGGATGGTATTATTCTGTTCTCGACCTGGAAAGCGTAATTTGTGATAATATTATGTATATACCTTTATTTATCATTTAAAACGCAATTAAAATCGATCCACGTGTGAAAGCATTTCTGTCAAAAAGGGGAAGACACGACTCAAAGCAGTGGAGACAATGACGAAACGCAAAACTGTGAACGCTGATAATTGGAATCAGTGAGAACAAAGTCAAAACAAAGTGTTTCGAAATAATATTGGGTAAATACCTTTATTTATCATTTAAAACGTAATTAAAATCGATCCGTTACGTCACTCCCGCTTACGACCTCGTATTGCGTAATGCATGTTAAATGATTGGATGGTTTTGTTCTGTTCTTGACCTGCAAAGCGAATTTGTGATAATATTGGGTAAATACCTTTATTTATCATTTAAAACGCAATTAAAATCGACCCGCTACGTCTGATATCCGTTATTTCGAAAATACGAACATCGTATTTACGTTTTACCGTATTTACTCGTGTATAAGACTGCTAAGATCTTATATCGTAAGCATATTTAAGTTTCACTTTTAAAATGACCGCAAAGCTTCAGCTGAAGCTTGAATGGTAGCAGAGCCGATATGTCAAGAAAAACCAACTCGTCTTATATTCGGAAATTGGATTTTTTAAAGCAAAATAACCTTAATTTTGGGGGTTCGTCTTATACACGAGTCGTCTTATACACGAGTAAATACGGTAAATATGGTGGCCATCACAATGTGTAAAGCAGGGTGGCTCTCAACATAATAATCTCTTCTGATTATAAACAAGATTTAGAAAAAAGTCAGATAGCATAAGTCCTGAGTGAAATTTTGTTTTTGCAGATGTTGGCAAAGTTGACATGTGGCCTACACAAACCTAACAGACAGACATTACTGCCACATTCCTCAATCAATCACCTCTTCTCGACTATGCCTATCAAGAAAGTGTGAGAAAAACTCTTTACATATATATTTCCATTTGTTTTAACACTTTTTTAGTTGGTGTGGCATTATTGATTGTTATTAATGTTATTAATATTTAATGGATACAGAACCCTTTGCCTATAATCATAATAAAATTACAAGTAAACAACAAACATTATTTACTGCAGTCGTGGCTTTGGAGGGAAGTTTGGTGACCAGGTGGTGGAGCAATTGAGAGTACATTACATGGTTGATTTACAACAATTTACAGAGACTCATCTGCATCAGAACTTTGGAAAATATGGGTTTGTATGCTTGGCAACTGTAACCTTAACCATTGAAGTACCATATGAAGATTTTGTAATGAACCAACATTCTGAGGACATATGACCTGATCCGAGTACCTTGTGAACACCCTAAGTTGATAACAATTTTACATAGCATAACCAGACTTTAATCATGGATGCATCTCAGCTAAGTTTCAATATGGTGCACTTGTTTGTTAGCTACATTTTAAGGTAATGTGTTCTGATCTCTTAAAACTTTGTGAATGTGATTATTTTCAAGCCCGAAAGATATAGCAAGTAGAGACCAAGCATACACCAAGGATGCACCTTATCAAAGTCTTTAAACAGTTTGCTTCTCCGTGACCTTGACCTAATTTTTGCAAAAACTCAGGATGTACCACATTTTTAGGGGATTGGATTTATCTGGAGAAGAAGATATTTGACAATTTTTTGTAACATCTAAAACTTGACTACCATCTTGGATTTTGGAAAGGGTCATGATGCATCTCATTTTTAAGGGATTGGATTAAAGAATTTAAATTTGACAGTCACGATTTGTTCTACACTTTCTACTGTTGGCCTGAGCAGTCATTGTCTGATAATCTTCATTATTGAGCGGACATGTGTTGCAGTACGTGGGTGTATGAAGTGTGTCGTTTGCTTCTCCGTGACCTTGACCTAATTTTTGCAAAAACTCAGGATGTACCACATTTTTAGGGGATTGGATTTATCTGGAGAAGAAGATATTTGACAATTTTTTGTAACATCTAAAACTTGACTACCATCTTGGATTTTGGAAAGGGTCATGATGCATCTCATTTTTAAGGGATTGGATTAAAGAATTTAAATTTGACAGTCACGATTTGTTCTACACTTTCTACTGTTGGCCTGAGCAGTCATTGTCTGATAATCTTCATTATTGAGCGGACATGTGTTGCAGTACGTGGGTGTATGAAGTGTGTCGTGGTATAGAGAAGGAACCCGTCTCAGCAAGACAACTTCCCAAGTCCATAGGATGTGGCAAGAACTTTCCAGGCAAAGAGAGACTGGACACAAAAGAAAAGGTAATTTGACCAAGCATTTTAGGCCATCTACAGCCATTACTAATCACAATCTACTCCATTTGCTTTACATTATAATGTCAAAATGCATTTTATTTACATGTACCGTATTTACTCGAATATAAGATGACTTGTGTATAAGACAACCCCCCAAAATTGATGTTATTTTGCTTGAAAAAAACAATTTCCGAATATAAGATGAGTTGGTTTTACTCGTGACATCAGCACTGCTACCATTTAAGTTTGGTGGCCATTTTAAAAGTAAAAAGTAAATATGCTTACACAACAAGGACTCTTATACACAAGGACAACCTGTGGATGGTGATTTATGGGAAGACATAAATACGATGTCCGTGACATTCTTGACCTTAGCCTGAAAACAAAGCGTTTTCGTTACAGACTTTCATATTTTTTAAATAACAGATATTTGACGTAACAGATCGATTTTAATTGCGTTTTAAATTATATATAAAGGTATGGAAAGACATAAATACGATGTCCGTGACATTCTTGACCTTAGCATCAAAACAAAGCGTTTTCATTACAGACTTACATATTTTTGAAATAACGGTTATCAGAGTTTGCAGATCGATTTTAATTGCGTTTTATATGATTAATAAAGGTATTTACCGAATATTATCACAAATTACGCTTCGCAGGTCGAGAATTTCTCCACGTCTTTGACCTTAATGTAAATATGCTTACGCAACACGGGGAGAAGCTCTTATATTGACGCGAATACGATCGGACCGTATTAACTTGCATTATTGATATATTGCGCAATGATGGATCCCTGACACTATGTAAATACAAAGACTCAGGGATCCATCATTGCACAATATATTGATATTTCAATGGGAATGAATACGCATTGGTGGCGCTCCTATCATTTCACGCCCAAAACAAGAGCTTCTCCCTGTCACTTCCACTTTTCAGAATGGCGACCTCGTGTTGTGTAAGCATATTTAAGCATTCTTATACTCACATTTTCTCCAACTTTTACATAATTTACAATTATTAAATGAAGGCGGACTACTGTTGAGATGTGGTAAAATATTTCTATGTGTATTATTAGCCAAATATATTAATTATATTGCTGTAAATCACCGTCCACAGGTTCCCCTTGTGTATAAGATGACCCCCCCAAACATTAACTGAAGGTTTGGGTATAAAAACCTTGTCTTATATTCGAGTATATACGGTAATTGTATATTGATGTATGTGTATCTTCTTCAGGTCCGCAAGTGGTTATCGTCTCTCTGTGAGGAAGTGAGTGAGAGGCTTGTCAAGGATAAAAAAAATGTTAGTACATCATGTTCTCTTACCTGGGCCAAAAAATTAAGATTTTTGTTAAATGTTGACATTTTGTGAAAGACATTTTTTATTGAAATAGTTTTTTACCTTTTGCTAATATTGGGTTAAAGATAATGTTTGTCATTCATGCAGTGATCTTGGCTGATTTCTCATTGAGCATGAATTAGAGTATTCATTATAGATTTTTAACAATTTTGACATGAATAAGAATAACATGAATAAGAGTTAATTCATATTTGGTGTAGAGTATGTTCTATAGGAGTATATGTCTAATGTCTTGCTAGTTGCAACAAAAAAAAAACTTTTGAAGAAATTTACTTGGATGATAATCACTAAGCTTAACACAAAGCTGATATTTTTAGGGCATTGTACCATATCGTTATTCTTTTATTATGTGATTAGCAAGGTATGTCTCCTTTATTATTTCAGAATCATCGCGTGGCTAAACATTTGGTGGTTTACTGTCGTCAGGCTGCAGGAGAAAATGAGTACACTTCTGGTTCTAAATCCTGCCCTCTGGTGAGGTATGATGCAGACAAGATCACAAATGATACTTACATTCTACTGTCAAAATTTGACCTCTCTGGATCAGGCCAAACCTTCTGGTATGTAAATATTTATGTCTGTATTCATAGTTATGTTGTTATTTGAATTTTGGTTTGTTGTTTGTTGAAGTACTAACCCTTGCCTACTTTGTGCTGTAGGCATCCTCCAATACATACGCTGGGCGTGTCAGCAAGCAAGTTCTCTGATCTCGGTGAAAGCACTGCCACCAGCATCAAGGGTTTCCTAACAAAAAGGCAAACACCATCATCCACAGTTACCAATCAAAACCTATCAACCTCGCTTCCATCTGACGTATATAAACAAATACAATCAAGTCAAAAAGTTGGATCAATAATGGGTTTCTTTAGTCAGATGGGTAAAAACAGCCAAAGTGAAACCAAGACAAATGGCTTTCTGTCAAACTTTGGCACGCAACCAACACAGCAATCTGGAGATGAATCAGAAGCTAAATCTGAAAGTTTTGTTCAGTTACATGGGAAGTCAGGCAAAGAGTCTGATGGTGACATGGATGGGGGAGGGGAAAAGAAAAAAATGAAAGGATTTTTTGCGAAGAAAAAAGAAAGGTTTTTATTTTTAAAGGAAGATTCAAATGATTCAGTGACAGTTATTTCTGACATTGATGAGGGGAAAACTGAATCTCTCAGTCTGCAGGGAGAATCTATAGTTGTGCCACCTAGAGGAAGTTCTGGTATGTTTAATGCTGTTAAAAAGTCACCAGGTAGTGACAAAAATGGACAAATTAATGAATTGCCTTATCATGTGGCAGCAGAGGAAACTGTAGGTTTGTCAGTGCCATCTGGTGGTACAAAGGATGGGCATCAATCAGATGACAAGTTTAGTGCCTCAGATTATGTGCAATGTGAAAAATGCCAACAAAATATATTGATTTGGGAAATGCCCGAACATTCAGACTTTCATTTTGCAATGGATTTGCAAAAACAAAACGACCATCAGGAGACCCAGGCGAGGTTAAATTTGACTAGTCAACTGAAGAGGAAAAATGTTAACACACCGACAGTCAAAGGCAGAAAGAAATCAAAACTGACAGGGGTATCTGGCACTCCCAAATTGGAGCATTTCTTTAAGAAATAGGACATTTCTATCCATAATTTTAATTCATGTTGTGATATTTTTTAAGGAAAAAAGGATAGTTGTCCATTTACTTTTTCTGATGATATGTCTATTAATTGTCATGATTGGAGGCTTTTTCTCCACATTAATCATTATATTAACATGTAAATTCTGGAACAAAACAAATTCGGGCTGACAGTGGCTCAGGCCATGGGGCAATTATTATTTTTCTCCTCTGGCTAAAGTCAATGGCTTCTATAAATCTTACTCTCAAAATTTGAAATTAGGTTGCAGAAATTAGGTTGCTAAAAAGACAAGATTCAAGGTTGATATTTATATTTAAAGTGATCCTATAAATCATTTATAGTTTTATTATATAAATATAATGTAGTTTGTAATATATGATATTATATTTGATCAGAAAGGCTCATGAATTTATGTAATTTTTTTTTAAATTGCTATAAATTGAGTATTTTTTAATTTATTTAATTTATACACTAATTTTTGTAACTTATGATATTAAAATTTCATAATAAGTACAAACACAATATTATAGTAATTTTAATATTTATTTCTATGATTTGAATCCATTATGTACACAACATGTATAGAAAATATCAGCACTTATTTAATATCCTTTACATAATCCTATACACCGGACAGTTAAGCTTCCTCACATTGCCCACTTTACCAGATACTGAGGTTCCCGCAAATAATACTTTATTATCAGAGAGCACGGTTGCCTCACATTATCCTCCTATCAGTGAGCAATGTTCCCTCACATTATCTACAATATCAGAGAGCAAGGTTCCCTCACATTATCCTCCTATCAGTGAGCAATGTTCCCTCACATTATCTACAATATCAGAGAGCAAGGTTCCCTCACATTATCTACAATATCAGAGAGCAAGGTTCCCTCACATTATCCTCCTATCAGAGAGCAAGGTTCCCTCACATTATCCTCCTATCAGTGAGCAATGTTCCCTCACATTATCTACAATATCAGAGAGCAAGGTTCCCTCACATTATCCACAATATCAGAGAGCAAGGTTCCCTCACATTATCAACAATATCAGAGAGCAAGGTTCCCTCACATTATCAACAATATCAGAGAGCAAGGTTCCCTCACATTATCCACAATATCAGAGAGCAAGGATCTCTCACATTATCTACAATATAGGAGAGCAAGGTTCCCTCACATTATCTACAATATAGGAGAGCAAGGTTCTCTCACATTATCCACAATATCAGAGAGCAAGGATCTCTCACATTATCCACAATATCAGAGAGCAAGGTTCCCTCACATTATCCACAATATCAGAGAGCAAGGTTCCCTCACATTATCAACAATATCAGAGAGCAAGGTTCCCTCACATTATCTACAATATCAGAGAGCAAGGTTCCCTCACATTATCCTCCTATCAGAGAGCAAGGTTCCCTCACATTATCCTCCTATCAGTGAGCAATGTTCCCTCACATTATCTACAATATCAGAGAGCAAGGTTCCCTCACATTATCCACAATATCAGAGAGCAAGGTTCCCTCACATTATCAACAATATCAGAGAGCAAGGTTCCCTCACATTATCAACAATATCAGAGAGCAAGGTTCCCTCACATTATCCACAATATCAGAGAGCAAGGATCTCTCACATTATCTACAATATAGGAGAGCAAGGTTCCCTCACATTATCTACAATATAGGAGAGCAAGGTTCTCTCACATTATCCACAATATCAGAGAGCAAGGATCTCTCACATTATCCACAATATCAGAGAGCAAGGTTCCCTCACATTATCTACAATATAGGAGAGCAAGGATCTCTCACATTATCCACAATATCAGAGAGCAAGGATCTCTCACATTATCCACAATATCAGAGAGCAAGGTTCCCTCACATTATCTACAATATAGGAGAGCAAGGTTCCCTCACATTATCAACAATATCAGAGAGCAAGGTTCCCTCACATTATCTACAATATAGGAGAGCAAGGTTCCCTCACATTATCTACAATATCAGAGAGCAAGGTTCCCTCACATTATCCACCCATGAGAGAGCAAGGTTCCCTCACATTATCTACAATATCAGAGAGCAAGGTTTCCTCGCATTATCCACCAGAGAGCACAGTTCCCTCACATTATCCACAATACCAAGAGATCGGGCCCCCCCAAGTGATCCACTATACCAGTAACTAAAATATTTGACAAACTTTTATAACTGACAGTAAGATTCAATTATATACCACTGCACCATAGTTTGCAGTTTATTTGTATACCAGAGAAATAGTCTTTTATAGACCTCTAATACCAAGTAACCAGTGGTCATGCCAGATTGTATAATTAAATAAGTCCAGCTACTAGCAACACTGGTAAGTAAGATTCTGTCACCTACCCTAAAAGCTTACACTTGAGTCAGATTCCCTCACATTGCCCAGTATTCAACCATTATATACCCTCCAGATTCTCAATCAACCAGATAATTATGTATTATTTAGGGAGGAATGAAATCTTTAAAACCACTTTGCATATGAAAGCCAAAATTTGAATTATTTCCATTTTGAAAGTATTTTATGGGTAATAATACCTTACACGATAAACAATACAAGCATTTCTGATAAATAGAATTTATCATCAAAGTTCATTTTGATATGATATTTATAAATAATATGACAGGTGTACTCTTGATATAACCATCACCTTTCTTGCTCTCTCAAATTGAATATCATCAAGATATGAACAAACTATTCAGTTATTTATGTAGCTTTTTGCTTACATATTTATTTTGATATTGTTAAAACATAAAATTGGATAATGTTTGTACTCTAATTATACAAGATGACTAACAGTTTATTTACAATGTAGCTTTTTACCACTCATGACAACAGATGGCAGCACTGCTATGTTTTGCCATCTTTGTAAGGTAAATGGCACTTTTCAAGGCAGTTTGGACCAGTTTGCAAATGACACAATCATTTGCAATTGAAATACTCAATCCAATATCTTTCCAACAATTTCTTCACTCAAGCAGCATGTTAAAGATCTTATGACCTTTAAGTATAATGATGATGCACCACCACACAAGTGGCTGCAGATATATTCTACAAAAGCAAGTCTTCTCTACTTCTCCAAATAAATACCACAATAGTGGCTAAAAGTAATTGCCATAATCATACCAAACAAGTGGCTCAATATAGATGACTAAAATCCTTTGACAGTAAGTTCAATGTTGTACCACAAGAGTGGCTTGCACACCTTCCTGTTAGCGGTAGGTGGCGCCACACGAGTGGGGTGCAGACTAGGCCTAGACTAATCACCGAGTGAGGACGTACAGGACATTCACAGGGAGGGACTCCTGGCCCGCTCCGTTTTTGCTCTCACTGCCCATGGGAATTAGGCCATCCCTGGTCACCACAACGTCCACACATGAACACGTGCTCTGGCAAGCCCAAAATATTTTTCCCCGCACTCAAAATTATAATTATTTCACAAAGATAAATCAATTTATTTTGGTGGAATCTGAAAATTTATGAACATTTTTTTCCAAATTTGGAAGATTTTTTGAGGGGTTAAACATAAATATTAAAATAAACCTTTTTGCTAATGATTATCTTGATACAGTTGAAGTAAATATTTTTCTTGAGAGCACACATCCAGGTGTTTAGCAGCAGTGGACTCTTGTGGCCTAATTAATTAGAAATGAACAATCACAGAATGCTGCAGGAATTATACAAAACAACCACATTCTTTTTAGCAATGCCCAAATATCAGTTTCTTTTCTTTTTTTCTTTTTGAAAAGAAATTACTTAATATAGAAATTAAATATAATTTCTTGTAATTCTTTACCAAATAAACTAAAGAAAATAGGAATATTGACAACTGCAGTGGGTGTCAGGATAGTTGTGACATTTGTAGGTTTACTACAGAATGTGGTTTATTTAAAGTTCATATATACTAACACGAGACTAGTGACTAAGACTAGAAGTACTGACCATACTTTCTATAATATATATTTGAGACTAGAATACAGTATGAATTACTTTTATACAGAGTCTTTCAGTATGTACACATTTCACAATTCAGTGCTATACCAGTTAAGGTATCGCCGTACAAATTTCAGGAATGTACCAATAAATTACAATCAATTGAGGTAACAATTTACCTCTTTCTGCACATATACATTTAAGTGGGAGGTACTTCATCAACATCTTTGGTTAAAGTGTTTGAAAAGATAACTTGAGGCTTAAAGGCTTTAAGAGTAAAGGCGAGTTGTGCTCGTTCCTCCCGTTTATCTGTAAATGACATGTAAACTCTCATTGAAAGCTTGTGCTTTTAGACATTATGCAGAGAAGAGAATCACAGAAAAAATGAGAAAGAATCTGTGTGCTTTTAAACTAGATATAAGAGTGTTAATACATTCAAAGTGTGAATACATTCAGAGTGTAAATATTTTCAGAGTGTTAATAAATTCTACTGTGTCATTGGATTCCCTCACCCCAAAATTGCTAAAAAAAATCCCATTTTTTATATGTCGGTACCTAATGCAAGAGAGCAAGGAATATCAACATATCTGTAATCAATCAATAGAACATTGCTTCTTCCATAAGAAAAATACAGTATGTCCATTTTATATCCATTATGTAATCTTGCTTTGTGAATAAAATCTTAAATATATTGGATTATGAATGTCACATACAATTCCTCACATTATTTGCATTTAAAATATTGATAATTTTGAATTTTTATAATAACTAAATTAATGAAATATTTCTTATCTACGTCAAATAAAGATGTCAATGGGCATTCAAGTTTCTGCAGGCTTCCTGCATATGATTCAAAATGGTACAGTTTTTGGTGTGGTAACCCATGTGATATAAATCAGTTAATACTACAAATTTACATATTTGATAATGGCACCATGTGAACTGAACCAGTAGGCACTTATATTACTACATAAATAATGCAGTGCTAATCTCACACGAAATATGTACATTTTTATGTCACCTGGATGGGTGGTGGTGCTCACCAGATTTTCTAATAAATATTTGATATAAACAAAGTTTCCAACAATTAGTTAACTGAGGTGTTTTAGACTATTTGCCAACTGCCATCACGGTCCATTGATTCAAGAGAATTGAAAATTCCATTGTTTTCACCATAATAATTTGGCAGTTGGCATTTGGCCCATATCAGATTTATAAGCTGAATGTTAAAAGCAATAAAACAGAGAAAATGATAAAACTTCTATTTTCCTTTTTGCATTCATAACATTTGTACACCAAACAATTGTAAAACCTCATTACCTCAGAGTGATTGGGGCCAGGGAAATTCTCGCTATCTGCTCTCCCATATCTGGCACATTTTCATGGTGCTATGATCATGTATGCTATGTTTAACAACTGGAATGACTAACAGAAACAAATTTAACAAGACTAGTATGATAACATGAGAATGTATAAGCATGCAATGGAAGTAAATAAAACTGTATGAAAATGTATGGCCCAGTTCTTAGCTCACAGCACTTCTGAAGTAGTGGTGGCTACATGTTCAAGACATCACTGCCTCAGCCTTTAGAGTTTACTTACATTGTTGTTTGCACAGTTTTGTCTCCAGAATGGAAAATCATTATGCAGATTTTGATATACTAACAAAGATTGCACAACAAAAATGTGAAAGTGATGACATTGGTTTGTTAATGAACCTTTTTGACCTGAAGTTTCCCTCCCACCTTGGAGAATGGCAGGTGGAGGTTAACAATTCTTCTCTCAAGCCATTATTCCTTTCAGTTCTTTGCGGGCCAGTCAAAAACCCAGGAGAGCAGATGGGGAGAATTGGTGAAAGGAAAACATGCATCTTAGAACAATATTTATAAAGAAAAACATAGATTTGGAACAAAATCCAAAGTAAATTTTTTAATAACCCTTCTATTTTTTCAGTGTATTTTCACCAAGCAAAACACTGTATTTTAGTACAGTAGCAACACCTTGTAGACCCACTGTATAAAAATGAAATAAAATATTGAAACGGCTACATTTTCTGCCTAATCACAGTGCTGTTTTTATTTTAAACAAGAGAAATTTGTTGATAATACGCCAAGGCCTTTGAATGAGATTAGAACTGATAAGAGAATTGGAATTAAATAGTTTGGATAGTGAGGGTTTACTTATAGATCTAATGTAGATAGATTAATACTTACACATATTTATACCACAGTTATCTGCACTCTGATACTGTATATTTAATATATCCACACATTTATATATAAACACATCTGTGATTTTGAAACTCAGTCCAGCTGAGTTTTGCTGAAATAACATAGACCACTAGGCTTTTTATAAGCTTTAAAAAGTGGTTAAGTAATCAATGTGCTAATCACATTTGACATATTTATATATGTTACATAATCATGGCTTGTGATGTCATAATAAAATTCTGATGTCATCTAAAACTACAACTAAGACTAATAGCATTTATGAGGCCACTGTTGCTCACCACATGTATAGCTCCCTGATCTTCATATCTCAAGCTCTGCTTCATTTGCTGCATTATATGCTTCCGAGCTGCTATCTCAAAAAGTATCTCAAATTCTGCCTACCTGTCTTATATTCTGCCTAGCCATCTCACAATCTGAACTGTCTTAACTCTTTCAGATTCTACCCTACCCAGCGGTTTCATAGCTGTATTATGCTCTATCTAGCTGTCTCAGATTCTGCCTAGCTGTCTCACATTCTATCTTATTGTCACAGATTCTGCCTAGCTGTCAGATTCTTTCCAGTGGTCTCAGATTCTGCCTAGCTGTCTCAGATTCTGCCTAGCTGTCAGATTCTTTCCAGTGGTCTCAGATTCTGCCTAGCTGTCTCAGATTCTGCCTAGCTGTCTCAGATTCTGCCTAGCTGTCACAGATTCTGCCTAGCTGTCTCAGATTCTGCCTAGCTGTCAGATTCTTTCCAGTGGTCTCAGATTCTGCCTAGCTGTCTCAGATTCTGCCTAGCTGTCTCAGATTCTGCCTAGCTGTCTCTGATTCTTCCCAGCTGTCCCAGATTCTTCCCAGCTGTCTAAGATTCAAACTTGCGAAACTGTCTCTTGATATCTGATATTTACAAAAGACATTTAATATGAGTAATTTATGATATGAAATCAATTAAATGCAAGAATATCTCATTACTGTGTAATACATATTGTGAATATGGAATAATCCAATTGCCTTCTGGAATAAGAATAAGTTTTGTGACATTAGAAATCCCTAACCTGTGAATATAAAAACACAATTGTCTTTTGTTAAAACACTGTTTTCCTGATTCCTTAAAGGGATGGATGAATAGTTCAGAAAATCTTTCATTTACTTGAAGTTTGTGATTTTCTTTGTGTTTGTACATTATCACATCTCAACTTCCAATTCATACTTTGCTGCATAAGAATTTGGTTTAAAGGCATGCACTATAGGTATAAAGGCAACCGATGCATGATATAAAAATATTTTAGACAACATTATACTTCAGAATACTTCATCTTTTCCATGTACAATCTTTTGAAAATCTAAACATGTGGATAAACTTTTTGTGTTAAATTGAATGATGAGAATTCTGGATAATGGTATGTTTTAATAGACCCAAAAACACTACATCTTTACATGTACATGACTGATTAACTTGTGAAGGATACATACACAAAATGTTTCATACCCAAGAAATGATATTTAATGGATGGATCCTGTGTGGACATGGATGAAATGCAGGTAAATGGATCAGCATATAAGTTCTAAGTAGTAAGTTGGATGTTTGAATATATACATTGCCTCAGATAAGATGCTGATATTAGCAGAACATAGATGGCACCAGCTGTCTCTCGGCAGCTTATTCTGTCACACAGTTAGACACATTGTGTCCTATATAGTGTATTGATACAGTACACATTATATTTTACATTGTAATATCCCTTCATATTTGATTGGTTTAAGTTGAGCAGATGAGTAGATGAATGAGTATGTCACCTATGTTAGTGGTGACATTGTCATATCCTTTTTCTGCTCAAAGTTGTTTGTCTCAAGAGACTTTATATTTGTATTCAACTATTCCTGGCGGCGACCATATTGAATCCTCACATTGGGGGTGGCCATCTTTAATCCTCACAATTTCACGGCGACCATCTTGCAGATGTTTATGTGTCATCTTTAATTCCACATTCCCAATTAACCTTGAAGCTATTCAGACTCCATCCATTTTTAACTGTTGTAAATGTCGCAACTCTAGCTGCCATTTACAGTTCGTGATCCTCCATGCTTCACTTGACAGTCTGTTTAAAAGATGATATCTCATATCTAAACCTCCCACAATGCACCAGCATGATTCCTCAACTTTAACCAGTGACCTAATTTTTAATGCTCACAGAATAATTGCATAATTCCATACTTCGGCCAATGCTTGCCAATATGACAGTGCTGACATCTGGAGTGTAGTTCACACCTTGTTACTTGGGCGTATGTCACACTTCTGTGTCTCTCTGCATGTGAAGGGTATCCATCTGGTCCAGGATGAATGTGATAGTATTCTGCCGGATCACACCAATATGAGATTTGAGCAATTGGATCTGTTCATTCTGAGTCTCCAGCTTGGAACGCAAATTTTCATTTTCAGATGAAACCTTGTCACGTGCCTGCAGAGAAATACAAAAGACAGTTAGTGTGAGGAAATTATATGAGCTCATGTTTTATCTGCTTTACATGTATTGCACAACAACTGTCAAACTAAATCGATTTCTGGCCATACGCATAGGTATATTTCAGATACAAATATTTTATATGTTGTTCAGTGTTGTTGAGCTTTTGCAAACCTTCTTAAATGGAATGGTTGATTCATATACATTACTCAATAATATTGTGCTATATTTAGATTATTTCCCATAATTTTTCAATCACATTTATTAAACTCTCAATATAAATGTCACCATTTTACAACACATGTATAAATTATCTCAATTGTACTCAAAGCATTACTTTAGGTCTGTATAGATTTAATAGGTTGAACAAAAAAAATGAACTCAAAAGTCACCTCTTCAGCAGCCACCAATCTCTCGTAGAGTATTGCGGGGTCCTCGTAGAACTCGGCCTCCGCCAGTGGAGCGCGTATAAGAACCTCTGCTTGCACTCCTTCATCCTCCTCTTCCAGAATATCTAACTCCTCCATGATCTCCTCCGCTGTATTCCTGGAATCTTCTCGCATAATTTCTTCCCTTTTATATTTGACTTTTACGTCGTCAGTTCGACTGTCCTCTGTGTCAGTACTGTCAATACTAGTGGTATGAGAGGCACTGGTGGGGGTACTAGTATCCACTTGAGAGGCACTGGTGGGGATTTCTATAGATTCCTCCCTGATGCTCATTTTTGGACTGTTTGTATCATCTGCCATACCACTGGCCTCTGTTTGTGTGGAACGTGTTATGTGAGATCGTCGCTGCCGTTGTGACATTTTACGTTTGGATGCCATGGTCACATTTTGGTTACCTGAGAAATGAAAACATATATTTCACGATAGGGAGATAATCCTGCTAACACAAATATAGGCACCAAAATGTGGGCAGTATGTAAGGCCTGTTATTGAGATAGTTTAATACCATACTGTACTTAACAGAGGATTCAACATTATTATTTAAACAATACTGTTTTGGAGACACAAAGGACAAATTGCAGTTTTTGCCTCATGATATCTTGTGTAAAAAGCATTCTGTAATGATGAGGCACACCATTCTTCTCCATACTGTGTGGCCCACCAGGAATAAGGAGGTTAGGTATATATGTATGGTATACTGACCTGCACCATTCTGTATGGATGACGCACGCCCGTGGCCCACCAGGAATAAGGAGGTTAGGTATATATATATGGTATACTGACCTGCACCATTCTGTATGGATGATGCACGCCCGTGGCCCACCAGGAATAAGGAGGTTAGGTATATATGTATGGTATACTGACCTGCACCATTCTGTATGGATGACGCACGCCCGTGGCCCACCAGGAATAAGGAGGTTAGGTATATATGTATGGTATACTGACCTGCACCATTCTGTATGGATGATGCACGCCCGTGGACCACCATGTGAGTCTTGGGGCGACACTCCATCACCACTAGATCCTTGCAATGTTTGTGAGCATTGATGCTGCATTCTGAAATATTTTATGTCATTGTAAGAAAGTTTGAGATGATTGAAAGTTAAGTTACTCCACTTTTTGATTAAATTGAGTTCCATGATAATTAGTTGAATTTTAATTAATTCAAAAAGTTAGAATTGTTTATCATGGTAAAAGGTTAATTTTAATGTCATACTAAATGGCCAACATGTGTATCATGGAATATGGTTTACTCAGATGTCATTGTAAATAGTCAATTTGAATGTCATGCTAATTAATAATAACAAAATGATGGAATTTTAAATAGTCATCATAGTCACTCTCATAGTCATGTTTGGTAGCATTAAATGTAGTGTATTTTTTTATAGAATTTCAATATAAGAAAACATTCTGGCTTACCTTTACATTTCCATCCCTGCTTAATAATGCCCCACAACTGAAAACAATACAAATAAAGCAAAATTATACAATAGATTTATAATGTGACCATAAATGGCAAGAGAGTTGGTGGATTGTTGTTGAGTCAAATTTAATCAAATTTATGGAATTTATGGATTTGAGTCATTACAATTACACTTTTTTCAAGGGGTAGAGAGTTAACATACCAGGCCAGTGCAGTGTATGCAGAATGTGGGTTTGAAGTAAGTGGTTTCATGGAAGGCGTGTTTGAAGCTGTTTCGTAGTGCATGGCAATTGGCTCGGATGAAGTATGTTTTCATCTCCGTTTTGCTAATCATGCCATCCCTGTTTGAAGTAAGGAAAATAAACCATGCTATTTATTTTCAATTCTAATACTAATTATTTATTCCATTCAACTGCAGCATGTTAGGAATATTGCTTATATAAGTGAGAACGATTGAGGCCAGAGACATAGTGGATTATACTTATATTTAAACACAAATTTTACAAAGAAAATTAACTATTATTTAGCAAATAATGCGATATATAGAGTAATGGTAGTGTGATAATTACATAGGATTTTTAAGTATGGAGATTCCCTGAAATGAGCCTTTAAATTTGAATATTATTTGTGACATCATGACAATTTGCAATGCCATAAGCAGCATTGAACAGCCTTTCATGCATGCCAAGCAGACCCCCAAAATAATTTTTCAACCATAATATTCCGCCAAAATAAATTAAGATTAGAGGGTTAAATCCAGTGGGCTTCTATAAATGCATTGGACACTGGGACTATTTTTTATACCACAGATAAAATATACTCCATAATGTGCCTTAATATCCAATGTGGGTAAAAAAACTATAAAAAAACTAAATAAATAAAAAAACAAATTAACGGTAGGCAAAAATTTCACTTCCTTTTTTTTAATCGGGTAGTTATTTAAAAACAATACCATTTTCAAGAAAGTAATTTGAGTTACATTGAATAGGAAGCTGTATATTTCATAAAAATCATAATTGACTTACTTATCTGCATCTAATACACAGAAGGAATCAATAAAGGGAAAGTTGCCAGCGATCTCCTCGAATTCGGCATGGGAAATGAATCCATCCTTGTCGTGATCATAGTTTTTGAACACAGCCTAAAAAAGAATACATAGGTAGTACTTTATACTAGATTTGATCAATTAGGGTAATTGCAAGCAGATTTTTATCTTTTTGATTACATTTTTTACGAGGACATTTTTTTTTTGCCAAAAGCGTTTAAATCAGTGACCTGCAATAGCATGGTGTCACATAAGTACCATTTTGTCTTAGCCAGGAGAGTGACCCAGGACTTCACTGGAAGGATGATCATTAAGTAAAACTATTATTGAAAGCTAATGACAAGTAACAAGTACTGCATGTTCTGTCAGAATTTTTGCTAATAATGCTTTAAAGATGACATATCATTTGAAAGTTAGAAAGATGAAAAATCTTAGTGTGAAGTTATCATGATTTTCAGGTATCAGATTGAGGGACATTGCAGTGCAACCAAAGTAGTTTTTCTATGGGCTTTTTCTGCTCTGTTATTGGGTTTTGATAATGTGCAGAACAAAAAAATAATTACACAGAAGAATACCAGCAAGAGATATGCAAGACATATTTTATATTACCAACCACTTATACAAAATTTCAATAGGGTGGTAGTAAAAAATTCATTCCATGGAAACCTTAGGGTCAAAAACAAATTGACTATCTGCAAAAAATCATTAAATATACCCCAGTTTAAAAAATGTAAATGATGTTACCATCAAGCCTTGACCCACCTCTACCATGTCATTGACATGTTTGTTAATGATCCCGGCATCTGGAGGACTAATCCCAGCCACCCAGTCTGCAAACATGACGGGCTTGGTCGGTGTTGATGGCTGAAATATCCAGTCCAGAACATAAACCTCTTTCTTGAGAAATATCCTTTTTTATTAATGTGTGTTTAAAATGGTATCAATGCCTGCTTTCATCATGTGGTGTTCAGTTTTGAGATGCCTGCATGGCTAAACTGCAGAAAATATATATTGGGTGCCAAACTGCAGACTGTCAAACTATTATAAACTCATTTTGCATTCTACGCATCACATTTTTCAATCACCTCTCTTTTGGAAAAGCTACATTTTAACATACATATGGATGTCATTACTGACAGCAATATGCATACTCGCAAGGGACAAGTTTTCCGTCACTACCAATAACTGCCGATTACAGTGGCTAAGCTGGAGAAGACCTTTTTAGCTACTGTCAGTAACAGTCTACTTTATTGGCGTTAACTGGTCCAGCACGATTACATGGAAACACCCAGGACTGCACAGTATGAGTGCATTTAAAAAGTAGCACACAATCTGACTAACTGCAAAAATGGAACCACTCGAAATGACTTAGATTCAATTGGCACCTTTTACATTGTGACCAGACAAAGGTTACATACAATATACGAGGCTTTCTTGATAACTTACAGAAGAGAGTGAGTTGCGAGGCTCCCTGGCTAGAGACAGCTCATAGATCTCATCCTCAGTGTAGTGTAGATCCAGTGACAACTGAAACAAGCAAATGAAACCAAACTTTAAAGCTGTCAGTGTGTTTATTGTCATGCACTAATGTTCCTTGCCATGTACTAGTGTTTATTGTCATGCACTAATGTTCCTTGACATGTACTAGTGTTCCTTGCCATGCAATAGTTTTTATTGTCATGCACTAGTGTTGCTTGCCATGTACTAGTGTTTATTGTCATGTTCTAATGTTCCTTGCCATGTACTAGTGTTGCTTGCCATGTACTAGTGTTGTTTGACATGTACTAGTGTTGCTTGCCATGTACTAGTGTTTCTTGCCATGTACTAGTGTTGTTTGCCATGTACTAGTGTTGCTTGCCATGTGCTAGTGTTGCTTGCCATGTACTAGTGTTTCTTGCGATGTACTAGTGTTTCTTGCCATTTGCTGGGATCTCTCTGTGCTTAACTGCTTACAAATGTTTTTGATTTGTTTTTTAGTAGTTATGTAGTCATTGTTCGCAGAAACCATTGATGAGCCCGGTCGTTTTGCTGGAGCTACTTTCGTTGTCACAATATTTAATAATAGTTTGACTGTTACCATGCCTCATGAACCTTTTTATGCTGTGAGGGTCCATTCAGGACATGAGGAGGGGGCTAGAAACTCAATCAAGATAATAGTTACCATGGTCATGATAAATGGTGCTCAGGTCTGTCACATTCTCAAAGATTTCCTCATATTTTAAAGGAGGTGGTATTTTACCGTGCAATTGAAATCCAAATGTACTCCATTCTTGGAAATATTTCAATTATTTTTCTGAGATCTGTAGAGACCATATTTAGTTTCTCTATATTGTGAACACTGTTGCACAGGTATTATGATATGAATAATTGTCCTCTTTAATGACTGGAAATTAGCACCTCAATAACATGACTTTCACACATACGTCATATGTCTGTCATAAAATTTACACTTCAAGGAAAGTTTATTTTAGTCCAACATCAAAATTCTATTTTTACCTGCATATGATCTATTTGCTCTTTGCAAATGAGTTACATGAATGATAATTTTTGGAAAATTGTGTGAAAGTAAAGTTTAGAACAAACATTAAAAAAACTTCGGAAAGTGTTTAGCAGCAAAATAGAGATGTTGTTGCAATATCACCCGAATTCTAACCTGCATTTTCAGTTAAATCTTTTATTTACTTAAAACAAAGGTAAATAAACCGATTCATCTATCTTATCTTAAAGGAATTATGCCAAATCTATTTGGCTTTCATATCTTTTTGCGATTTTGATCAGTGGATTGCAATAACCTTCTTTACATGTAAATCCTATTTGAACAAGGTCCTAATAGATAACAATAATAATAATAATAATAATAATAATAATAATAATAATAATAATAATAATAATAATATATGATTTATATAGGTCTGCTCATGGCACTTTTGCAGATAGTACTTCCTATATGGATATGTCTTTAGACTCTTCTTCAAAGTGTCAACTGTTTTACAGTTTTTCACTTCCAGGGGCAGGGCATTCAAGCTCTTTGGCGAATACACCATAAAAGCCCTAATTGCAAGCACACTCCATGTTTGGTTCTATCCTCTGGGGAAGGGTCATCATGGAGGCAATGAAAGGTAAAATGGTGTCATTGTCGCATGACGTTATCAAAAGTATTGTCCTTTGAATGGTGCTGGAATGACGTCAAACAGAGTTAACCTACTTTGAGCCTCATCTGGGCTAACAAAGACACTACCTGTGCTTACTCGTCACGTGCAGCATTTGGCAGAAACAGACCTCTGCAGACAGTGCAACTTCAAAGTATAACAGATAAATTTTATTATTGCCTTGATATTAAGATTGAATATAATCATAACGTTTGTGCACAAGTATGCTTTTGATATATACCAAATGGTAGTTTTTGTACACCAAAAGTTTTAGTGTTACTCGCTTGCTATTTAATGGAAAACATAATCTTATAAGGGTCAAGGATTTGCTGTGATATTATTCATAAAACATTGTGGAAATCCGGACAAGTTACATATTTCAAATGAACATCCTGTTTATGTACACAGGATGTTGATGAAGTGGTTTTTTTTTTTACATGATTATATTTTTTCTGGAATTAATGGTTCCTGTTATTTTTCTAACCACCAAAGCAACATGACCTCAAGAAATTTTAGTTAGATAGGTTTTATCTTCAAATCAAGTAAACCAATGACCTTTTTAGGGCTGTGCATTTACTTGGGTTTGGGGGAGAAACTTAGCCAATCATGGATGCTCTGCATCCGTTCATGCAAAATATTGAAAGCTTTGGAACTAGTGACTTTACCTTTAATAGGCCAACTTTGATACTTTAGTAAGTAAAATGATTAAGTTAATATTGATAGACTGAATCTAACAGGATGACAGATGAGGTTTTGCTTTGATATTATCCATAAAAATTATGGAGAAATTTTAGTTAGATAGGTTTTATCTTATCTCTCAAATGACCTTTTCAGGGCTTCACATTCACTTTATGGTCATGGATGTTCAGCATCCATACATGCATAACACTGAAAGCAGTGGAACTGGTCAGTATAACTTTAGCAGACTGACTTTGATAATTTGCAAAGTAAAATGATTCAGATAACATTGATAGACTACATTGAGCAGGATGACAAAAGGTGACAAGAGTGATGTTGTCCTGTAGTGGGTGCCATTTGGCTTACCTTGATAGTGTTGACAAGGTCCATGTTGGGCTCTATCGGCAGTGAGGAATTCTGCACCTGCATCAGTTCTGTGAATATGATGGACAGTTGCGCCACCTTGCGGTAGTTGACAAGTCCATCAATCTTGTCTGGCAGAGCTGTGTGCAAACAGACAAGGTCCTTCAGATGCACTCCCCTGAAAAAAATAAACAATTATGTACTTTACTTTCTTTTAAATTGAAAGTATGTGTATTATATTTGAAGGACACAAATCTGTGTTCTGTTCTTAAACTGCATCCTCTGCCCTTGTCTGTGTCTCATCCCTAATCTGTGTCCTCTGCCCTTGTCTGTGTCTCATTCCTAGTCTGTGTCTCATCCCTAATCTGTTTTCTCTGACCTTATCTGTGTCTCATCCCTAATCTGTGTCATTTGCACTTATTTGTGTTTCATCTCTAGTCTGCGTCCTCTGCCCTGGTCTGCGTCTCATCCCTAATCTGTGTCCTCTCAATCCCAGAACCAGAGGACACTATATATATTTGCTAATATATATATATTTAATATTGCTAATGTATATGGATTATACATTGATCTCATATTCATACAAACATTCATTCCTTGTCAGCTCAGGAATGATGTTGCAATGTTTTGATCACTATGGCAACTATTGTCCCTGTCAAGTGGCCACATTTTAGAGTTATGTTACTGACCAGGGTTCAATATAAGGGGCAGTACCCAGATTGTGGAGAGACTAATGATTGGGGATCACAAAATATCTGACAGATCACAGATTTGGGATGGAGAGGACATAGATTGGGGATGGAGAGGACATTGATTGGGGATGGAGAGGTCAGAAATTTGGGATGGAGAGGACATTGATCGGGGATGGAGAGGTCAGAAATTGGGGATGGAGAGAACATTGATTAGGGATGGATAGGACATTGATTGGGGATGGAGAGAACATAGATTGGGGACGGAGAGGACATTGATTAGGGATGGAGAGGACATTGATTGGGGATGGAGAGGACATTGATTAGGGATGGAGAGGACATTGATTAGGGATGGAGAGGACATAGATTGGGGATGGAGAGGACATTGATTGGGGATGGAGAGGTCAGAAATTGGGGATGGAGAGGACATTGATTGGGGATGGAGAGGTCAGAAATTGGTGATGGAGAGGACATTGATTGGGGATGGAGAGGACATTGATTAGGGCTCTTCTGGAAAAAACAAACAAATGAATAACTACTGTATTGAAATTTAGTGTCTGAGGTAATAGGGTGCTTACAATATAGGAATCCTGAAGCCCTTGGCATGAAGCAGCTCACGTCGATAGTTGCTGAAGTTGTTACTAGAGGATAGCAGTTCTGTATACTCCATCAAGGTCTGCATAGATATAATAATAAATAATTCTTTAATACAAATGATTCAAGTGGTTTTATCTTAAAAAATAGTGGCCACCCATATTAGTCTAGGTGGGCATATGAAGATAGGACCATACCTTCTGCACATCGGGGCCAATACAGGAGTTGGTCTTGTTGAGTCTGGCCAGGGCACTGTGTGTTAATCCTCCCACCACTGCCATCAATGTGTTATAGTTCTGGAGCTGCTTCAGTCGCTATTAAACAATAATTTAATTAGTCATATATACTATAAAACATTACCCCATGGGTTGATAGCTCTGCTGACTTGAATGAAAACACATGCACTGAGAAAAAGTGCAACAAGCAACCAGGTTATGATTTTCCATACAAGATCCCAATTCTGTTTTGATAAGATATTCATTAATATTTGGTAAATCATTATCTTGTTACCAATGCAATATTGCATGCACAAAATTTGTGATTTAAAAAAAAATCTGATAGCTATCACTTAGTTGTTAAGGAGGCTGCCATTTTGAATAACATAGCCAATGAGAATCAAGATAACAAGTTGGGGCCAAATTTGATATGTAACATGCATTTTGATTGGTCAAAATCATCTGCTCAAGTATGCTCCACTTTTAATGGTTGTGAGATTTTGCATGCACACAAATTTTGAATTCAAGGTCAATGTGTCAAGGTCAAAGGTCACATGACTAAGAAATTATGACAAGGCACAGCTATGACCTAAGACATTTCTGTATACCAAGTTTTAAATTCCTCTAATAAGTGGTTGCTGAGATATGCTCCGTACAAAATTTATGACCTCTTGGAATAAGAGGGAGAGGGGGTACAATCATGATAATAGGATGGAATGATAGAGGAAGAAATAGGGTAAGGAAAGGTCAGGATGGACTAGGAGCAGACACGCTGGGAAAAGATTCATGGGATATGGTGATATATCCGAGGTCTAAAAGCAAAGAAGACTATGCGATGGAGTGGGAGAGGACAACATGGGATGGGAGAGGATATAATGGGATGGGAGAGGACAACATGGGATGGGAAAGGACATAATGGGATGGGAGAGGACATAATAGGGTAGGAGAGGACAACATGGGATGGGAGAGGACAAAATGGGATGGGAGAGGACATAATGGGATGGGAGAGGACATAATGGGATGGGACATAATGGGATGGGAGAGGACAAAATGGGATGGGAGAGGACATAATGGGATGGGAGAGGACAAAATTGGATGGGAGAGGACATAATGGGATGGGAGAGGACAAAATGGGATGGGAGAGGACAAAATGGGATGGGAAAAGACAAAATGGGATGTAAGATGACATAATGGGATGGGAGAGGACAAAATGGGATGGGAGAGGACATAATGGGATGGGAGATGACAAAATAGGATGGGAAAAGACAAAATGGGATGTGAGATGACAAAATGGGATGGGAGAGGAGATAATGGGATGGGAGAGGACATAATGGGATGGGAGAGGACAGAACATCTGGTAAAGAAAAACAAACATACTCACCTTGGACACATTTACAAACTTCGCCATAACATCAGATCGCTGGAGTGGAGTGGTTTTGCTTAAGACCATACACTGTACCCACTGTGAGAGACCATTGAATAGGGCTATGGAGCGCTCCAACTTGGGATTATTCTTGAGAGTCGCGTTAATTGCATAATTCTTGAGATCACGGAACTACAATAAGTAAACAAACTTTTATGAAAGACAACTGATTTTGAGCATGAATGAAATAAATCTAATTACTATCTCAAATAATCTTCTCCAATCTCTCATCAAAATTATTTTAATTCTAATGTATTTTGATTGAGATTATGTTGAATGTGGTGAAGCTACATACTGTTATTCTCCTGAAGGCTTTATATTCTAGGAATGTGAGTTGTTCCGCTAACTGGGCGGGCTGCAGATTACCAAATGACAGTGACACCTTGCTGCTGTGACGCATGTTACGATCCTTGACGGACATATTACGCATCCAATCATAAGATGGCCTGAAAGACATCATTAACACCAGTTACATATAAGTGAGGTGCTTATTACAACATTTAAAATGGGTCAAGCAATCGTGATAAGTAGCATCATTTTACTGTTTATTCTTTTCTTTTTCGTGTTAATATTCTTCTATTTTCTGCTTATTCTTCTTTATTTCCTTCTTATTATTCTTTATTTCGTGTTTATTCTTCTTTATTTCCTATTCATCCCTATTTCCTATTTATTTTCTGTCTCCTGTAAACACTCTTCTATTCCATGTTTGTTTTTCTTTATTTCCTGTTAATACTTTTATGTTCTTTCTTCTTTATTTCCTGTTAATACTTTCATGTTTTTTCTTCTTTATTTCCTGTTTATACTTGTGAGTTTATTAATCTCTATTTCGTGCTGATACTCTTCTATTTCCTTTGGTAAGGAACATGACCATTTGGTGGGGCATTCAGTTGTACTATATTATACAATAAACGATTTGACTGTTTAGTTGACCAGACTGTGACCTCAAACTTTACTTTTTGATACCGTATTTACTCGAGTATAAGTCGAGGTTTTTTTCCAAAAACTCTTAGTTAATGCTTAGGGGGTCGACTTATACACGAGAGCAACCTGTGGACGAGGATTTACGCCAAAAAATTACGACACTATGAGTTTTCATTACGAACATTCTTATTTTCGAAATAACGAATATCGGACATAGCGGGTCGGTTTAACAGTCTTATACTCGAGTAATTACGGTAAAACGTAAATACGATCTTCATATTTTCGAAATAACGAATATCAGTCGCAACAGATTGATTTTAATTGCGTTTTAAATGATAAAGAAAGGTATTTACCCAATATTACTGGTCTATTATTCGAAACGCTTTGTTTTGACTTTGTTCTCACTGATTCCAATTATCAGCGTTCACAGTTTTGCAATACGTCTTTGTTTCCACTGCTTTGAGTCGTGTCTTCCCGCTTGGAAAGAAATGCTTTCACACGTGGATCGATTTTAATTGCGTTTTAAATGATAAATAAAGGTATTAACCCAAATTGTTCGAGAACAGAACAAAACCATCAATCCATTTAAAACGCAATTAAAATCGATCCCCGGGTGAAGGCATTTCTGTCAAGAAGGGAAGACACGACTCAACGCAACACGTGGTCGCAATTTTGAAAGGCGGAAGTGACGGGAAGAGGCTCTTGTTTTTAGCACGAAAACGATTGTTAATATATTGCGCAATAATGGATGGTATTATTCTGTTCTCGACCTGCAAAGCGTAATTTGTGATAATATTATGTATATACCTTTATTTATCATTTAAAACGCAATTAAAATCGATCCACGTGTGCAAGCATTTCTGTCAACAAGGAAGACACGACTCAACGCAACACGTGGTTGCAATTTAGAAAGGCGGAAGTGACGGGAAGAGGCTCTTGTTTTTAGCGTGAAAACGAGTTTGATATTTTAATTGCATTTTAAATGATAAATAAAGGTATTTACCCAATATTATCACAAATTCGCTTTGCAGGTCAAGAACAGAACAAAACCATCCATTCATTTAACATGCATTACGCAATACTAGCGTGAAAGCAAATATCGGACAGGCGGACTACTGTCTACACGTGGTTGAATATTTCTTAGTGTATTAACACGCTTTGTTTTGATGCTAAGATCGATATAAACAATAATAATTAAAAGCGATATAATGAATATCTTTGGCTTTATAATACACAAAGAAATATTCTACCACGTGTTAGTTTTGACGCTAAGATCAAGGACGTCACGTACATCGTATTACGTTCTACATCGTGGAGAAATTCTTGACCTGCGAAAAATAATTTGTGATAATATTGGGTAAATACCTTTATATATCATTTAAAATATATTATTTCGAAATGCTTTGTTTTGACTTTGTTTTTACTGATTTCAATTATCAGCGTTCACAGTTTTGCATCTCGTCATTGTTTCCACTGCTTTGAGTCGTGTCTTCCCTTGTTGACAGAAATGCTTTCACACGTGGATCGATTTTAATTGCGTTTTAAATGGATTGATGGTTTTGTTCTGTTCTCGAACAATTTGTGATAATATTGGGTAAATACCTTTATTTATCATTTAAAACGCAATTAAAATCGACCCGCTACGTCTGATATCCGTTATTTCGAAAATATGAACATCGTATTTACGTTTTACCGTGTTTACTCGTGTATAAGACTGCTAAGATCTTATATCGTAAGCATATTTAAGTTTCACTTTTAAAATGACCGCCAAGCTTCAGCTGAAGCTTGAATGGTAGCAGAGCCGATATGTCAAGAAAAACCAACTCGACTTATATTCGGAAATTGTTTTTTTTCAAGAAAAATAACCTCAATTTTGGGGGGTCGACTTATACACGAGTCGACTTATACACGAGTAAATACGGTAAGTTTGATACAAAACTTGACCAATTTACATGTTATCAAAATTGATTTTTTTTATGCTTTAAGAAATAGCGTCTATTTTTCAAATTTGCTGTATCAGAAGTGTTTTTACTTGAGAAATACATTCAATTAAATGGTTAAATTTTATATCAAAACAGGATGAATAAGCATTGCATTAATTCATAGTTTATTTCATGCATAAAACAATATGCTCCCAAAATATCCCAATTTTTTACTGATGATATGTCAAAGTGAGAGGTGATCAGCTTACACTTTAGACACGTCTACAAGCTCCTTGTGCTGGTCCTCGTCCGGGAGGGAATCCTGGAAGTTGTGTACGAGATGGGAGAGTCTCGGGGAGAGGTCAAAGTGAATGGGGAATGCAGCAATCCAGTACCTGAATACACACATTACATTCACTTTAAATGTGCTTTTTTTCACTTTAACTGTGCATTTTTTTATATTATCCCACAATGGTATTTTACAACAAAATAAAGTCTACCGGTATTTCGTGACACAAGTCACTGTCAATGAAATAAATTGATTGGAAGTAAGGAAAATATTTAATTTATTTGATGCAATGAAACATTTCCATCATTTCAGTTTAATTAATAAAAGTACTTTTTATCAAGCGACCTTTTCCGAGGGCAGAGTATGATTACTGAGTAGTGGGTGTGGTTACCTTATACAGTGGCAGACTTTGGTCCTGAACTGATGTACAGCACATGATGAGGTGGTGATCCGGTGGGTACATTCAGCAGGACAGCCCGATGTTACATAGTCCTGGCTATTATTATAGCTAACTCACAATTAAGGTGTGACACTCTACTTTGTTATTGAACATTTTGATATCACAGCCACTGCACTTTTTGCACTTTGAAAATTTTTTAGTGTTCTTGATAGAGATGGTGTGTTCAATGCATTCCACTTGATTGATATTATTTTAATATCTAAGTTATTGCACTCATATATCAATTGAGGATATTTAACATCTATTAACACGTTAATTCATACTAGCATTTGCATTTTATTTTTTTAAACTCAATGACTTCTGTTATGGTTCGTCATATTTCAGACCTGTCCTCACTGTATGTTGGGTCTAAACAATACAGTTGTAATGTCATCAGCATGTCTGGAGTAAAATGTGATGTCTAGCATTATATATATATAAATGTACATATTTAAATGATTTTTTATCACATTTTTGTCAAAAAGGATACATTTCAAGAAGTTTTTCTGCCAGTTCTTCTGATGTGATGAACCACTCATGCATGAGAAATAACACTCTGGGAAACTCACTGTCGTGCATAACCTTACCACATTGATCTGCAATAGAACAAATGTATTTTAATAGTTTCTAGTGTTTAATCATTTTTTTTATTTACCATATTTATTTTTGTATTTGTAATTCTAAATATTCCTTATGTAGTTTTCCGAAGTGTTATATCATTATCTTATCATTGTACAGCAGTCCTTGGCAGTAAGAGTTTTAGAGACTGGCTCTTACCAGCTGCACTGACCCTGTGTAAAAAACTACTGGCCCTTTGTCAAAAACTACTGGCCCTTAGCGTGGATTTTCTTCCTGAGGTAGAATGAATTTTTACATGTTCATTTATTCCTTGTTTTCCAAATGTGTGACAATTACCATATCAACTACATTTATTTTTTAATCTGGAATAATGAGAAAAAAAATCTTCAACCCATCACAACATGACAGTTTAGGTGACTTACCAAAACAGTGTATGGCCAGAAGGACAAGTTTGGTGATGGAGGCCGCCCTGGTGGTGACTCCCTGCACAAGTGGTTTCTCTTCTTGCAGGAAGTCCGGTTTATTGTTGTTGAGGGTAGGGGCCACCACCCCAGGGGTGGGAGTAGAATTGCCACTACCCCCTCCCCCATCCACTGATGATTTCTTAGGGCTGCCACCATGTTCTGTGAGAATAAATATAAAATTAAATCCCCAAGGTGCTTAGCGTCAAAATCTTCTAAGCTGCTGTGATGTGGTTCACGATGATATAACATCAAGATACAAAGATACGAGAACCAGAAAGGAAAGTGTTTTAAGTTATATGATGTATTATGGAGAGCATCTCAAATATAACAAAGAAACAGAAATGCATGATTGAGAGCCACATGAATAACTTGTCTGACATGAATATTTTGTCTGACATGATAGAGAAAGAACACATGAAATGCAGCGTGATAAACAGGTATATTTTGTAATCAGATACACAGGAAATTAGATCACCTGATTCAAGAGACCCAGGTATACATATATACCAGTACATATAATATCACCAACCAGAAAAGGAAATGATATAATTGTAATATACATAACTGATTAATGAGTATATTCTCTTAAATATAGCATGATTTGATTTGGCATCTTATAGGGCATCAAAAATGATTATTTTGATGTTACAAGCAGATCAGATGTTGAGCATATTTGTCTGACATTATAAGAGTGTGTTGGTGTGTCCGAGCGGAGTGCATCCATCATGCAATGTGACATGTTTACATGAGGTGCAGACGTGAGATGCCATCTTATCTCGCAACATCTGTGGTTAGTGCAAATTAATATTGAGCACAGTATAAAACAGGATTATAGCCTGGCATTGACATCCAGATATTTTTTATTTGAGTTTTATGCTTTATCAAGTCTCGAAATGATATATGTTGCAAAATAAAGGTCTAAAAATAAGCTTGTTTCTGATTTCCTGCCTACCCCAGTTCAAACCATTGAACCTTAAGTTTTTTTTTTACTTTCAGGTTAAAACAAAAATCAGTAATATTTCATGTAAATATCTTAATGGTCAATATATTTAATAAGAAATAAATAAATCCTCCCCTATATTTTTCAGGGAATTTCATCAGGAAAAAAGGTTTGGCCTCATGAAATCAAATATACATATAGAGGCAGATTTGAATATTGTGATATCAACTTTATTTTTTAATCATAGATCTCCTTTTTTGCTTGGACTTTTTTCCCACTCAGGTCATATTACATTTGCACCAGTTGTTACTGGATACATTGACTTTCAGATTACCAACATTGAAAAAAGTATATTCATCAATAGTGTAATACAAGGACAAAGGTAAACGCTAGACGAGGCCCTGGAGCATATTGTTCACTAACAGCAGAGAGGCTGTTGAAAAGAAGGAAGTCTTAAGATCTCTGGTCAATATTGATACAACTGTTGCTGAAAACTGCAAACTTCATACAAAAAAACACCTGTGCACTATGACTGCACTTCAGAATAGTACCGGCCTGTCACCACACTCCACACCCGTATCTGACTATGAGCACACTCCACATTTATACCTGGCCATGAACACATTCCAAATTTATACCTGGCCATGAGCACACTCCACCTCCATACCTGCCCATGAGCACATTCCACATCCACCCCTGCTCATGAGCGCACTCTACATCAGTACCTGATCATTAGTACACTCCACATCTGAACCTGACTATGATCACACTCCACATCTGTACCTGACTATGAGCACACTCCAAATCTGAACCTTACTATGATCACACTTCACATCTGTACCTGACTGTGACCACACTCCACATCTGTACCTGACTGTGACCAAACTTCACATCTGAACCTGACTATGAGCACACTCCAAATCTGAACCTGACTATGAGCACACTCCAAATCTGAACCTTACTATGATCACACTTCACATCTGTACCTGACTGTGACCACACTTCACCTCAGTACCTGACTGTGATCACACTTCACCTCAGTACCTGACTGTGATCACACTCCACCTCTGTACCTGACTGTGATCACACTTCACCTCAGTACCTGACTGTGATCACACTTCACCTCTGTACCTGACTGTAATCACACTTCAAATCTGTACCTGACTGTGAACACACTTCACATCTGTACCTGACTGTGATCACATTTCACATCTGTACCTGTGATCACACTTTTATTTACATCTGTACCTGACTGTGACCACACTTCACATCTGTAACTGACTGTGATCACATTTCACATCTGTAACTGACTGTAATCACACTTCACATCTGTACCTGACTGTGATCACATTTCACCTCAGTACCTGACTGTAATCACACTTCACATCTGTACCTGACTGTAATCACACTTCACATCTGTACCTGACTGTGACCACACTTCACATCTGTACCTGACTGTGACCACACTTCACATCTGTACCTGACTGTGACCAAACTTCACATCTGAACCTGACTATGAGTACACTCCAAATCTGAACCTGACTATGAGCACACTCCAAATCTGAACCTTACTATGATCACACTTCACATCTGTACCTGACTGTGACCACACTCCACATCTGTACCTGACTGTGATCACACTTCACCTCAGTACCTGACTGTGATCACACTTCACCTCAGTACCTGACTGTGATCACACTCCACCTCTGTACCTGACTGTGATCACACTCCACCTCAGTACCTGACTGTGATCACACTTCACCTCAGAACCTGACTGTGACCACACTTCACATCTGTACCTGACTGTGATCACACTTCACATCTGTAACTGACTGTGATCACATTTCACATATGTACCTGACATCACACTTCACATCTGTACCTGTGATCACACTTCACATCTGTACCTGTGATCACACTTCACATCTGTAACTGACTGTGATCACATTTCACATATGTACCTGACATCACACTTCACATCTGTAGCTGACTGTGATCACATTTCACCTCAGTACCTGACATCACACTTCACATCTGTAGCTGACTGTGATCACATTTCACATCTGTACCTGTCTGTGACCACACTTCACATCTGTACCTCACTGTGAGTACACTTCACATCTGTACATGCCTGTGATCACACTTCACATCTGTACCTGACTGTGACCACACTTCACATCTGCACCTGACTGTGACCACACTTCACATCTGTACCTGACTGTGACCACACTTCACATCTGTACCTGACTGTGACCACACTTCACATCTGTACCTGACTGTGACCACACTTCACATCTGTAACTGACTGTGACCACACTTCACATCTGTACCTGACTGTGACCACACTCCACCTCAGTACCTGACTGTGATCACATTTCACCTCAGTACCTGACTGTAATCACACTTCACATCTGTACCTGACTGTGACCACACTTCACATCTGTACCTGACTGTGATCACACTTCACATCTGTAACTGACTGTGATCACATTTCACATATGTACCTGACATCACACTTCACATCTGTACCTGTGATCACACTTCACATCTGTACCTGTGATCACACTTCACATCTGTAACTGACTGTGATCACATTTCACCTCAGTACCTGACTGTAATCACACTTCACATCTGTACCTGACTGTGACCACACTTCACATCTGTACCTGACTGTGATCACACTTCACATCTGTAACTGACTGTGATCACATTTCACATATGTACCTGACATCACACTTCACATCTGTAGCTGACTGTGATCACATTTCACCTCAGTACCTGACATCACACTTCACATCTGTAGCTGACTGTGATCACATTTCACATCTGTACCTGTCTGTGACCACACTTCACATCTGTACCTCACTGTGAGTACACTTCACATCTGTACATGCCTGTGATCACACTTCACATCTGTACCTGACTGTGACCACACTTCACATCTGCACCTGACTGTGACCACACTTCACATCTGTACCTGACTGTGACCACACTTCACATCTGTACCTGACTGTGACCACACTTCACATCTGTACCTGACTGTGACCACACTTCACATCTGTACCTGACTGTGACCACACTTCACATCTGCACCTGACTGTGACCACACTTCACATCTGTACCTGCCTGTGACCACACTTCACATCTGTACCTGACTGTGATCACATTTCACATCTGTACCTGTCTGTGACCACACTTCACATCTGTACCTGTCTGTGACCACACTTCACATCTGTACCTCACTGTGAGTACACTTCACATCTGTACATGCCTGTGATCACATTTCACATCTGTACCTGTGATCACATTTCACATCTGTACCTGATCACATTTCACATCGATACTTAACACACATTTTATTTGGTTATTCACTTCAGTTTGTTCAGCCTTAAGCTTGATATCATGTGTTGTACTGGCTTTCTATGCATAGTGTCATAAACCTAGTGCAGTGCCAATTGGATACATTAACTTACAAATCAGTACAATCTAAAATAAATAGGTGTACACTGAGCACCTCTCACATTATATTAGAAATACCACATTACTTGTGAGCATCAATACCACATTACTTGTGAGCATCAATACCACATTACTTGTGAGCATCAATACCACATTACTTGTGAGCATCATTAACATTGAAAATATTGTGTATCAAATTAATAAAAAAAACCAATAGTCTGTAAAATGTCAGAAATACTTTGTTGCTTGATTGGCACAAATACAGAAGTTAATTCCTCACATGTAAGGTGATGTAATACGCATCTGTGGCAACCACAACTCAGTCATGACAGTGCTGAGTCTGTAGTGGCAGAAACCTTATCTTGGGAAAGTCTTATCAGTTGCCCAAGATCAACAAATTATGGGATTCCCCTGCATTTCCGGAGGAATCCAAGAAAGTATGGATAATTCAAATGTTCCAAATATGATATATATATATAGTAGATAAGGTGAGGATCACAAGAAAGAGCTGGACGACGATCACAGTCCCGACCAAAGGATATGATATATATATATATTTGTTGAATTTCATCTGTTTCATGAATTAAGATAATCTGTTCACCCTACCACTAAATGTTCTCATATTCTCTTTAACAGGACTTTGCTTAACCAGTTCTTGATTTCTTTTATATTAGTAATTGATTTTTTGTTTTTAATGAGTTGCTGATCTCTGTAATGTGTTGATTCGATACTATGGATTTGATTCAATACATAGCTTTGAATAAAATATATGATAAACGTATGGAGTCACTGCAGTCAGTGAGTGGACCATATATTTGTAGGAAGTCAATCTCAACAGTAATGATCAAATATGAATTTAAACAGTATCTTTGTTTTGAAAAAAATCATATTGAAATAAAAATTGATTTGGTTTGAACACCTGGGCATTAAGTCTACAAACATTGCTCTATATATAGCTTTCATGATATATGACTATATGTTGCAACTTTGATGAATACAACTCAGTGACAAGATGGGATTCTGATATATACAGATGCCACAATATGTCCGAATCACATCACAGTGAAATCCAATTATGGGCAAGATCTGCAGTGATAATAGTGGGATAGACCGGGATTATAATGATTGATCCCTTAACAGAGGTTGCCAATCACGAGACATAATCACATACAATGCAATGATTGTATCAGAGGCTACAGGCCGGCACACACGTTCATGCCTATTAGGGCTTTTATGTATGTAAATAGGAGGCATGCAGCATGGTGTATATATATTGGCGTGTGGAGTAAATCCACCTCTCTGCACTGTGTACACACTCTGAGGAGCAATAATTGTTACAACGCCCAACATCTTGTGTATGCAAATAAATCTGCAGCCCATAATATTTCATATGCATATGGATCCACTACTAATTAAGTGATTGCAGGCAACTAACTGCACACAGCCTGCAGTTGAATTTAATGTATATATTCATTCTCAATCTTTACCCAGAACACACTTTCCCATCATTCTTATCAAGGATAAAAGGAGGAGAACTTTAATAAGTCATCTCATCTTCTCTTATTTGTCATGTAATGCTAATATTTCTCAGCCACAAACCAGTGACCTGAGTGTATAAAACAACTGTGAGAGTGGTCCTCACCTGGATACTTATGGTGTTTTTTTCCCCACATCTCATTTGTCCCTTTGTACATGCCATGTCGGTCTCTTCTTACCAAAATATACAGAAAAAAAAAACAAAAGTGTGTAAAGATGATTGTGTGCTGCACATCAAGGAATTAATTTTTAAGAGCTGTCACATTTATTATTTTGACCATTTGGCTAATATAATTGGAGCATGATGTTAAGCTTGGTAATGTGGTGCGTTCTACAAGGACTACACCCATATAGGGAGTGACTTTTATTATTTCAGTCATTACCAAGCAGCAGATACATTGTTTATCCAGATAAAAGTTGAGCATTGTATATTTAGCTATTGTTATTGGTATGGAAAATCTATGGACTGTTTTCAAAGATCACAGGAGTATGATATGTTTGCATTAATATATTCTAAGCCTAAAAATGTAATGTTTTAATTGACTGCTATTGTCTAAGTGTAATACTGATGTCTGTTTTAATTCCGATAATGCATTTTGATATGCGAAAATGACTTTTGTAAGCGTGTAACATTAAATCCTTGCTATCATTGTAAGAGGCTTAAAGAGGGAACAAACTTCGATCCTACTGAGCTCAGAATCAGTACAATAAAAACATGATATGCATAATTCTGTTGATAGAATGGCATTTTATCCATGTCTTTGCATCATTAGAGATGAGAATATATTATATGTTGATTCTGTTATAAGATTTATTTCTCTGCAATTCATTTATATGGTTGCCATGGTGTTATAAAATCAGGTGTAGGAGAGGCCTACACAATATTGATGCTATTATCATAGAGATATCACACCAAGATGCCTCACACAAACTGAGTACAATACCAGAAACACATTATATTTTGTTTAAAGATCTTTGATCACACCCTTATTTTTTTCTTATGTGAAGAAGTCTTTATTGCAGATTAGGAAAAGGATGTCATCTCAGGAATCTGAGAAAGAATGGTTTTCATGATCTGCAAGGCTATGATAGGAAAGGCACTTGTGGCAGGAAGGTTGTACAATTAGTAAAGATAGCTTATATTGTCATAATGAATGAGACATTATGATCTATTCACATTAATGATTTGCACCAACTAGGTTACATAAGCAAGGAAGCCCCATGCTTTCTACATCAGACTAGGCTCACAGTGAAGTCACTGAAAATGTTTCCTCCTTTATGTGACCTAGACTCCTCAATATAGATTATAATTTTTATCATTTGGTTTAGAGACGCTTTTATAAACCATTATTTCAATCATATTCTGTTATTTTATATTTGACAATATTGGTAATAAAATGTTTATTGCATCATTCTGTTACCAAGAGGGCGAGAAAACCCCATAAAACTAAAACAAGATCTTCGATAGGATCATAAATTGACAAATCTAGCATTGGCCAGAACAATTTTCTTCTTCTTTCAAAAATAACTACAATTTGTTATTGTAATTGATATCTGTTATGATTTTCTTTTTGTTGTTCATAAAACAATATCATTTTGAACTTTGCTATATTGAAAATATTTACAACCATGATTTTCCATGAGATTGTGTCAAACCAAAGATGAATGTTCAATTTATTTCAAAACAAAAATAATAATCCACCCAATGTGAAAAAAATACTAATGATGTAAATAAACAGAAACATTTGTAGAGGCTCCCTGGTACAATTATAATATGGATAGATAAAATTCTTGTGATCAATCTTATTTAGACCACAATAATAAGAGTGATTCTCTGGGGGAGATTAATGCAATGAGACTAGAAGAGAGAGCCCTGTTGTACTTGTGACATATCACCCTTGTGATATGATACGAAAACTGATCCCACTCATTAATGAAAGTCACTATAAATAGAACCGATCAAGCACATACTGATATGTGTGTATATAAATAGAAAGAGCACTCCTAAATTAGGATCCCCCCTGGTGATAGAGTTACTCTGATGTTGTTCACTATTAATCTGACTTTGACCACACTTCATATCTGAATGCATACACTCCACCTCAGTACCTGACTGTGAGCACACTCCACCTCAGTACCTGACTGTGAGCACACTCCACCTCAGTACCTGATTGTGATCACACTCCACCTCAGTGCCTGATTGTGATCACACTTCACCTCAGTACCTGACTGTGATCACACTCCACCTCAGTACCTGACTGTGATCACACTCCACCTCAGTGCCTGATTGTGATCACACTTCACCTCAGTACCTGACTGTGATCACACTCCACCTCAGTACCTGACTGTGATCACACTCCACCTCAGTACCTGACTGTGATCACACTCAACCTCAGTGCCTGACTGTGATCACACTCAACCTCAGTGCCTGACTGTGATCACACTCCACCTCTGTACCTGACTGTGATCACACTCCACATCTGTACCTGACTGTGATCACACTCCACCTCAGTACCTGACTGTGATCACACTCCACCTCAGTGCCTGATTGTGATCACACTTCACCTCAGTACCTGACTGTGATCACACTCCACCTCAGTGCCTGATTGTGATCACACTCCACCTCAGTACCTGACTGTGACCACACTCCACCTCAGTGCCTGACTGTGATCACACTCCACCTCAGTGCCTGATTGTGATCACACTTCACCTCTGTACCTGACTGTGATCACACTCCATCTCTGTACCTGACTGAAAGCACACTCCACCTCTGTACCTGACTGTGATCACACTCCATCTCTGTACCTGACTGTGATCACACTCCATCTCTGTACCTGACTGAAAGCACACTCCACCTCTGTACCTGACTGTGATCACACTCCATCTCTGTACCTGACTGTGATCACACTCCATCTCTGTACCTGACTGAAAGCACACTCCACCTCTGTACCTGACTGTGATCACACTCCATCTCTGTACCTGACTGTGATCACACTCCATCTCTGTACCTGACTGAAAGCACACTCCACCTCTGTACCTGACTGTGATCACACTCCATCTCTGTACCTGACTGTGATCACACTCCATCTCTGTACCTGACTGAAAGCACACTCCACCTCTGTACCTGACTGTGATCACACTCCATCTCTGTACCTGACTGTGATCACACTCCATCTCTGTACCTGACTGAAAGCACACTCCACCTCTGTACCTGACTGTGATCACACTCCATCTCTGTACCTGACTGTGATCACACTCCACCTCTGTACCTGACTGTGATCACACTCCATCTCAGTACCTGACTGTGATCACACTCCATCTCTGTACCTGACTGAAAGCACACTCCACCTCTGTACCTGACTGTGATCACACTCCATCTCTGTACCTGACTGTGATCACACTCCATCTCTGTACCTGACTGAAAGCACACTTCACCTCAGTACCTGACTGTGATTACACTCCATCTCTGTACCTGACTGTGATCACACTCCATCTCTGTACCTGACTGTGATCACACTCCATCTCTGTACCTGACTGTGATCACACTCCATCTCTGTACCTGACTGAAAGCACACTTCACCTCAGTACCTGACTGTGATTACACTCCATCTCTGTACCTGACTGTGATCACACTCCATCTCTGTACCTGACTGAAAGCACACTCCACCTCTGTACCTGACTGTGATCACACTCCATCTCTGTACCTGACTGTGATTACACTCCATCTCTGTACCTGACTGAAAGCACACTCCACCTCTGTACCTGACTGTGATCACACTCCATCTCTGTACCTGACTGTGATCACACTCCATCTCTGTACCTGACTGAAAGCACACTTCACCTCAGTACCTGACTGTGATCACACTCCATCTCTGTACCTGACTGAAAGCACACTCCACCTCTGTACCTGACTGTGATCACACTCCATCTCTGTACCTGACTGTGATCACACTCCATCTCTGTACCTGACTGAAAGCACACTTCACCTCAGTACCTGACTGTGATTACACTCCATCTCTGTACCTGACTGTGATCACACTCCACCTCTGTACCTGACTGTGATCACACTCCATCTCTGTACCTGGCTGAAAGCACACTCCACCTCTACACTGACTCTGAGCACACTTATTAATTTCCTTCTTACATAATTCACAAATGGTTGTAGAGGGTTTCCATGACATTTTATTTATATTTGAGAAAGTGCCACACTTTAGGATGCTCAATCACATCCCCAGCCAGTCTGAGGGATTGACATTTTCAACTATATTCTCATGGTGCCTCAATATATGAATAAATTATCCTGGGGTATTTTGATCATTGACATAGGTCTGCTTAAATTTGAGAGTAACATTGCTGTTACGAGATAAAAAAATGTTTGGTCATGGAAGGAGACTTTTTTCCCATATGTAACTGATGTAACTGATATGTAACTCATTATGCAATATATATATATATATATATATATATATATATATATATATATATATATATATATATATATATATATATATATATATATATATATATATATATATATATATATATATATATATATATATATATATATATATATATATATATATATATATATATATATATATATATATATATATATATATATATATATATATAGAAATAACAGTGATGTAAATTATAAGAATCACACTCAGTCCCACATATATTATGAAAAAGAAATGGATATAGCTTTCAAAAAAAAGTCTAATATAGCAATAAGATAGAGAAGGATAAAACAAATCATCCAATAATGACATATATCTGCTGTAAGTAATAAACTAATATCTGAATCAGGATATAGAGGCTTATGACCAGGAAGCAATTTGTCAGTTTTCATTTTTATACATCCACCAAATGACAAGGAATTACAAGATACAGGATTGCATAGATCGGGCCAATTTTTATACCGACTTTGATATGGTAGATTCATAAGATGTTTTGAATTTCATGTACAGAGCAGTGCTTCTTCAATTGGGTATCAATTGTCATTGTGAAATTAAGAGGCATATTGTTGATTGTCATTTCCTGATTCTCAATGCCACTCTGTCCCATAGTGTATCATCCTACATGTTTATATCAATGATAAATCTGATATGATAAAACATTCACCATAAATATAAAAAACAGGTATGAGGAAAAGATGTAAATATTCATATTGGTAAATACTTAAAATGAAAATCCTGCACGCTCTTTTTTTATTTTTTGCTTTTTTTTGTGTACTCACCACTGTGAAATGCCAGGCGTTTGCCAATATCTTCAGATAGCTGTCGCTTGATGGAGGTCTTTCTCTTGATTGAGTCTTGCCTGGACTTTGTTGAGCCAACACTAGTAGTTGAGTCTTGCTTCACCAGGGGGCTCCTCTCAACAAGAGACTCGCTACGAGCCAAACTGGTTCTTCGAGAGTCACACTCAAAGTTACTAGTCAGAGCCTCCAGAACACGAGGACTCGATGGTGCTGGAAAATGCTCAAGATCCTTCAGAGACTCCTGCTTCTGCATAGAAATCCGCAAAAAATCTTGTTTCATCTCAACTTGAAGAACTTTGTTTGTCTCCGTCTCTAAGTCTTCTCCAGATAGGCACTTTTCCACATTTTTATTGGATTTATCCTCTTTCTCCTTATCACAATCCTTCTCTTTGTCCTTATCTTTTTCTTTAGAGCTCTTGAAGGGAGACAATTTCTCTCTAAATGACAATGTTTTCTTTTTAGGTGTTTTCGGAGAATCAGATGAAGTACTAGGGTCAAGTAATTTGGCTGAGACCTGTAACCTGGGTCCTGTGAACTTTTCCTTCAGGTTTAATGCTTTTCTAATAGGAGATTTTGGAGACTCAGTGGCTTTCAGGAGGGCAGCATCTAATAACTTGGAAGGATTTTGTACTTTGGATGGAAGGCGTTCACGAAATGACAATTTCTTTTTGGGGGAAGATGGCAATTTAAGATTTTCATCTACTTCTTTATCTCTTCCAGAACTGTCCTTTCCTTTTTCTTTTTCAGACTTTTGTTTTTCAAGTTCTTTAGCTGTACTTTTGTCTTTCACCCTTGAAGAAAACCTTTCCCTAAATGAGCGAGGCTTTTTCTTATATTGCAGGTGAGAACTTTGCTCAGGAAGGTCAAGATTTACCTTATCTATACTCTGAGAATCATGGCAGGATTTTTCCACATATTGAAAATCATGGCTGGACTTTTCAAATTGTTGAGTATCAGGGCTGGACTTCTCAATTTGTTGAGTATCATGGCTGGACTTCTCAATTTGTTGAGAATCATGGATGGACCTATCAATCTGTTTCAAATCATGATTGGACTTCTCAATCTGTTTCAAATCATGATTGGACTTCTCAATTTGATGAGAATCATGGTTCCACTTGTCAGTGTGTTGCACGTCATGGGTTGACAAGTTAGTTTGTTGAAAATCAAAGTGAAAATTATCCATACATTGTGAAGTACTGTATGAATCATCTGATTGTTGAGACTCAAATTTAGTTTCTGTGAGATTTTGAGAGTGGTTCCCAGACTCTTGGTCAGATTTATTTTGTTCAACATGGCCGATGTCAATGTTTTCTTGAGGAGTGGCTTTTAATATTTCCTTTGTACTTTGTTCACAGAGTATCTCAGCACAGGGATGGTTTGATTTACTATTTTCATCAGAAGACAAATGCTTTGTTTCAGCTAGCATTTGCTGCATATCACTGCCATTTTCTTTTTTAACGCTGCCATTTTCTATGGATAAATTTCCAGTTGTACTACTGTCTATCTGTAATGGCACATTGGCAAGAATACTAGAATTCTCCAATCTTTCAATGATAATTTCACTTGTATTTTGTTCTGACATTTTAGAAATGACAGCAGTATCTCCTTGTGGAATAATACTGGTATTTACTGGGATCTCCTCAAATATATTTCCTGAATCCACTACTTTTTCTTCTTGTGATTCCTGATCAATCAGAGCACTCTTCTTTTCTTTGATACAGATCTCTGCTAGCAGAGATATTTTTCCATTGTTGCCCTTCACTTCTATTCTATCTTTATTTTGTTCATCATCAGTGACACCGTTATCTTTCTGCTCCTCACTAAGAGCACTTTTCATCATGTCAGTGTCGCCAGTAATTCTTTCGACGGGGATAATTTCAGAAACACAGACAATATCACCATCCTTTATGCCTCCATCCTGAGTCCAATGTTCACTCTTTTCTTTTGATTGTATAGAGTTGGATTCTTGTTTATCAGTTGGCACTTTATAAAGCTCGGAACTAGTGTGTATATCTGTAGCAGTTTCACCATGGTGCGCAGGTATCAAATCAGCATCAAGTATCATGTTTTTATCACACCCTCTATTCTTGTTTCTTGGATTCTCATTATCACATACCTTATCTCCGGTCACTGGAGTTTCCGAAGGCACTAGTTTGTCACCTGAATCTACACTTTGTTTACATTCTTCAATTTCATTATCCAATCCTTTTTGTTTTCTTTCTTTAAGTGTTTTTTCTTTATTACCTTTATAACCAAACCTCTCTCTCAGTGAGAGACTTTTCTTCTTCTCTTTATCAGAAATCTCAACTGTTGTCCTCCTTCTCAATCTTTCCCGCATTGAGAGTGACCTCTGTTTAGGAGAATCTGGGTCATGATCCTCTTGTGACCTTGAAGATGGCAATAACATTTCCCGAAAGGACAGTGACCTTTTTTTATGAATGTCCTCTACCTCTGGACTGAGTGACCTTTGTCTCGGGAGAGGTAACCTGTCCCGGGAGAAAAAAGACCTTTTTGGTTGAGCATCTGTATCTCTTCTTAGATCCCCTAAGTCCTCAGATTGACTCTTTCTGAGTGGGCTAAGGCGTCGGCGGAATGCAGATATTCTTGTTCCCTTTTCAGCAGTTGGCTGCATTTTACTGACATCTTTGATTTTGGTTGAGGATGATAGCCTCTCTCTGAAAGCAAGCAGTCGACTGGAGGGGGAAGGGCTACGAGAGGGCACTTGTTCAATACGGAGGGTTTCTTGAATGTTTGGAGAAGGTCTCAGCTTGTTTTTGAATGACCTTCTTTTGGCACTGGCTGTTTCACCACCTTTCCTTGTGCCTTCACTTTTCATATTAGCCTGGTCCTCTACCACTTTGTCTGGTTCCTTTACCTCCGAGGCAGGTGTCACATCCTGTGTGTCCTTCTCCTCTTTCTGGGAAAACATCACTTTCTTTTGCAAAATAGCAGGAGAGCTGGAGGACTTAATTTTACCTTTGTTAGCTTGACGAGCGTGTCTTTCTTTTAGAGATGAAGCTTTTCGGAGAGGTGACTTTGTGATGGCAGGGGTTGATGGAGTATACTCCACTCCTACTCCAAACTGGTCATGAACAGATGTAGTCTGACTAACAACAGGGATCTTCTTGATCTGCAGCATGTTCACTACGAAGCTCTTGAAATTGTCAACTGTGTAGATATAGTGGAGCATTATTATGGAAGTGTGCAATCATTGGAGAGGTCATGGAAAGGTCATATAAAATCACAAAAATGTCTACTAAAATATATTTCAGTTGGAGGTATCCATGATATTCAGCAGTATGTCAAGTATAATACTGGTCCGTGTTAGCTTCCTGAGCAGTGGATATCCACAGTTCACACAGTGTGCAGCACAACTACAAGTGTGCTTCTTTTTCACAATATATTATCTTCACATACAGAAAGTGCCTGTTAATCCTCTAATATTACATTTCATATGTTGCTGGTGTAGGTTTTCGGCATGACGTATGTGAAGACCTCAAAGATGCTGCAGAGCAATCCTGCTGCTGTGGCTGATGACATTTAGAGTGGTTGCAGCCTAGCCCAACCCTACTGTTGCTTGTGACCGTCTTTAGCATGACCAGAAATAGCGGCAGGTCCAATTAGGTGAGCACGGTCTGTGGTAGAGTTGCAGTACAGATTTGGTAGCAAGCAGGTAGGCTGGGGCTAGGTAGAACTGCACACACATGTACACTGCATGATGATGCTTTACTGACCCATGTTGTTGTGCCTGTTTCACCTAAGGACAGCTGACTGACCTGGCTGATGGTGTGTGGTGACGGCGGATACAATGCCTACGTCAGTGGCTGCTGGTTGCCGTGCCCGTGCTGGCTCACACTGCTCAGCCTGCGTTCCTATCCCAGCCCTATTCCCAGCACTCAGTAAAACTACCTGTCCGCGTACTCAAGTTTCAACATTAGACACTCATTTCCTAGAAATTTAGCATAAAACTAGGCAATATAACTTGCGTATATCTCACTTGGTGAAATAAGTCCAAAATATTCTGTGCTTGCAATTTACACAATTTACGGTGTGTTAGACATAACATATGTCAGTAGTCTGCTTGACTTGAGTTGATGCTACTGAGGGCAGTGGTGACTAAATGCACCCAGATGTAACTATGGCATTGACTTTGGCAATGTATGGAGCCAGGTTTGGCAGGCAATTCTGCTATATCCAGGGTTGTATGAAAACTGCAAACAAACTCTACAGGTGCCGAGTGTGTGTCATGCTGGCCTGAGGACTTCTGGCTCTCATCACTGGTCACTGGTGTACAAGATAATCTGGATAAAATCTATGACATTACCCAGTTATTGATGACATTTACATATAATATGGTAGACCTAGAAGCACCTGTGTTTGCGGACTCGATGTTAGTTGTAGCATTAATAATTAGAGTGGTTACCTATATTAAAGGGGCTACCATCTGGGTGCGATAATTGGGTTTATATAATCTATTGCAACAATAATAGCTGGACCTCACTGGTCACACCTTAGACTGATCACCTGTTCTTGATAAATGATACTATCTAGGCAATTAGTGCTACTACTTGCATATAGGTATATTGATTCTGGTCCACGCCCCAATTAGGAATCCCTCTTGTTAAATGCTGAAATATTGTCAGTTTCCATGGAAACAATCACTTTGTCTCAAGTTGTGCTGATTTCATTTATTTGCTTCTGCAGACATGTTCAGTTTCCTCCATTGTAAAAGCATTTATCTATCAGCCAGCAGCCTTATTGTTTTCCATAATCATTTATCTACTGCAGGATATAGTTTCTTTGGCTGCTCATATAATTATTTAAGTCTTTAATGATTGATGTGCTGATTTGCTTCCTAATTTGCTCGGGTGTATTGTGATCGGTCCTAGCCTCCAGATTTACTTGTTATTTTAATTGATATGACTAGAGGGATTTGATGGCCTCGCCATGCACATAATATGGCTGCTCTGGTTTGTGGTGCTGTTTCCTGTCACACGTTTAGTTACCATCCTGTCATCCGAGCTCACCTTTTGTAGTCTATTGCTAGCCATTAATATGATTGTATGATTCTGTCTGCCACATCAAAGGCCAAGAGGAGTACTTTGATCCTGCCACAAGTAGCTCCACTACTGCCAATTGTTATAGCCTAGACTATCCATGCCCTCTGCTCACTGCTCACAGCTCTGTGTCATACTGACTTAGTTTGAAAAGAACTTCACACAAAACAAAACTGTCATGTGTAATCCTTTGTTAAAACTTTCTAGTTATTTACAGTTGTAGATCAGTTATGATATAACTGTATTGTTGAAATGATTTGGTGAATCTGTCGTGACTTATACAGATGCACTTATGTGACAAATCTTCGGTGACTCATGACGTGACAAATCTCTGGTGACTTATTCAATTGCATTGAAGAAATAAATCTCCAGGTTAATTATAATACCATGGCAGATCTCCAGTTGATATTGTTATACCAGGGCAAATTTCCAGTGGTCGATATTTATTATACTGTGGGAGATCTTAAATTGTTTTCAGTTGTAACATTAAACACACTCTGCCATGGTTTATAATTGTAATACTGCCAGATCTCCCGTGGTTTATAGTTGTAATACTGGCAGATCTCCAGTGATTTATATATGTAACACTGTGGCAGATCTCCAGTGGTTTATAGTTGTAACACTGTGGCAGATCTCCCGTGGTTTATAGATGTAACACTGTGGCAGATCTCCAGTGGTTTATAGATGTAACACTGTGGCAGATCTCCAGTGGTTTATAGTTGTAATACTGGCAGATCTCCAGTGGTTTATAGATGTAACACTGTGGCAGATCTCCAGTGGTTTATAGATGTAACACTGTGGCAAATCTCCCGTGGTTTATAGATGTAACACTGTGGCAGATCTCCAGTGGTTTATAGATGTAACACTGTTGCAGATCTCCAGTGGTTTATAGTTGTAACACTGTGTCAGATCTCCCGTGGTTTATAGATGTAACACTGTGGCAGATCTACAGTGGTTTATAGTTGTAACACTGTGGCAGATCTCCCGTGGTTTATAGTTGTAACACTGTGGCAGATCTCCCGTGGTTTATAGATGTAACACTGTGGCAGATCTCCAGTGGTTTATAGATGTAACACTGTTGCAGATCTCCCGTGGTTTATAGTTGTAACACTGTGGCAGATCTCCAGTGGTTTATAGATGTAACACTGTGGCAGATCTCCCGTGGTTTATAGATGTAACACTGTGGCAGATCTCCAGTGGTTTATAGATGTAACACTGTGGCAGATCTCCAGTGGTTTATAGTTGTAACACTGTGGCAGATCTCCCGTGGTTTATAGATGTAACACTGTGGCAGATCTCCAGTGGTTTATAGATGTAACACTGTGGCAGATCTCCCGTGGTTTATAGATGTAACACTGTGGCAGATCTCCTGTGGTTCACATGTGCAGATTTTCATAATTGCAATCTTATATCTTCACTGACTTGATATATGCGATAATCTTGAACTCATCTCACACAGATATTAACATTATTGTCAACAAGTGAACTAACATCTGATTTAATTCCAGATTATCTGGTAAGCCATTCTTGTTGAGTATTTATAACAGGTACACATTGACCGTTTGAGTGGTGTGGCCCTGACAAGGGTTTAGCCAAGGTGAGAGCTGCATGCAGAGGAGAAGTATCGCAAAATGGGTCAAGGTGTTACCTTGTTGCACTCCCACAAATAAAGGACATTGATTTATTAACAATATGTTACAGGATTCTAGACAAGATGTTGCATGTAATTTGTCTATAATTTATTTTTTTGACGCTAGCTGATACCTGCTATGTGACTGTGAAGGAGTCAGCGGCCGTGTGCGGGTGAAGCCATCTCGCTGGGAGACGCGCAAGAGAGTCATTAGGTTGTGTCAGGTGGTGGTCAGATACCATCGTCTGATCACAAAACACCTGGACACTGTGTGCAGATGCCACAAAGTGTGTGCTGCATGGAGTGTGATATATATATATATATATATATATATATATATATATATATATATATATATATATATATATATATATATATATATATGCTCTCCTAGCAACCGTTATATAGCTGCTACTGCACAGATTATTAGTCTCACAGACACTGGTGTCCACGCATACACATGCTGCACAGAGAATGCTGTGTTGTCCTTAGCAACTGGAGAAATCACTGCATGATAAATGTTACCTTCTCCAAGAAATGTTCACCCTCGAGTCCAGATAATACCATGAGAATAAAAGTTAGTATGTGTTAATAACTGGCTACATTCACATGGGCAGTGCTCAGTAGTTTATGAGATTTTCAACAGATCTATGTCGGTGTTTTTGAGCCAGAGGCCTGCAGGGGATTGTAATTCAGCCACAAAAGTGTTGGAATTGAGCCCTCGTCCCCCCCAGATAACACATTTTTTTGTGATTTGTAATGTGCATTTACATATACTTTTCATATTTTCTGTGACCTGATTGACCTTTGCCACACCAGATGTTTGTTAGCTCCTTATCTAGATCTAAAAGATGAAATAGAAGTTTTGCAACACCACATATTATTGTATCTGTCTGAGTGAGAGTGGATCTGTCAGGGGATTGATTTATCAAATTGTAACCTGATTTTGAACATTTGCCATGGACATGGTAGTTTAGCACTAAAGGGTCAAACCACTGCTAAATTTAACATTAACAACAGGCAGCATCTTCTTAATACACAACACACACAAACGATTATAATATTCTTCATTCATGGACAAATTAGAATCTTATCTTTCCTAGAACTTTCTGTGGATGACACTTATTTCTATATTCATTTGTTATCAAATTATTGAAGCTGGTATTATTAGTTTATTCACTTTTATACCCACAGTTAACATATTTGAACATTATTTTTTATGTCCTTGTAAAATTTGAAATATATGACTACAACTATAGCCACATAGTCCATATCTGATTTTTTTTATAATATTCAAGTTGACCTTTTGACCTTTGACCTTGACATAATCACCTTAACTTTACCAGATATGTCGAGCTTATTTAAGTCTTAGTGATTATAGATAGCAGGTACTTCATAGTTGGTATGTATGATTATTTTAATGATAGGAGGTGCAACATTTTGTTTATTTGATACTCTTTCAAAGGCATCCATAAATAATGCTCTTAAGGACTGATGGATTATTGGGTTTATACATTTTTGTTCTTTCATGTTCTTGACATAATTATTTTAGTTAACATTGCTAATTATGCCCTTGAAATAGTTGTCATCTTAGCTTTATCATCCTGCAGTGGAAAAGATAATACGTCTTTTGTACCCAGTCTTATTCCTTGGTAATCACATAGATTACAAAGGCATGAAGAGAATATAATCTGCCGACCAACAACTAATTGCTGGCTATCTGCCAGTATGAGGGAGCAGTCATTGCAACTGCTCCAATATAAGAGAAATAATGACCCTCGACTGCCAGTATGAGGGAGCAGTCATTGCAACTGCTCCAATATAAGAGAAATAATGACCCTCGACTGCCAGTATGAGGGAGCAGTCATTGCAACTGCTCCAATATAAGAGAAATAATGACCCTCCACTGCCAGTATGAGGGAGCAGTCATTGCAACTGCTCCAATATAAGAGAAATAATGACCCTCGTCTGTCAGTATGAGGGAGCAGTTATTGCAACTGCTCCAATATAAGAGAAATAATGACCCTGGACTTAATGGATGGGTGAGTGGGTGGGTGAGTGGATGGGTGCATGGATGGGTGAGTGGGTGGGTGAGTGGGTGGGTGAGTGGGTGGGTGAGTAGGTGGGTGAGTGGGTGGGTGGTTGGTTCTAAATTAATTATTGGTAACTGTTTCTCAGTAAGTCCATGATATAATAATCATGATAGTGTGTATGAAGTTATATACTCCCCCCCCCCCCATAAATAAGATAAATAAATTTATTCATTTATGATAATTTACATTTGTTGATGAATGGAAATCAATTCTGTTAGTAAACAATATAATCTTACAGCTGCTGCTGGTTTGGAAGTTGAGGCTGAAAGTAAAGATTGTCAATTTTGATTGTAATTAATACTACTAAAGGGAATGAACTGGAAATATGTTCCTTATTTCTAATTCATGCTTAAATAAGAAGATCCTATATTCTGCTAAAATAGAATGCTCATCATTACTTTCAAAAGACAATGATTCTTATAGCTGCTAATTGATAATGATCCTAATGGCTGCTAAAGATAATGATCCTAATGGCTGCTAAAGATAATGATCCTAATGGCTGCTAAAGATAATGATCCTAATGGCTGCTAAAGATAATGATCCTAATGGCTGCTTAAGATAATGATCCTAATGGCTGCTTAAGAGTGATTCTAGTAGCTGCTGATGATAATGATCCTAATGGTTGCTAAAGAGTGATTCTAATAGCTGCTAATGATAATGATCCTAATGGCTGCTAAAGAGTGATTCTAATAGCTGCTAATGATAATGATCCTAATGGTTGCTAAAGAGTGATTCTAGTAGCTGCTAATGATAATGATCCTAATGGCTGCTAAAGAGTGATTCTAATAGCTGCTAATGATAATGATCCTAATGGCTGCTAAAGAGTGATTCTAATAGCTGCTAATGATAATGATCCTAATGGCTGCTAAAGAGTGATTCTAATAGCTGCTAATGATAATGATCCTAATGGTTGCTAAAGAGTGATTCTAATAGCTGCTAATGATAATGATCCTAATGGCTGCTAAAGAGTGATTCTAATAGCTGCTAATGATAATGATCCTAATGGTTGCTAAAGAGTGATTCTAATAGCTGCTAATGATAATGATCCTAATGGCTGCTAAAGAGTGATTCTAATAGCTGCTAATGATAATGATCCTAATGGCTGCTAAAGAGTGATTCTAGTAGCTGCTAATGATAATGATCCTAATAGCTGCTAATGATAATGATCCTAATGGTTGCTAAAGAGTGATTCTAGTAGCTGCTAATGATAATGATCCTAATGGTTGCTAAAGAGTGATTCTAATAGCTGCTAATGATAATGATCCTAATGGCTGCTAAAGAGTGATTCTCGTAGCTGCTGATGATAATGATCCTAATGGCTGCTAAAGAGTGATTCTAGTAGCTGCTGATGATAATGATCCTAATGGCTGCTAAAGATAATGATCCTAATGGCTGCTAAAGAGTGATTCTAGTAGTTGCTAATGATAATGATCCTAATGGCTGCTAAAGAGGGATTCTAGTAGTTGCTAATGATAATGATCCTAATGGTTGCTAAAGAATGATCCTAATGGCTGCTAAAGATAATGATCCTCATTTTTGCATTGGGGGAATGCCCATTGGGGGATGCCCATTGCTGTATATAAAATATCTTGGTATCATGCTGATGCAAGAGTATGATTCATTTTTTCCTTTTGACAAGCGATGCCCTATACACACATTGGGTTTGATTCTTAATTCTGATATGCAAGAAAAATTGATATAAAAGTAATATTGCTACATCAGCATGGCTTTTCATCTGGCTTTGGCCAGATCCATGGAAGATTCCTGTACTTGTATGATTTTGCACCTTTTGTGATGGCTAATACTTTATGTTGGGAGATGGCCACATGCCAGGCTGTCATAATAGTTGTGGATAATAGCTGTGGAATGTTTAGATTGACACCTTGTGCCCTCTACATTCAAGTGGCAGGAGCAGAATTCAGCAGGAAATTCCCACTTACCTGCGACACATTATATTCCACCATTGCCTCATGCCTGAACATCAACACGGTAATGTAACATATCAAATGCCATTAGTCAAATATACCATACTCTTTATTACATTACTATGTGATGTGTCCTTATCCTCAGCTACACTATGTTACTTGTCCGCAAAATTATTCCGGTATATATATATATATATATGTAATTGTGTTCAAATATTTGAGTTTTGAGTGTTACCCTAATCATGAGTGTGGGCTTATAGAATTTTGTATGGAGGCTATGAGATGATATACATTTCATCCTGCGTTAATTGTGTGGATATATATAGCTCGTCTAATTTTATTGGAAATGTTTATGAAAAAATTATTGGAAATTTTTATTAAAAATTTGAATATAGTGATGAACATCATTTTCAAACCTTTGAAGCCCTCATCATATCAAAGCGTTATTGAATTGACCTATCAGAAACAGTATGTTTATATGAGTCTGGTAATTGAGTTAGAGATAACCTTATGGTATGCCATGTGAGCTAGGCAAAGAACCTGATGATATTTAGCTCAATATGCATGCATCATACTCAACCTACTGCTCTCTTCTGATTGGATCAGGCATTGTGGACATGAAACCTAAAAGCTAGATTCTTAAGCTGGTGATACAAAATTTCAAATACCTTGATCATCAAAATGGCATATAACATAAAAAAGCCTTTTGTCTTTGAAAGATTTGATGTGGCTAGACAGGTAATCCTTGAAGTGAGCTGACATTCTTATACATATATATATATATATATAATCAATATAATTTTTATATATAGATTATGTTGAATCTCATATCTTGCATACCAGATTCTTATACTTATTATAATATATTCAGACCCCTTTGCATCTAACATGTTGTAATCAGATCACAAGTTCTGTGGCCTAAGTTGTAAAATAATACCTCTATGCATGTTTTTTAATCACATTTTTATTTTTAATCACATTTTTATATATATCTGAAGAAAGGTGTTGTCATAAGTTGTCATCGAGGCAAGAGAGTTCATTGAGTACTATAAACCATAGTATGGAGTGCTATATCACAGTATGCATTGAACACGATACTGCAGTATGCATTTAGTGCTGTAAACCAAAATATGCATGGAGTGCTATACTTCAGTATGCATTTAGTCCTACCGGTATATCACAGTATGCATTTAGTCCTACCGGTATATCACAGTATGCACTGAGTGCCATACCGCAGTATACATCGAGTCCTATACCACAGTATGCATTGAGTGCTATAACACAATTTGCATTTAGTCCTATATTGCAATATGAGTTGAGTTCTATACCGCAGTATGCATTGAGTGCTATACTGCAGTATGCATTGAGTACTATAACACAGTATGCCTTGGGTAATATATTGCAGTATGCGTTGAGTGCTATACCACAATATGCATTGAGTACTATACTGCAGTATACGTTGAGTACTATACTACGGTATGCATTGAGTCCTATACCACAATATGCATTGAGTACTATACTGCAGTATGCATTGAGTGCTATACCGCAGTATGTATATGTGTGTGAACTTTGTTACTTATTCACTATTCACAGTTCATTATTCAAATTTTTTCCTAAATTTGTAGTAAATTATGTCAACATGTCAGATTTCCAAAATTATGTTCCAAATATGACCAAGCTGAATTTTGTGCCATAATATGTGAAAGGAAATTATAATAATAATAAAAACCAAAATATAATTTAAACAAGCGGTAAAAAAACAAGTGCAGGTCAATTCAATGTTCACCAAATTTGGTATACGGGTCAAGGAGGGTCCCATAATGTCATTTATCAAGTGTTTCCCCGGCGCTATTTACGGTGACAAGATGGCGCCACTCACAACTTTAAGATTTAAATAATTAAATAAAATGAATCCTGATATTCCAAGTGAAATAGACGTGGCGCAGGTCGATTCAATGTTCCCCAAATTTTTCAAACGGGCCAAGGAGGGACCCATAATGTCGTTTATGAAGCGTTTCCCCGGCGCTATTTACGGTGACAAGATGGCGCCACTCACAACTTTAAGATTTCAATAATTAAATAAAATGAATCCTAATATTCCAAGTGAAAAAGACATGGCGCAGGTCAATTCAATGTTTCCCAAATTTGGCATACGGGTCAAGGAGAGACCGATAATGTTATTTATGAAGCGTTTCCCCGGCGCTATTTACGGTGACAAGAGGGCGCCACTCACAACTTTAAGATTTCAATAATTAAATAAAATGAATCCTGATATTCCAAGTGAAAAAAAAATAGCGCAGGTCAATTCAATGTTCCCCAAATTTTGCATACGGGCCAAGGAGGGACCCATAATGTCATTTATGAAGCGTTTCCCCGGCGCTATTTACGGTGACAAGATGGCGCCACTCACAACTTTAAGATTTCAATAATTAAATAAAATGAATCCTGATATTCCAAGTGAAAAAGACATGGCGCAGGTCGATTCAATGTTCCCCAAATTTGGCATACGGGTCAAGGAGGGTCCAATAATGTTATTTATGAAGCGTTTTCCCGGCGCTATTTACGGTGACAAGATGGCGCCACTCACAACTTTAAGATTTCAATAAATAAATAAAATGAATCCTGATATTCCAAGTGAAAAAGACATGGCGCAGGTCGATTCAATGTTCCCCAAATTTGGCATACGGGTCAAGGAGGGTCCCATAATGTTATTTATGAAGCGTTTCCCCGGCGCTATTTACGGTGACAAGATGGCACCACTCACAACTTTAAGATTTCGATAATTAAATAAAATGAATCCTGATATTCCAAGTGAAAAAGACATGGCGCAGGTCAATTCAATGTTCCCCAAATTTGGCATACGGGTCAAGGAGGGTCCCATTATGTTATTTATGAAGCGTTTCCCCGGCGCTATTTACGGTGACAAGATGGCGCCACTCACAACTTTAAGATTTCAATAATTAAATAAAATGAATCCTGATATTCCAAGTGAAAAAGACATGGCACAGGTCGATTCAATGTTCCCCAAATTTTGCATACGGGCCAAGGAGGGACCCATAATGTTATTTATGAAGCGTTTCCCCGGCGCTATTTACGGTGACAAGATGGCGCCACTCACAACTTTAAGATTTCAATAATTAAATAAAATGAATCCTGATATTCCAAGTGAAAAGGACATGGCGCAGGTCGATTCAATGTTCCCCAAATTTGGCATACGGGTCAAGGAGGGTCCAATAATGTTATTTATGAAGCGTTTCCCCGGCGCTATTTACGGTGACAAGATGGCGCCACTCATAACTTTAAGATTTCAATAAATAAATAAAATGAATCCTGATATTCCAAGTGAAAAAGACATGGCGCAGGTCGATTCAATGTTCCCCAAATTTGGCATACGGGTCAAGGAGGGTCCCATAATGTTATTTATGAAGCGTTTCCCCGGCGCTATTTACGGTGACAAGATGGCGCCACTCACAACTTTAAGATTTCAATAATTAAATAAAATGAATCCTGATATTCCAAGTGAAAAAGACATGGCGCAGGTCGATTCAATGTTCCCCAAATTTTGCATACGGGCCATGGAGGGACCCATAATGTCATTTATGAAGCGTTTCCCCGGCGCTATTTACGGTGACAAGATGGCGCCACTCACAACTTTAAGATTTCAATAATTAAATAAAATTAATCCTGATATTCCAAGTGAAAAAGACATGGCGCAGGTCGATTCAATGTTCCCCAAATTTGGCATACCGGTCAAGGAGGGTCCCATAATGTTATTTATGAAGCGTTTCTCCGGCGCTATTTACGGTGACAAGATGGCGCCACTCACAACTTTAAGATTTCAATAATTAAATAAAATGAATCCTGATATTCCAAGTGAAAAAGACATGGCGCAGGTCGATTCAATGTTCCCCAAATTTTGCATACGGGTCAAGGAGGGTCCCATAATGTTATTTATGAAGCGTTTCCCCGGCGCTATTTACGGTGACAAGATGGCGCCACTCACAACTTTAAGATTTCAATAATTAAATAAAATGAATCCTGATATTCCAAGTGAAAAAGACATGGCGCAGGTCGATTCAATGTTCCCCAAATTTTGCATACGGGCCAAGGAGGGACCCATAATGTCATTTATGAAGCGTTTCCCCGACGCTATTTACGGTGACAAGATGGCGCCACTCAACTTTCAGATTTCAATAATTAAATAAAATGAATCCTGATATTCCAAGTGAAAAAGACATGGCGCAGGTCGATTCAATGTTCCCCAAATTTGGCATACGGGTCAAGGAGGGTCCAATAATGTTATTTATGAAGCGTTTCCCCGGCGCTATTTACGGTGACAAGATGGCGCCACTCACAACTTTAAGATTTCAATAAATAAATAAAATGAATCCTGATATTCCAAGTGAAAAAGACATGGCGCAGGTCGATTCAATGTTCCCCAAATTTTGCATACGGGTCAAGGAGGGTCCCATAATGTTATTTATGAAGCGTTTGTCACCGTAAATAGCGCCGGGGAAACGCTTCATAAATAACATTATGGGACCCTCCTTGACCCGTATGCCAAATTTGGGGAACATTGAATTGACCTGCGCCATGTCTTTTTCACTTGGAATATCAGGATTCATTTTATTTATTTATTGAAATCTTAAAGTTGTGAGTGGCGCCATCTTGTCACCGTAAATAGCGCCGGGGAAACGCTTCATAAATAACATTATTGGACCCTCCTTGACATGTATGCAAAATTTGGGGAACATTGAATCGACCTGCGCCATGTCCTTTTCACTTGGAATATCAGGATTCATTTTATTTAATTATTGAAATCTTAAAGTTGTGAGTGGCGCCATCTTGTCACCGTAAATAGCGCCGGGGAAACGCTTCAAAAATGACATTATGGGTCCCTCCTTGGCCCGTATGCAAAATTTGGGGAACATTGAATCGACCTGTGCCATGTCTTTTTCACTTGGAATATCAGGATTCATTTTATTTAATTATTGAAATCTTAAAGTTGTGAGTGGCGCCATCTTGTCACCGTAAATAGCGCCGGGGAAACGCTTCATAAATAACATTATGGGACCCTCCTTGACCCGTATGCCAAATTTGGGGAACATTGAATCGACCTGCGCCATGTCTTTTTCACTTGGAATATCAGGATTCATTTTATTTATTTATTGAAATCTTAAAGTTGTGAGTGGCGCCATCTTGTCACCGTAAATAGCGCCGGGGAAACGCTTCATAAATAACATTATGGGACCCTCCTTGACCCGTATGCCAAATTTGGGGAACATTGAATCGACCTGCGCCATGTCTTTTTCACTTGGAATATCAGGATTCATTTTATTTAATTATTGAAATCTTAAAGTTGTGAGTGGCGCCATCTTGTCACCGTAAATAGCGCCGGGGAAACGCTTCATAAATAACATTATCGGTCCCTCCTTGACCCGTATGCCAAATTTGGGAAACATTAAATTGACATGCGCCATGTCTTTTTCACTTGGAATATTAGGATTCATTTTATTTAATTATTTAAATCTTAAAGTTGTGAGTGGCGCCATCTTGTCACCGTAAATAGCGCCGGGGAAACGCTTCATAAATAACATTATGGGACCCTCCTTGACCCGTATGCCAAATTTGGGGAACATTGAATCGACCTGCGCCATGTCTTTTTCACTTGGAATATCAGGAATCATTTTTTTTAATTATTGAAATCTTAAAGTTGTGAGTGGCGCCATCTTGTCACCGTAAATAGCGCCGGAGAAACGCTTCATAAATAAAATTATTGGACCCTCCTCGACCCGTATGCAAAATTTGGGTAACATTGAATCGACCTGCGCCATGTCTTTTTCACTTGGAATATCAGGATTCATTTTATTTAATTATTGAAATCTTAAAGTTGTGAGTGGCGCCATCTTGTCACCGTAAATAGCGCCGGGGAAAGGCTTCATAAATAACATTATGGGACCCTCCTTGACCCGTATGCCAAATTTGGGGAACATTGAATCGACCTGCGCCATGTCTTTTTCACTTGGAATATCAGGATTCATTTTATTTAATTATTGAATTCTTAAAGTTGTGAGTGGCGCCATCTTGTCACCGTAAATAGCGCCGGGGAAACGCTTCATAAATGACATTATGGGTCCCTCCTTGGCATGTATGCAAAATTTGGGGAACATTGAATCGACCTGCGCCATTTTTTTTTCACTTGGAATATCAGGATTCATTTTATTTAATTATTGAAATCTTAAAGTTGTGAGTGGAGCCATCTTGTCACCATACATAGCGCCGGGGAAACGCTTCATAAATTACATTATGGGACCCTCCTTGACCCGTATACCAAATTTGGGGAACATTGAATCGACCTGCGCCATGTCTTTTTCACTTGGAATTTCAGGATTCATTTTATTTAATTATTGAAATCTTAAAAGTTGTGAGTGGCGCCATCTTGTCACCGTGAATAGCGCCGGGGAAACGCTTCATAAATAATATTATTGGTACCTCCTTGACCCGTATGCCAAATTTGGGGAACATTGAATCGACCTGCGCCATGTCTTTTACACTTGGAATATCAGGATTCATTTTATTTAATTATTGAAATCTTAAAGTTGTGAGTGGCGCCATCTTGTCACCGTAAATAGCGCCGGGGAAACGCTTCGTAAATAACGTCATGGGACCCTCCTTGACCCGTATGCCAAATTTGGGGAACATTGAATTGACCTGCGCCATGTCTTTTTCACTTGGAATATCAGGATTCATTTTATTTAATTATTGAAATCTTAAAGTTGTGAGTGGCGCCATCTTGTCACCGTAAATAGCGCCGGGGAAACGCTTCATAAATAACATTATTGGACCCGCCTTGACCTGTATGCAAAATTTGGGGAACATTGAATCGACCTGCGCCATGTCTTTTTCACTTGGAATATCAGGATTCATTTTATTTAATTATTGAAATCTTAAAGTTGTGAGTGGCGCCATCTTGTCACCGTAAATAGCGCCGGGGAAACGCTTCATAAATGACATTATGGGTCCCTCCTTGGCCCGTATGCCAAATTTGGGGAACATTGAATCGACCTGCGCCATGTCTTTTTCACTTGGAATATCAGGATTCATTTTATTTAATTATTGAAATCTTAAAGTTGTGAGTGGCGCCATCTTGTCACCGTAAATAGCGCCGGGGAAACGCTTCATAAATAACATTATCGGTCTCTCCTTGACCCGTATGCCAAATTTGGGAAACATTGAATTGACCTGGGCCATGTCTTTTTCACTTGGAATATTAGGATTCATTTTATTTAATTATTGAAATCTTAAAGTTGTGAGTGGCGCCATCTTGTCACCGTAAATAGCGCCGGGGAAACGCTTCATAAACGACATTATGGGTCCCTCCTTGGCCCGTTTGAAACATTTGGGGAACATTGAATCGACCTGCGCCACGTCTATTTCACTTGGAATATCAGGATTCATTTTATTTAATTATTTAAATCTTAAAGTTGTGAGTGGCGCCATCTTGTCACCGTAAATAGCGCCGGGGAAACACTTGATAAATGACATTATGGGACCCTCCTTGACCCGTATACCAAATTTGGTGAACATTGAATTGACCTGCACTTGTTTTTTTACCGCTTGTTTAAATTATATTTTGGTTTTTATTATTATTATAATTTCCTTTCACATATTATGGCACAAAATTCAGCTCGGTCATATTTGGAACATAATTTTGGAAATCTGACATGTTGACATAATTTACTACAAATTTAGGAAAAAATTTGAATAATGAACTGTGAATAGTGAATAAGTAACAAAGTTCACACACATAGTATGTATTGCGTCCTATACAGCAGTATGCATTGAGAACTATACCACAGTATGCATTGAAGCTGATTAGCACCAGTTCCTCTATGGTGATCCAAAGGTCATGGGTTTGATCTCTGACCATGCCAAGATTGAATTCTCAGGCCCGTGCCAAAAGGTGACCCCGTTTTCCTTATTAATCTGTGACTGGATGGATTGTCATGGCAAGGACCTGCAACATGACGCTTCATTGAGGCAGCACAAAATCTGCCAAAATCTGCCAAAATTAGGTCTCATCATGAAATGGCTGAAATAATGTTGAAAGTGATGTAAAACGCCAAACAAACAAGCAACTCTAAACCATGGTATGCCTTGAGTACAATACCACAGTATGCATTGAGTACAAGACCACAGTATGCAGTGAGTAATATACCACAGTATGCATTGAGTACAATACCACAGTATGCCTTGAGTACAATACCACAGTATGCATTGAGTACAAGACCACAGTATGCATTGAGTACAATACCACAGTATGCAGTGAGTAATATACCACAGTATGCATTGAGTATAATACCACAGTATGCATTGAGTATAATACCACAGTATGCATTGAGTAATATACCACGGTATGCATTGAGTACAATATCACAGTATGCATTGAGTATAAAGTACATACTATTGCAGGAAATAATCTTTATATTTCAATATAAATATGTGGCTCTGACTGATTATTGGCTTCAACACATCATGTCTACAAAACATTGAAATGATTTGAAATGTTCCACTCTTCAGAATTCCCCTCCTAGCACTGATTTCTAATGCTTAAGAAGCAAATTGTTAATAAAGAGAGCTGCAAGTATATTATTCATATCATCTTGACTGCCTTCATTCACTTAACAAATGGTGAAAAAAACTACACCTAAATGTAAATGTATATTGCTCTTGGTTATGAAGATATCTGTTGTCCACTTAAGTGTTTACTGGCAAAAACATCTTGATAATTGCTGAAGACCATTTGTTTTGCGGCATGGAAGTGTCACTTTCTCAGGACAAGTACCGGCATATTGTATTTATATATATATTGCTGTCTGCCTGCATTCTGGCAACCTGACTGCTGCGTCCCTGGATGTATTAACGTCATATCTACTGTAGATTTGCAAACATTAACAACAAATTTATTTCCTGGTTGAACTTCTACTATGAAATTGGAAACTTTAAAAAAAATACAAATATTGCAATATTATGTGTCATGTCTTTCATGTCTGAGATTCATGAATATTGGAAGAAAGTGTGGAGCTGCTTCATTGATAGATTAATCAAAGCCAGAGTTTTACAGTCAACAGTTCACTTGGCTGGAATATTGAACTGTATATATGATTTTCTGTGTGACATTTATGTGTATATGTGTGTGTGTGTGTGTGTGTATATATATATATATATATATATATACATGTATATATATATATATATATATATATATATATATATATATATATATATATATATATATATATATATATATATATATATATATATACATGTATATATATATATATATATATATATATATATATATATATATATATATATATATATATATATATATATATATATATATATATATATATATATATATATATATATATATATATATATATATATATATATATATATATATATATATATATATATATATATTTATATATATATATAGGATGCCACATAGGCCACAACATTCCATATATCGACATGCAAATTAACTGTAGTATAGCAGGGAAACTGGGAATGAAGCTGACTTTAGATAATTAATATTGAGGAAATTTGATCCTATTCTTATTTCTGCTGTTTTACAGCCGTATAAAAGGTAAGGTGTGATATTGAGATGGAGATTTACTCCTCTTTCCACGCCATTAGTCCCACACAACCAGTCAAACCCACACAATCCCATCAAAAGTTTGATTGTTAATATCTCTTATGCAGTTTTTCAGAACAACTTTTTGGTGAAGATATAAAATTTCTGGACAATAAGTGTCACACAACTTATGTCTGGTTAGACAATATAATGCTGATTCCTGTGTCACAGACGTGAATTTTTTAAATTCTGAAGTTAAGGTCCCACTTTCTAAGATGGCAAAGTAAATATATCAGAATTGCACCCCCCCCCCCCCCCCAAATAAATCCTACCTCAATATGTCATTCTCAACACAAATCCCAGCAAATCAGTGCAATGATTGGATAAGGTATGGTGACTAAGCCCCATGGCTGAGCTTAGGCTCCCTTAATGAGAGATGCGGAGGCAGGCTTCTTGGCAGATATCCCAGATCATAGCTAGGATCCCTTGGATTATGTAACATGTCTGAGATTATAGCCTGCAACAAGATGGAGAAGGCGCAGCCTGTTGCTTTTCTCATATATATGACATCAGGTCTTGTTTGAGGTAATAGGCAAGAGCATTTCTTTTTAAATATGAGATAATTGGCAAGTATAATTTTTTATAATTTTTTATACGATCAGAGGCAAAAGCAGATATTATTTATGAGAATATACATGTAAGCATCAACAAATTAAGATATATGATATCATGCAGGAGATGCAGGAAACAATTGGCAAGAGTAGATATTATCATGAGATCATAAGCCAAAGCACATCTCATTATGAAATCATAGGCAAGAGCAGATTTTATTATGAGAACATAGGCAAGAGAAGATTTTATTATGAGAACATAGGCAAGAGCAGATTTTATTATGAGAACATAGGCAAGAGCAGATTTTATTATGAGAACATAGGCAAGAGCAGATTTTATTATGAGAACATTGGCAAGAGCAGATTTTATTACGAGAACATAGGCAAGAGCAGATTTTGTATATGAGGTCACTGGTAAATGCAAATCTTTCATATGAGGTAATAGACAAGAGCTGGTTTTATATGAGGTCATAGGTAAGTGTAATTTTATTTTATTTTTTACAGATAATTGGCAAAACATTGAGATCCTATATGTGCAAATATGAGCATCGGCAGAATTAAGATATATGAGGTAATAAGCCAAAGTAGATCTTGTTATAAGATCATAGGCAAGAGGAGATGTTATTTTGAGATCATAGGCAGGAACAAATCTTATTATGAGATCATAGGCTAGGAGAGATCTCATGAGGTCATAAGCCAAAGCAGATCTTATTATGAGGTCATAAGCCAAAGAAGATCTTATCATGAGATAAAAAGTAAGAAGAGATTTTGCATATGAGGTCAATACCAAATGCAAATCTTACTGGTATATATGAGGTCAAAGGCAAGAACAAGTTTTATATGATAGACCATATACAAGAATACCTGAGTTGCTGTATTCAATTCTAGATCCAATGCTGCATATGTACTGCATAAACAGGACCACAGTCGAGTGTTGCAAATGTGTGAGATCATAACACCAATGCACAGGTACATAAATGATGTGTGTTTATCATTGGCAGCATATTTGACATGTGTGTGTCTCTGAATAACCTACATTTACACTCAAGAATATATAGAATGCTCGCTACATAATGCATAACACTACAGGCCTATATGTTGATCAATTGATGTTTGGTACAAATGTATCACAACCTATTCATTTCTAGGCACTTGTCTGTATATAAATTTTTATATTGCAAAACCCCCAGATATGAGCTCAAAAGAATATTTTTAAGCCTTTCTAAATTGTTATCAAATTTGCCATTTGGTAAATATTAATTGTGTCTTGATTGTTGATATGTCCTGAAACAAAGTCTATTATCCTTGCCCATTGCTGCATCACAGTTTTATGCAACTTTAATGTAATAATTAAGTTGTTCGTAGGCGTATAATGGCAGTGGATAAATTAATGAAGAGATTTATGTGGCAGTGTGGAGGTGTAAGGCTAGTTTGTATCATGGAAATGTGCATTATTCCATATATTGTGATCATATGTATGCCAGAAACCTTAATCAGAACTTCTCATTTCATCTGGTTAACCTAATGTGACCTAAAAAATTTGCAAATGGAAGGTTTTTGTAAGTGAACTCTGTACCTGTATGGAAGTACAATCGGAATATATTACAAATAATATAGCAATAGCTTTCATGCACCATAAGTGAAAACTAACTCATGACTTTTATGTTTCTAAACTGTATCATCTTGATTTTTCAAAATAACATTTTTATCATATTTTCATATTATAAGGCACTGTAAATGTCACAGCAGGTCCTAATCTTAGCATTCTTGATGTGTCAAATGTCAACACTTTGTACATGACAGTTTTATTTTGGCATCAATCTACAAATGTTAGAAAGCATATATATATATATATATATATATATATATATATATATATATATATATATATATATATATATATATATATATATATATATATATATATATATATATATATATATATATATATATATATATATATATATATATATATATATATATATATATATATATATTATTTTATTATTCATTGTGAACAAAACAACTTTATGATTGTGTGAATTGGCTCTTGTCAGTGTTTATCAGTGTTTTGATTGGATAATTACAGAAATCTCTAACCACATGATCACAGCTTATCTGAATACTGTTGCATTTGAATTTTTGTACCCTAGCATAAGGTTTTTAATCTAATCAATGATACAAAAAGGTTGTCAGAATCTTAAAAAGTACAATGCCCAATCTGAGCCTTTTAAATGCCTGAGAATACTGAAAGTAAAAGACATTGAATTTCTTTTTATCCAGGGAATGAAGTTCTGTTATGAGTACAAACATGAAAATCTTCCTCATTATTTTCAAAACATGATACTTGAATGTAATAGAGATATCCAGACATATGTTACAAGTGGATGAAATGTTTTCAGTCTCATGCAACCTTTAAATACATATGCTTGAAAATATATCAGATGTGCTCTGCCTCAAGTCATACCTCTGCCTGAGGACATTACAAAAATTAATGTTTCCATATCAAACATGTTTGTCCTTTCAATCAGTTTTTAATTTAATCATATGAATTACTTGAATAGTTGTTTTTTTATCATGTGCAGGGTGACAATTGTGCCAGCGACATGATTTTGTCTCAGAAAACGTCAGACTCCCTAATCATTTTGTGAATTACATCCTCACATTGTATCTACTTAGAATTGACATGTTGTATGAATTGGGTTGGATAAACACATTCTGAGTTTGGAGTTCTGAGGTCTCCAGACCTGCCTGTTGTTAAGTGTGAAGCATCTCCTCCAGTCTATTCCACTGTACTACACCACCTTTTGTTGAAACATGGGAGGGGTCCCCTTAGGAACTATACAGCTATCACAGACTAAGAATATTGTATTTGTGTGACAACACCCAGAGATGGGTCGTCTATCAGTTTTAGTGATAGCGTGTCATTTAGTGATTACATTTGTAGAAATAAATTGGAATCTCTGATATTAGGGTTTAAAATTTAAATGACATTCATGGTGATCTAGTTGATTTGTCCCAGCATGCACTAATCATGAATAATAGCAAAAAAGCTAATCAACACTTCCCCAAAGGACCAAGGTAATGTGGATTGTTAAATTGATAGGAAATGTGATATGTAAAATTGCTTTATTTTGTCTTTCAAACACGCAAATACATGTGCACCATCTTATCAAGCAAATTGTTGTTCAAATAAGTTTATAGACTTTGTATTCTCACAAAAACTTAATCTCATGGAATGTTAATTCCCAAATGAAAAAAAATAATGAAAAATCAATCCAATGCAAGTATTCTATATTGGTTGGTGATATATTAATATATATGTTTTAAGTATACATTTTTATCTCACCTTTGTACCAGCGCCGAGGTCTCATTGCCTTGTCATTCTCTTAGCGTCCTCTGTCTCCCAACAAAGCAGCATGGCCGTGTTTTGGCTGTCACACATGACTGACCCATTGCCATTGTCATACCTGACTGCACCTGCTGGCCCATGTCATTATCACTGGGGGTGCAAGGTGGTGGCAGGACAGTTCATTATCAGAGATTTTAAACATGAGTTTTCCAACATCATTTACAATTCTGATACTTAGCCAATAAGATTCCAGGCTTGTGTGTGATCTATGTGTTATCTATTTTCTGATCAAATAAAACCAATATTTACTGACTTGTAGAGAGAACGGCAGCTGGTTTGAGATCATACCACCAGGGGGCATTTGATATTGGTCACTATGTCCTTTCTACACCTACATCTACACTGCCTGATAATAGGGTAATAATAACTCTTAATACATGTAATGATATCTATTCTGTCTTTTGCAAACTTAGAAATTGATTGAACAGCACACCTGTTAAGATAGCAATCATGCCACGATTACCACCCAATTATACATATCAATGAGTCTTACTGTGCTAATTATAATGATCATGGCATGTTGAAAACATGTTTTGAAAATTACATTTATTATAACGATACTTAACTTCTGAAATATGGTGTATTATCAATTTTAATCCCAATATGTAAGTAATGCACTTATATTAATTCTGATGTATAGTGTCTCTTTTTGACATTAGCAGAAAAAAAGAACAATTTATGAACTCAAAGATGAACTCTTAAAGACAGTGAGAGGTCAAGTGATATAAATATTCATGACCTAACATAATAGTCTTAGGTTTTAAATATCTGTCTTGATTGAATAATTTCAGAAAATTTAATTAATACAAACTTTCCATACAGGTGAGTAACCGTTTCATGTTTTTTACTTTAAGCCCGCAATATACCTGACAAAAAGAGGAAAGTCTCAGGTCAGGGTACCAGTGGCAGAGATTTAAAAAATGAGCTAGCATCATATTGAGAATGCTTGCTTGCTGAGATTAGTGCAAAGATTATAGTGGGGTGTGTTGTCACTTTCACATGTTTAAAGTCAGATGGAAAGTAGTCCAGTAGGATGTTAGTTTCATAGGGCCATGTTTTATTCTCCCTAAGACAGAAAAAAAAATGAAAAATATGTATAAAGGAATTATTTTACATATACATTTATCTAAATTGACATTCCTCATGGACAGAATACTGTCCTTGTTGTTTACAAAGCCTGAACACTATATTGATGATGATTTGTAACATTATTTCAACATTATTTCAGTTATTTCGTGATGAGACCTACTTGTAGCAGATATAGTGCTGCCTCACTGAATTGTCATGACGCAGATCCTTGACATGTCACAGATTTACAAGGACAACGGGTTAACCCTTCAGGCACGGGCCTCAGCTCATATGGGAAATTGTATCATGAGTTCAATCCCAGCACGGCTGGGGTTCGAACCCACGACCTTTGGATCACCACAGAGGAACTGGTGATAATAAGCTGGCACTCTAACCAACTGCGCCACGGCCCGTGGCCTTGATGATGATAATAACATGATATAATATCATAGACAGTGTCCTTCACAGCAAAAGACATGCTCTCTGGTCTGACCCAGGAGTTGTATAAAATGATATTATATGATAGTTTTTATTTGTGTTTTCTTAAAACTTGTGAATAGTGAAAGAAAATTAGAAAGTTATGAATAGATCTGATCTATGGATGGAGATCAGTGCACAGATCACCTTAATCATTTGCTTTCATGGGTCTTTTAGATTATATAGATTTATTAATTTGTACGTTTCTGTGGAATTGCATACCTGAATAGTCACAGATTGATGATTTTTATTTGAGTGGGAGAAGGATCATATAGCTCAGCAAGTTGTCAATTTATTTCAGATTTAATTCTGCCTCCGCAGGTAACCAGTAATTTGCTACTTAATAGTCTGTGAACCTGTGCTGATTGAAACCAGATCTGTCCTTTAATCCAATTACTTCAGTCTAAGTCACTGTCCGTGACAAACTGTATCACTATATTTTGAGTGGATATGTATATTTGTAATGTTTGGCATGTGCAGAAAATAGCTTACATATTTAGGAATTAAAAAAAACTCTCATTCAAAGAGTAAAATTTATCTTTTTTATATCATATATACAAATATTGCAAGATCATGGATGTCTTTGAAAAAGAAAAATAACTCAGTTTCAGAAGCTTGTTTTGGTTATCCCCTGATGGGGTAGGATTACCAGCTAACAGTATACTTCCCATGGGAATGTATGCAAATTTGGTATCAAATTACAGTCAATCTATTAACAGGACAATTTACAATATTCATCAAAAGGTGTTCTCTGCACTTTTTAATTGATTATGTTTAGATTATTTTCTGTCAATTTCAATTTTTGTGGCTGGTTCTTTTACATGTAGAAGTCATCATGATGTTACAGATTGCAGACCCAATCATAAATGTGTAGAAACAAACAAAATTTCCTTGCTTTTGATTTTATATTTGTGGCTCATGGTAGTTTTAAATATGACTATAATCTTAGGATAGGTTTTTATTGGGGTTATAAGTCATTTTTAACATTAGTTCAGTCACATCATGATGAGACCAACTTGCAATATATATAGTGATGCCTAACTGAATTGTCATTTTGCAGGACCTTGACATCACAACTCACCCAGTAACAGGTTTATAGGGACAACAGATAAACCCTTCTGCCACAGGCCTCAGCCGACAAATCAAACCCATGACCTTTGAAACACCATAGAGGAACTACTGCAAATAAGTTTGCACTCAAACCAACTGCACCACAGAACATGATGTATGACTCTTGTCCCCAATATAATCACTAAGTATGAATCTAATCACTACGTATGACTCTTCTCTGCAATATAATCGCTAAGTATGAATCTTGTCCCCAATGTAATTGCTAAGTATGACTCTTGTCCCCAATAAAATCACTAAGTATGACTCTTGTCCCCAGTGTAGTTGCTAAGTATGACTCTTGCCCCCAATATAGTTGCTAAGTATGACTCTTGTCCCCAATATAATCACTACGTATGACTCTTCTCTGCAATATAATCGCTAAGTATGAATCTTGTCCCCAATGTAATTGCTAAGTATGACTCTTGTCCCCAATATAATCACTAAGTATGACTCTTGTCCCCAGTGTAGTTGCTAAGTATGACTCTTGCCCCCAATATAGTTGCTAAGTATGACTCTTGTCCCCAATATAATCACTAAGTATGACTCTTCTCTGCAATATAATCACTAAGTATGACTCTTCTCTGCAATATAATCACTAAGTATGACTCTTCTCTGCAATATAATCACTAAGTATGACTCTTGTCCCCAGTGTAGTTGCTAAGTATGACTCTTGTCCCCAATATAGTTGCTAAATGTGACTCTTCCCCCAATATAATCACTATGTATGCAAGTGTTTCCTTTTTCCATTCTACTCTAATCAAAGACCTTTTTTGATCATATGTAGTCTCTTGTGTCTCACAAAAACTGTTGTTCTATGAATGTTCCATTAAACAAATTGGCATTTTATCATTCCAATTGTGCAATTTTCAAAGAACTCTGTATTGATTCTTTAAATACCTGAGAAGTAATGCAAAAGCATTGGTCAGAATGTTTGGAGAAAGTCTCAAACCACACCAAATAAAAAAATCACATTTTAAACTGTCATAATAAACAATAGTGCCTGAATGTTGTCATGACAACAACAATAGCAGTTGCTAACTGGTTTAAAATTGAGCATGACAGCTTGATATGTGATCAGGTGATGACGTTGTGGTATAATTCCACTCTATTCCTTTCCGTCAGCAGCGACAGGTTGGCAGAGATACCCACACTAGACTCAAGACTGGCCTTGCACAGACCTCTAATAATAAAAGTGTCAGCTCACTTCGAGGCCTATCTGTCTAGCCACATTAAAACTTTCAAAGACAAAAGGTTTTTGTAATGTCATATGCCATTATGATGATCAAGGAATCTAGGTTTCATGTCCACAATGCCTGATCCAATCAGAAGACAGCGGTAGGTTGAGTATGATGCATGCATATTTAGCTAAATATCATCAGGTTCTATGCCTAGCTTATATGCCATACCATAAGGTTATCTCTAACCCAATTACCAGACTCATATAAACATACTGTTTCTGATAGCTCAACTCAATAACGCTTTGATATGATGAGGGCTTTAAAGGTTTGAAAATGATATTCATCAATGAAGTCAAATTTCTAATAAAAATTTCCAAGAATTTTTTTTATCAAAATTACCTATAATTTTTTAAAATAAAAATATATTAATTAATATTTAATGCAAGAAACCAATCAAATACAAGAATCAAAAGTTTTAAACAAATCTTTCTTATTTGTTATATTAATCTTTTTGTCGTGTGTTTTGATTGACATTCAAAGATGATACTTTCATAAATCTTGTATACAGTGTTGACATCTAGATGCTTCTCACTATGTTTTATTATCAACACCTCTGCTGGACAAAAAGCAATCTCACAACTTATTGTGAAAAGCGAAGGTTTGAGGGATGGCATGTGGTGCAGAGAGTAAGAGAGAGAGGGAAGGTTTGAGGGATGGCATGTGGTGCAGAGAGGGAGAGGAGGGAAGGTTTGAGGGATGGCATGTGGTGCAGAGAGGGAGAGGGGGGAAGGTTTGAGGGATGGCATGTGGTGCAGAGAGGGAGGAAGGAAGGTTTGAGGGATATCCTATGGTGCATTGAGAGAGGAGGGAAGGTTTGAGGGATATCCTATGGTGCATTGAGAGAGGAGGGAAGGTTTGAGGGATATCCTATGGTGCATTGAGAGAGGAGGGAAGGTTTGAGGGATATCCTATGGTGCATTGAGAGAGGAGGGAAGGTTTGAGCGATATTCTATGGTGCATTGAGAGAGGAGGGAAGGTTTGAGGGATATCCTATGGTGCATTGAGAGAGGAGGGAAGGTTTGAGGGATATCCTATGGTGCATTGAGAGAGGAGGGAAGGTTTGAGGGATATCCTATGGTGCATTGAGAGAGGAGGGAAGGTTTGAGGGATATCCTATGGTGCATTGAGAGAGGAGGAAAGGTTTGAGGGATATCCTATGGTGCATTGAGAGAGAAGGGAAGGTTTGAGAGATATCCTATGGTGCATTGAGAGAGGAGGGAAGGTTTGAGGGATATCCTATGGTGCATTGAGAGAGGAGGGAAGGTTTGAGAGATATCCTATGGTGCATTGAGAGAGGAGGGAAGGTTTGAGAGATATCCTATGGTGCATTGAGAGAGGAGGGAAGGTTTGAGAGATATCCTATGGTGCATTGAGAGAGGAGGGAAGGTTTGAGAGATATCCTATGGTGCATTGAGAGAGGAGGGAAGGTTTGAGGGATATCCTATGGTGCATTGAGAGAGGAGGGAAGGTTTGAGAGATATCCTATGGTGCATTGAGAGAGGAGGGAAGGTTTGAGGGATATCCTATGGTGCATTGAGAGAGGAGGGAAGGTTTGAGGGATATCCTATGAATCATTGAGAGAGGAGGGAAGGTTTGAGGGATATCCTATGGTGCATTGAGAGAGGAGGGAAGGTTTGAGAGATATCCTATGGTGCATTGAGAGAGGAGGGAAGGTTTGAGGGATATCCTATGGTGCATTGAGAGAGGAGGGAAGGTTTGAGGGATATCCTATGAATCATTGAGAGAGGAGGGAAGGTTTGAGGGATATCCTATGGTGCATTGAGAGAGGAGGGAAGGTTTGAGAGATATCCTATGGTGCATTGAGAGAGGAGGGAAGGTTTGAGAGATATCCTATGGTGCATTGAGAGAGGAGGGAAGGTTTGAGAGATATCCTATGGTGCATTGAGAGAGGAGGGAAGGTTTGAGAGATATCCTATGGTGCATTGAGAGAGGAGGGAAGGTTTGAGGGATATCCTATGGTGCATTGAGAGAGGAGGGAAGGTTTGAGGGATATCCTATGGTGCATTGAGAGAGGAGGGAAGGTTTGAGAGATATCCTATGGTGCATTGAGAGAGGAGGGAAGGTTTGAGAGATATCCTATGGTGCATTGAGAGAGGAGGGAAGGTTTGAGAGATATCCTATGGTGCATTGAGAGAGGAGGGAAGGTTTGAGGGATATCCTATGGTGCATTGAGAGAGGAGGGAAGGTTTGAGAGATATCCTATGGTGCATTGAGAGAGGAGGGAAGGTTTGAGAGATATCCTATGGTGCATTGAGAGAGGAGGGAAGGTTTGAGGGATATCCTATGGTGCATTGAGAGAGGAGGGAAGGTTTGAGAGATATCCTATGGTGCATTGAGAGAGGAGGGAAGGTTTGAGGGATATCCTATGGTGCATTGAGAGAGGAGGGAAGGTTTGAGGGATATCCTATGAATCATTGAGAGAGGAGGGAAGGTTTGAGGGATATCCTATGGTGCATTGAGAGAGGAGGGAAGGTTTGAGAGATATCCTATGGTGCATTGAGAGAGGAGGGAAGGTTTGAGAGATATCCTATGGTGCATTGAGAGAGGAGGGAAGGTTTGAGAGATATCCTATGGTGCATTGAGAGAGGAGGGAAGGTTTGAGAGATATCCTATGGTGCATTGAGAGAGGAGGGAAGGTTTGAGGGATATCCTATGGTGCATTGAGAGAGGAGGGAAGGTTTGAGGGATATCCTATGGTGCATTGAGAGAGGAGGGAAGGTTTGAGAGATATCCTATGGTGCATTGAGAGAGGAGGGAAGGTTTGAGAGATATCCTATGGTGCATTGAGAGAGGAGGGAAGGTTTGAGGGATATCCTATGGTGCATTGAGAGAGGAGGGAAGGTTTGAGAGATATCCTATGGTGCATTGAGAGAGGAGGGAAGGTTTGAGAGATATCCTATGGTGCATTGAGAGAGGAGGGAAGGTTTGAGGGATATCCTATGGTGCATTGAGAGAGGAGGGAAGGTTTGAGAGATATCCTATGGTGCATTGAGAGAGGAGGGAAGGTTTGAGGGATATCCTATGGTGCATTGAGAGAGGAGGGAAGGTTTGAGGGATATCCTATGGTGCATTGAGAGAGGAGGGAAGGTTTGAGGGATATCCTATGGTGCATTGAGAGAGGAGGGAAGGTTTGAGGGATATCCTATGGTGCATTGAGAGAGGAGGGAAGGTTTGGGGGATATCCTATGGTGCATTGAGAGAGGAGGGAAGGTTTGAGACATGTCAGTTGGTGTAATGTCATGCAGTGCTATATGGGATAATAGAAAATGACCCCAAAAAACAAAGGAATACAATGAAATATGCCCTTTAAAATATAATTGTTATAATGTCAATTTTTTTAAACTTAAAAAACATTCATTGAATAGTTTCTGAGAAACGAAGGATGCATGCCCTAAATTGTAAAGGGATAAGGCCTTTAGTTGAAATTTTTTGCTTAACAACAGGGAGATGAACTGTAGCAATTCATCAATTAGAACAAATCATTATTATGACATGTAAATATTTAACAAAAGGTTGTGAGTAAAAGGGAGCATTATTCTTTGTAAACCTGTGGTATTCAGCATCAGAGGTTGGTAGTTTTTTCCTGGTAACTGATATCATTTGAGTTTATCATATTACAACATCACAATTACACCTGTCTCCAATTAAAAAAACTCCATTCTTCTTAATAGTGCATTTCCAACTAATAAACACAGTGACTCATACTCCATCACATTTTGGTACACTTAAGGATAACTTGTAAAGTTGATACAATCATGAAAAACAACTCAATTAACAAACGTTTTTTTTCCCAATAATGTTTGTTTAACTTAATTCTGGAGAATTTTGTTTCCATTTTACAAAAGATAGCACTCGTTAAGTGATGCATTTTGATATTGTAAAGTGAACATTAATTGTTTAAAGTGATCTAAGAGTCAAATCAATAATTAATATTATAGTTTATATACACAAGTCACTCTATAGTTTATCGCTATTGGGCTGTGAATAGTCAATATACTTTATCTAAACTGCCTGGTCTACACATTCATCTATCACTAATATCTTGCTCATATTTTCTTTAGTAGTTTTAGAGATAAGTAAACAATTATTAAACAATTATTAGAAATGATTATAAGCACAAGTTACTTGGCAACTCAGCTAATTTGCTGTAATCTGATATTGAATGTTTTGAAGATCAATTAAGTGGGATCACTGGACTTGGCCACCTCACTCACCTGATCTGGGGCGGGACGTGGGGCGTCTTAGGCGTATGTGCCCCATCCTGAGTCACATGACGATTCAGCGAGGAAAGCGTATTTTTCACAGCATGTCAGTAAATGTCATGTTAGTGATGCATGCATGTACTGCAGAGTATCATGGCACACATCATTTCTGCATGACTAGTCCGCTGCCACCACACACACACACACACACACACACACAGTGCACTCTGGCATTTGACTGTTGTACATCTCATGGGAAAACGGCCCATTGAAGCTGGTGCAGAGAGTTTTTTCCTAGCAAACCCAACTCAATTCAAATGGTCATGAGACATTTTCTTGGTGCTACATTTTCTTTTGTGGATGCAGTAGGTGCATTCATCACACCCCATTGTGACACAATAAGTGTATTCAGCACACCCCATTGTGACACAATAAGTGTATTCAGCACACCCCATTGTGACACAATAAATGTATTCATCACACCCCATTGTGACACAATAAGTGTATTCATCACACCCCATTGTGACACAATAAGTGTATTCAGCACACCCCATTGTGACACAATAAATGTATTCATCACACCCCATTGTGACACAATAAGTGTATTCAGCACACCCCATTGTGACACAATAAGTGCATTCATCAAACCCATTGTGACACAATAAATGTATTCATCACACCCCATTGTGACACAATATGTGCCTTCATCACACCCCATTGTGACACAATAAGTGCATTCATCACACCCATTGTGACACAATAAGTGCATTCATCACACCCCATTGTGACACAATAAGTGCATTCATCAAACCCATTGTGACACAATAAGTGTATTCATCAAACCCATTGTGACACAATAAGTGTATTCATCACACCCCATTGTGACACAATAAGTGCCTTCATCACACCCCATTGTGACACAATAAGTGCATTCATCACACCCATTGTGACACAATAAGTGTATTTATCACACACCATTGTAACACAATAAGTGTATTTGTCACACCCCTTTGTGATACAACAATAAGTGTATTCATCACACCCCATTTTAACACAATAATTATATTCGTCACACCCCATTGTGACACAATAAATGCAGACATCACACCAGATTATGATACAATAATTGCATTAATTTTGACACAATGAGTGCATTCTTCATTTTTGATTGAGAAAGATTGGTGCACTCACTGCTCCATATTTTGCCAGTGCCACGGTTAATACAATCGCAGGGAAACATACACAAATGGCTGTGACACACAATGGTGTAGAGTATCTGATATCACGACCTTGTGATCCATACAATCTTTGTGTATAACCATATCCTATGACTACTGCTACATGAGACACCAAACACCCTGCCACTGCCAGCATGCAGGCCAGGCACTAGGCGATATCATTTCTTAGAATGCTCACATCATCAATAATTATGGATGGACATCAATATTAATATGATTGTTCTTGGAAATAAATTTTATAACTTTTGTTATTTCCATTTCAACATGCCAAATGCATATTCAGTTGCTATGGAAGATCATAAAATACAGATGTCAAAATATAAAGACTTGTCACAGAATTAGTCAATTGTCACCGAGGAATAATTCCAAATAAAGGTCAGGATTTCACTCGTACCGTTATTGCATGACACATATTTGGCAATTGACATCACAAATCAAAAACTACATGACATGTTTTGCTATTTAGAGAAAATCATCACATTTTGGACTCCCATTCATAGATGGCTTGGGGGGGGGGGGGGGGGGGTATTCATGGAGTTACCATTTAAATATAGCCCAAAATTGTAATCCCCAGAGTTTGGCCTCTCAAAGTCTGGTGGTTTCTTTGTTTAAAAACATGTCATGTTTGTCAACTGCCATCATACAGACCAGGCCAGTTATCAATATTTTTCATCCTAGTAACTAGCACCATTGTCTGATGGCGAGAGCTTGTTAAAAAAGACACTTTAGGGTTAAAAAATCTCTTAATTTATAGTTTAGGAAAACAATAATGTGGCATGAATGAAATAAAATTATAGAAGTGTAATTAATTCTGATATGGCCTTAATGATCCTGAACAAATACGGATTAATCAATAAATGTGAAATGATCATAATTACGGGTAATAATTTAAAAATTGTGTCAACTGGGAGGTTAATTAGATTGAGAAAACACAGGATGCAGTACTCTTGATGGCGGTCCATTGCAGTTTGCTGGATGTGAATGATCTATTGTCCCCAGCCATGACACCACTCAGCAGGTGCTAATGCCAACATGCACGCAAACCTCAACACCAACTTGCAATTTGTATAAATGATTAAACATCTGGAATACGTCTTAAGTAATAAGTTGGCTGTGTGACTAAGTGCTGCTTAATTGCATGAGGATTGAATTCCTGGAAAACTGGATTACTCTTTCAGGACAGGTCAGTGACAAATAAATTCAAGGCAATTCATAATAAATGAAGATGTCAGAAAACTAGTGGGTATTGAAAGAAATGTAGGGAGATGCCAGAAAGATTAGAGGGCATTTTGAAAGAATTAAATGAAGATGCCAGCAAGAGGAGAGGGTGTGTTGAGAGAAATAAATGAAGATGCCAGAAAGAGTAGAGGGGTTGTTGAAAGAAATAAATGAAGCTGCCAGAAAGAGTAGATGATGTGTTGAGAGAAATAGATGAAGATGCCAGAAAGTTGAGAGGGTGTGATGATAAAAAAATCTGAATGAGTAGAGAGTGTGTTGAATGAAATAGATGAAGATTTCAGAAAGAGGAGAGGTTGTTCTGAACAAAATAGAAGTAGATATCAGAAAGATTAGAAGGTGAGTTGAAAGAATTAGTTAGAGATGTCAGAAAGAGTAGAGGGTGTATTGAAGCTGATATTTGAAGACATCAGAAAGGTTATCACTCAGTCTTCAATGATGGAGTTTTCAGTGTGACAATGTGTTATTTAACTTGGGTGCTACTTCAGGATAAACATAAAAAGACAGTCTTGCATACAGTTTTAATTTCAAATGTAAGGTAGCAATATTTTAATCAAGTTTGGTTAATGGGTGAAATTGTTTACTATTCAAAATAAATTTTCAAATCAAACAGCAAACAAACAGACCAACACTATGTGATAAAAACATTTGAGGTAAAATATACTAGAATGGCAGATATTCATAAATTTTACATATATATATATATATGAATATATATATATATATATATTTATATATATATATATATATATATATATATATATATATATATATATATATATATATATATATATATATATATATATTTATATATATATATATATATATATATATATATATATATATATATATATACACATGTATATTCATATTTGTGAATAACACAATGAATGATTGAGCCTGCATGATGCAGAGCTAAAGCTCTCTTTGCCAAAAAGGTAAATCCTGCCCAGAAATATAATGGTTTTTGTACATTTGTACCCATTGGTAATTGCATTTCATTGATGGCAGATACACTGGTGCCACCTGGTGAATACAGCCATTTTCACATTTGATCAAATTACAGAATTTGCTGTTGCAAAATCAAATTATAGAATAATGCTTCTGGAAATTTCTTGGTATTTGATCCCATTATTGCAATCAAATGCAAATAGAATTGGACGTCTCATTTTGAAACTGCCTTTTATTGATGTCTAAGGATATGAGCTCAACCATGGTGATTTGCAATTTGAGGGGGAATGAAACTAATAAATCTTTGCACTGACCTTGATCAGAACTGCTGCCGCTGTCTGACTTGTGAAGGCGAGGAATGGAGCGTAGAGGAGAGTGCCACTTGGGTGAGTGAATCCCCTCAGTCCGGTATGATGATGTCATCACAAAGTCAAGGTCACCGCAGTGACACCACCTGGGTCTTCGAGACAAGGTCAAGGTCATAATATTGACCCATTTTACTCATGATGACAAGCTTGCTGTGTTGACATCATGAATATATAGCTATTATGACATCATTAAAGTCACCATTGTCACATCATAAAAGTAGTGACATCACAGATATTATCCTTTATGTGTTTTCTCTGCATAGTAAGGTGCATGACTTCATTTCGACTCCTTGATCACAAGGACAGGGTTGTAAACTGTCTTGTCACACTACCGTCCATATTTACAGATTCATTTTGTGTTCCATCATCTTTTTGATTTTCTGCTTTGACATCTCAATCTGCAACAAATAAATTATGCATCATCAAATAATATTTTACAAAACTCTTGTGTGTTGCTCACGATAAATGCAATAATTTCATTTGAGTAGGTAGGGGAAAAAAGAGAGGAAAAGATTGGTAGATAAAAGAGCTATGTAAAAAGATAAGATTGGGTCTCAATCGGTTTTGGCTCGATTTTGTTAACAAAAAGAACAATTGAACTGCAGGAATAGGGAAGATGTTTTCAATAAGCAACTAAGGTGAGGATAAATGTTGCACAATATCTTTGAAAGGTTCCTTTGTTTACGACATATTCCCCTTTGCTTGAAACATTTTAACATACCAGCATTGCCTGCTTGAGCGATGAGAATTTGTTTATTTTCATCACCTTTAAAAATACAGATTGCGACAGCTGAAATATGGATTTTTTTAAGCAATTGATGTATGATGTTCCACACAAAATTAACACTCAGTGTTATCTTGAATACAGAAAATGCAGGTGCCAAGAATCAACATTTTCTTTGCTGAGCTGCAGTTACATTTCTGTGAGTAAATTTCAAATAAATCATAAGTCTTATTATTATGAAAATCTTCATCTAATATTTGAAATGTCATTAAACCGACACTATATTTGTTTAAGAGAAATTTTCTAAAGATCAGTCCTTCCTTCTTTCGGTGATGGAGAATACAAACATTTTGATTGACCGACATTGATTGAATTGTAATTATTCCAACAGACCTGCACTGGTAGATTTATGATTATTCTAACTGACCTGCACTGAGAGAGTTATAATTATTCTAACTGACCTGCACTGACTGAGTTGTAACTATTATAATTGACTTCGATTTACTGGTAGATTTATGATTATTCTAACTAACCTGCACTGGTTGAATTATAATTATTCTCACTGGCCTACACTGATTGGGTTATAACTAATCAACTATGACCTGCAGTGATACAGTTATAATTATTCTAACTGAGCTGCAGTGATAGAGTTATAATTATTCTTACTGACCTGCACTGATAGGGTTATAATTATTCTTACTGACCTGCACTGATAGGGTTAAAACTATTCTAACTGGCCTGCACTGATAGGGTTAAAACTATTCTAACTGGCCTACACTGATAGGGTTATAATTATTTTACTCACCTGCACTGATAGGGTTATAACTATTCCAACTGACCTGCACTGATAGGGTTATAATTATGTTTACTGACTTGCACTGATAGGGTTATAATTATTCTAACTGACCTGCACTGATAAGGTTAAAACTATTCTAACTGACTTGCACTGATAGGGTTATAACTATCCCAACTGACCTGCACTGATAGGGTTAAAACTATTCTAACTGACTGTGACTGATAGAGTTATAATTATTCTAACTGACAGGGTTATAACTATTCCAATTTACCTGCACTGATAGGGTTATAACTATCCCAATTGACCTGCACTGATAGGGTTATAATTATTTTACTGACCTGCACTGATAGGGTTATAATTATTCTAGCTGACTGCGACTGATAGAGTTATAATTATTCTAACTGACAGGGTTATAACTATCCCAATTGACCTGCACTGATAAGGTTATAACTATTCCAATTGACCTGCACTGATAGGGTTATAACTATCCCAATTGACCTGCACTGATAAGGTTATAACTATCCCAACTGACCTGCACTGATAGGGTTATAACTATCCCAACTGACCTGCACTGATAGGGTTATAACTATCCCAACTGACCTGCACTGATAGGGTTATAACTATTCTAACTAAGCTGACAGAGAGAGTGAGAAGCAACCTAAACGACCTTACACGTTTATAACCATTCTGTCTGACCAAATAGAGTGATAAACCAGCAAGGTGATAATATGAGAGGGATAATTACTAGTTTGCAAGTTAGGAGCAGATATGTGTGTATTCATGACAGGCTGAGGTAAATGTCAGCATCAGGGAGAAGGCCAATATTTCACCATTTGTGTGCTAATTCAAGTGGAGGTTACATTTCAGGTAAGTGTGTGTCACACACTAGTCCACATATTGTTGGATGTGGAAATATATATATAATGGTAGCGATGAATAAGGTTGTGAGACAAAACACAAATACTCTCTTTTTTCCTCATATTCTGTGTGTGACGGCAACGAATATGAACAGTAAACTCCAATTTTAAACTATGACACCATTTTCACTCAACCCATTTTTTTGATGATATGTTTTAGATGTACTTCTCAGTAAATATATCAACATAACATTAGGATTAAAATTGTAAATTAATATTTTTGGTTAGAGTGGTAAATGTCCCTTTTGGTACAATAAAGCTATATCAGATACAATGACCAAAGGTTATGGTTTATTCTGTAAAGCCTTGCAAATAGTAATGGAATACACTACCCCTGGTGAGGTTTAGAATTCATAAAACCTGTTATTTGAGTCACTCATTAGAAAGTATTTTTATCTCTATTTGTAGGTTAATCGATAAACAAGTATATCATTTAGTTGGTTATGTTTATGCTATGGTTTATTCTGATTGACATGTGATAAAAGATCTAGAGGTGTGGAAAGCAATACCGTGTTGAATATAACAGGCTCAGTCCTTCAATTTACATACATCACACCTCCTGATTTATCTGTCTGTTTACCAATCTTATATCATCATAAATCTCGTGATGTATAGAGCCCAACTGATCTGCATCCCTAGAACTACAACTTGTATGGCATGTCTGATCAGCGAACTGATAAATGATATACCACAAAAATAGACCTATCAGTGCTGCAATACTGAACAAGAATGAATAATGTCACCTGATGGGCTGTTATAAGGGTAAGGATTAGCTTACTTGACATTGTTACACAACCAGACAATAAGGTTCAGCTGGCCTGTTAGTCTTACAGTACAAGACATGAATGTTCATTTGGCTTGTTTGTGTTCCACAACATGCCATGGATTAAGTTCATCTGCCACTGTTGCAGTGCTGGACATGAAGGTTAAGCTGACCTGTAAGTGTTGTAATACTAGAGATAAATATTCAGCTGACCTGTAAGTGTTATTATACTAGATATAAATATTCAGCTGGCCTGTAAGTGCTACAATACTAGACATGAATGTTCTGCTGGCCTGTAAGTGCTACAATACTAGACATGAATGTTCAGCTGGCCTGTCAGTGCTACAATACTAGACATGAATGTTCAGCTGGTCTGTCAGTGCTACAATACTAGACATGAATGTTCTGCTGAACTCTAAGTGCTACAATACTAGACATGAATGTTCTGCTGAACTCTAAGTGCTATAATACTAGACATGAATGTTCTGCTGGCCTGTAAGTGCGACAATACTAGACATGAATGTTCAGCTGGCCTGTCAGTGCTACAATACTAGACATGAATGTTCAGCTGGCCTGTAAATGCTATAATACTAGAGATGAATGTTCTGCTGGCCTGTAAGTGCTACAATACTAGACATGAATGTTCAGCTGGCCTGTCAGTGCTACAATACTAGACATGAATGTTCTGCTGAACTCTAAGTGCTACAATACTAGACATGAATGTTCTGCTGAACTCTAAGTGCTATAATACTAGACATGAATGTTCTGCTGGCCTGTAAGTGCGACAATACTAGACATGAATGTTCAGCTGGCCTGTCAGTGCTACAATACTAGACATGAATGTTCTGCTGAACTCTAAGTGCTATAATACTACAATGTGAGATTTGACCTATAATAAGTTGTTTTTATGAGAATTTGTCAGGATGTTAGGATACTACATAGAGTACAATCATTGCAATCAGGTGAGTAATTGATGAGAGTTCACTGATTGGCTGATCAAAGGGTGGAGGTATGTTAACCTATCACTGTTATGATGTCTCTGTGATCTTGGAAATAGGTGAGTTGGTGGAGGTGTGACCTATTATTACGAGCCTGGTAGACGGTTGGATGCAAGCCAGAATGGATGCAGCCAGTTCTGTCTGCAGGTGTATATCATGAATACTCAGAATATTGCATAAACTTGGCTTCACTTCCACGAATGTTTACAAATGTTGTGCATTCATTTAAAGCATTTGTTTGCAACAATGCAATGATAAGTAAAGGGTATCTCACCTGGAAGCAGCCAAAAGAGAGTGAGAGAGAGAGAGCCATGTGCTCGGCTGCATGCTTGCTACACTTCTGTACCTCATTCTGCTAAACTCTAACCTGGCATAGGTGAACTATGGGCCAATGTCTGCCCATGGTCTGGCCATGTGGGATATGTGGTGTGCCTGTGTGTTACAGCCCAAGTGCAGGATTTGCAATGTTGTATTATTGAAGGTTTTGTTAAAAGGGATGTTGCAGCAGTTTAAGGTGCATATTTAATTTTGGTATTATTATGGAGTGGGTTGAAGCAAGCTCTGCTGTTTGGTATTATTATGGAGTGTATTGAAGCAATCACTGCTGTTTGGTATTATCATGAAGTGTGTTGAAGCAAGCTTTGCTCTTTGATATTGTCATGAAGTGTGTTGAAGCAAGCTTTGCTCTTTGATATTGTCATGAAGTGTGTTGAAGCAAGCTTTGCTGTTTGATATTATTATTATGGGGTGTGTTGAAGCAAGCTTTGCTGTTTGATAATATTATTATGGGGTGTGTTGAAGCAAGCTTTGCTGTTTGATAATATTATTATGGGGTGTGTTGAAGCAAGCTTTGCTCTTTGATATTATCATGAAGTGTGTTGAAGCAAGCTTTGCTCTTTGATATTATCATGAAGTGTGTTGAAGCAAGCTGTGGTGTTTGATATTATTATGGAGTGTATTGAAGCAATCACTGCTGTTTGGTATTATTAAGGGGTGCGTTGAAGCAAGCTTTGCTGTTTGGTATTATTATTATTATTATTGTGGGTTGTGTTGAAGTTCCAGTGTTTGTCATTATTTTGGGGTGTTCTATTTTTAGAGGGTGCAACAGATGCGATTGCAAAGTGCAAATTTGAAAAAAGCATGTTTTAGACTACAGGATAACTAAAATATTCTCAAACATAAGTATTTACAAACTTTTACTAAGAAAATTATTCAATTTGAAATAATGCTGCTGGGTAAAAGAACTGTTCTATCTTAGAGGGTGATTAAATGCAATGGAGTCAAATAGAATTGAATGATTTTTTTAAATGATTGTATTCTAGATTGAAAAAAAAAGATTATGAAAATGATCAACAAAGTAATTGTGATCAGTAAATTATATTTTATGATAAAACCTGCTTTGCAGGTGGAGACAAACATCCAATTTCAAAATAAAATTGCTTTGGCAGGTGGAAATGGACAAACAGTTCCATTGTAAAACCTGCTCAGGCAGGTGGGGATGGACAGGCAGTTTCATGATAAATACTGCTTTGCTAGGCGGGGATGACAGACAGTTTCATAGGCAGGTGGGGATGGACAGACAGTTTCATAGGCAGGTGGGGATGGACAGAGTTTCATAGGCAGGTGGGGATGGACAGACAGTTTCATAGGCAGGTGGGGATGGACAGACAGTTTCATAGGCAGGTGGGGATGGGCAGAGTTTCATAGGCAGGTGGGGATGGACAGAGTTTCATAGGCAGGTGGGGATGGACAGAGTTTCATAGGCAGGTGGGGATGGACAGACAGTTTCATAGGCAGGTGGGGATGGACAGACAGTTTCATAGGCAGGTGGGGATGGACAGAGTTTCATAGGCAGGTGGGGATGGACAGACAGTTTCATAGGCAGGTGGGGATGGACAGAGTTTCATAGGCAGGTGGGGATGGACAGACAGTTTCATAGGCAGGTGGGGATGGACAGAGTTTCATAGGCAGGTGGGGATGGACAGAGTTTCATAGGCAGGTGGGGATGGACAGAGTTTCATAGGCAGGTGGGGATGGACAGACAGTTTCATAGGCAGGTGGGGATGGACAGAGTTTCATAGGCAGGTGGGGATGGACAGACAGTTTCATAGGCAGGTGGGGATGGACAGACAGTTTCATAGGCAGGTGGGGATGCACAGACAGTTTCATAGGCAGATGGGGATGGACAGACAGTTTCATAGGCAGGTGGGGATGGACAGACAGTTTCAGAGGCAGGTGGGGATGGACAGACAGTTTCATAGGCAGGTGGGGATGGACAGAGTTTCATAGGCAGGTGGGGATGGACAGAGTTTCATAGGCAGGTGGGGATGGACAGAGTTTCATAGGCAGGTGGGGATGGACAGAGTTTCATAGGCAGGTGGGGATGGACAGACAGTTTCATAGGCAGGTGGGGATGGACAGAGTTTCATAGGCAGGTGGGGATGGACAGACAGTTTCATAGGCAGGTGGGGATGGACAGAGTTTCATAGGCAGGTGGGGATGGACAGACAGTTTCATAGGCAGGTGGGGATGGACAGAGTTTCATAGGCAGGTGGGGATGGACAGAGTTTCATAGGCAGGTGGGGATGGACAGAGTTTCATAGGCAGGTGGGGATGGACAGACAGTTTCATAGGCAGGTGGGGATGGACAGAGTTTCATAGGCAGGTGGGGATGGACAGAGTTTCATAGGCAGGTGGGGATGGACAGACAGTTTCATAGGCAGGTGGGGATGGACAGACAGTTTCATAGGCAGGTGGGGATGGACAGACAGTTTCATAGGCAGGTGGGGATGGACAGACAGTTTCATAGGCAGGTGGGGATGGACAGACAGTTTCATAGGCAGGTGGGGATGGACAGAGTTTCATAGGCAGGTGGGGATGGACAGAGTTTCATAGGCAGGTGGGGATGGACAGAGTTTCATAGGCAGGTGGGGATGGACAGACAGTTTCATAGGCAGGTGGGGATGGACAGAGTTTCATAGGCAGGTGGGGATGGACAGACAGTTTCATAGGCAGGTGGGGATGGACAGAGTTTCATAGGCAGGTGGGGATGGACAGACAGTTTCATAGGCAGGTGGGGATGGACAGAGTTTCATAGGCAGGTGGGGATGGACAGAGTTTCATAGGCAGGTGGGGATGGACAGACAGTTTCATAGGCAGGTGGGGATGGACAGACAGTTTCATAGGCAGGTGGGGATGCACAGACAGTTTCAGAGGCAGATGGGGATGGACAGACAGTTTCATAGGCAGGTGGGGATGGACAGACAGTTCCATAGGCAGGTGGGGATGGACAGACAGTTTCAGAGGCAGGTGGGGATGGACAGACAGTTTCATAGGCAGATGGGGATGGACAGACAGTTTCATAGGCAGGTGGGGATGGACAGACAGTTTCATAGGCAGGTGGGGATGGACAGAGTTTCATAGGCAGGTGGGGATGGACAGACAGTTTCAGAGGCAGGTGGGGATGGACAGACAGTTTCATAGGCAGGTGGGGATGGACAGACAGTTTCATAGGCAGGTGGGGATGGACAGACAGTTTCATAGGCAGGTGGGGATGGAGAGACAGTTTCATAGGCAGATGGGGATGGACAGACAGTTTCATAGGCAGTTGGGGATGGACAGACAGTTTCAGAGGCAGGTGGGGATGGACAGACAGTTCCATAGGCAGATGGGGATGGACAGAGAGTTCCATAGGCAGGTGGGGATGGACAGACAGTTTCAGAGGCAGGTGGGGATGGACAGACAGTTCCATAGGCAGATGGGGATGGACAGACAGTTCCATAGGCAGGTTGGGATGGACAGACAGTTTCATGATATATTTGCTGTCTGTTGCCTGATGTAGGACACCGCTATGGATGACACCGTACTGGCGTGATATGGCATATGTAGTATGCATCACGTATGCCTGCATTAGTATGACAGGAATCAATAAGCAGATTATGAGAACACCATGTGTATTGTCTGTGTTGAACAATGCTATAAAGTGTATAATGTGTATTTTGATATGCATCAATGTTTGCATGTCACTTTGCAAAAGTAACACACATTAATATATGATTTGCTCATATTATCAATGTAAATGATTTCACCATCTTTGTATACATAGATAAACAGCTGTTTTGCCATATTTTTCAGCAATAATTTCTGTTTATAGAAGGGCCAAAAACTTGCTATTACTTTTGCCTATGTTATCATGAATGTATTCTCTTTATAGTGTATGTACCTGGGCAGATAACAGGCAGAGCAACCTTGATAGCCTGCATCTGTCTGGCACCTCATATGACCTCTGATCTTCTCTCTCAGCACAGTATCACCCTCCACTGCACGGAGCACGATCTGGCTGCATGGAGCCTGCAGGTAACTATCTCCATCAGCAATATGTTAAAACCTTGTGCTAGATTGACCAGCATGCATCAGACGTGATATTAGAGTCCATACTGCAATCCTACAGACCTCCAGAGTGTATCAGAATGAGGCTGAAATGTCAGAACTAGGTCAAGATGTAAGAATATAATATGGCATTTAGGTACCATATGCCCTAATATTTAGAATTTTCCTTTTCTTTAGATGCATGCCTCAAGTGGCACCTCATAATGTTTCCTAAGCAATTCAAGGCTGTGTTTTTTAACCAAGGGCATCAGAGTCATTTGCAAATTCAACTTAAATTGTCAAGGTTTGAGAAACATAACAAAACAAATTTCCTACAAAATGTGATTTTATAGTGCTATGTAAACAAGTGTGTGACCAAATTCAGATCAATATCTCAGTGTAAGTAGAGTGTCATCAGACTGACATGCGTGTGCGCGTGCTCTTGCATGTGGAGGTGTTTTCCTGTCCCATTAAACGCCCTGCTATAAAACCTTGATTAAAATGGTCATGGTTGAGATATTATGTACATGTAGGTACTACTGCCACCTCCTAAAATGAGACTTATTTCATGATTTTTTCACTGATTGCAGTAAGAGACAACATCGGAGCAGATTTCTACCTCTCTTCACCATACAGCATGACAGGCAACCAAATCCTTGACCTTTAGCTTGTGAGATAGACAATTAATAAACTTTCACCCCAAGCAGGAAAAACAACTTAAATTTAGTGAAAAGAGATATGATTGTTAAAAGGGAATTATTTGATAGGCAAAATTTGGATAGATGTAATGTCTCAATAATTCTTCTGCGTGAAATACAGATATCATATGAGAGTTGTAAATTAGTTATTTTGGTGTTGACATCAATGTCCTTATTGCATTCAGCTTGTAGGATAAACACAGATGAAGTGTGGGACAGGCTGAAATATGAGGATTTACGAGGCAATAAAGACAGCCCATTGTGCAGTAAGCAGACCATTCATACTCCTGACATAACAATGCTAATATGATAACATGCTGCTAAGCTAGGCCATGTTTACTGTCATGTAGACTTTATTGGAAATGTCAAGATGCCAACAAGAACAGCTAAGTGGTTCACACCCGCCAAATGAGTTCTTAGAGACCAATTTTTGTGACCTTAGATTCACCATAAGGTAGAAATGGCATGAACGAGCAGGATAACCTTAAATATACAATTGGTACATAGACATTATATGAACTTACGTAGGCAGTGTGATAATGGTACACTGAGCAGCATGACTTGATGTATGATATGTCTTGATATAGACAATATGATTCACTAGTCGGGGAGCCAGATTGACAAAAAGCCATTATTTTGGATTCTGGTGGTACATGAAGTATAACAACTAGCTTTTGATATCATTTTGTTGGTCAGACATGGAGCTTTAAGAATCTGGGTGGTGTATAAAAAAAATGTGGTATTGCTGCTGAGCTACAGCTGCTGCCATGGCAACCAATCACTTTTTTCCACATATCTAAAAAAAATAGACCATATACTTAATAACACGGAGGTAAATTCACACAGCTCATTCAATTTTGGTATCTTGATAGATTTCATGGGATACACCTTCTTTTGAATAAATCACTTTTCTGTCCCTCTTTTGGTAGCCATAGCAACTAATGATTTCTGCAAAAAATGGTCAAAATAGGATAGACTTAGTTTCATTTTTTATATCATTGTTCATTATGGCTAAAATATCACAATTTCTTTATTTCATACCCTTCTGTGTGTATTTTCTTTGATATCATATACTTTGGGGAAGATATCCTTTGAAATGTTGTTACCATAGCAACATATCCAATACATGGTCACAGTTTTAGACATATCATAAAATTTGAAATTTCATTATATTTTGTGTGTAGATTACAAAAACAGTACTAATATCTACATTATAAACGATATGATATCAAAAGCTAGTTGTTATACTTCGGGTACCACTCAAATCCAAAATTTGTGATCTGGCTGCCCCACTACACTGCCATTTACTAATTGGTGCAACTTAAAGTAGACAGTTTAAAAATGGCACAATCACTGGCATGATTTACCTGAACTCTATACTAATCTCATGTGCTAATGAACTTCATATAATATTTTGAATAATATGACTTTACAGACACAATGTTTCAATGATACATGATAGACGGACTAATACCATGTGCTGGCTATTACACGTGAAAGGGATGTATGAAGAAATGGTGCCATTAAGTGTGTGTATTATTATATCAGCCTAAATAAGGGTGGTAACTCTTTGACTCTCCACGACCCTACTATCACAACATTCTCCTTGACCTCACCACCACAACATTCTCCATGACCTCACCGCCACAACATTCTCCATGACCTCACTGCCACAGCATTCTCCATGACCTCACCACCACAACATTCTCCATGACCTCACCACCACAACATTCTCCATGACCTCAATGCCACAGCATTCTCCATGACCTCACCACCACAACATTCTCCATGACCTCACTGCCACAACATTCTCCATGACCTCACCGCCACAACATTCTCCATGACCTCACCGCCACAACATTCTCCATGATCTCATCACCATAGCATTCTCCATGACCTCACCGCCATAACATTCTCCATGACCTCACCGCCACAACATTCTCCATGACCTCATCACCATAGCATTCTCCATGACCTCACCGCCACAACATTCTCCATGACATCACTGCCACAGCATTCTCCATGACCTCACTGCCACAACATTCTCCATGACCTCACCACCACAACATTCTCCATGACCTCACTGCCACAACATTCTCCATGACCTCACTGCCACAACATTCTCCATGACCTCACCGCCACAACATTCTCCATGACCTCACTGCCACAACATTCTCCATGACCTCACCGCCACAACATTCTCCATGACCTCATCACCACAACATTCTCCATGACCTCACCACCACAACATTCTCCATGACATCACTGCCACAACATTCTCCATGACCTCACCGCCACAACATTCTCCATGACCTCACCGCCACAGCATTCTCTATGTTTAAATCTCTTTCAACATAGGCTGCATATTGTACATCACAACATGCAGCCACTCTCCATACTGAAGTCTGTTGATTTACAGTATGTATCTTACAATGCAAGATCAGATGACTCAATAGACTTTGCTTTTAAGAGTTATGAGAGGATGCATTCTTCCACCTCAGTAATGCAAGGATTACTGTTCATACAAGCATCATGTCTTTGTAATATCATACACACACAATAGCATAGATCCTAAGCAACAATTACTGTGCTGTGAAACTAATCAAAAGAAAATTTTAGACAGGTCAAGATATTCTATTCTTATCATGTATGTTTGGAATATACTTGATCAGGAGTATCATTAACTGACAACTAACTATTAGGTTCTGCTCAGTCATTTATGCACCATATTTACAAATACAGTTTAACCCATACTATAATATGTGTAGGCCTGTTATCATTTGATTCATAGACATAAATGACTATGCTTGAATCATTGGTGTTTCTGGAATTAACATATTAACGGTAACAAAAAAAATGTCTTTTAACTCAAATTTATCATCATTTTTTAATATGATCATACAGTTATACAAGATGTGCATGTTACAATTTGACTGTGCAATTTGATGGCAGAACATAGTGATAAAAACATGGATTTCTTTGATTTTACATTTGCTGTTCAATGTCTTCATTAGATTGTAGGAAAGTCCATATTCAACCACCTATAGTATTTAAGAGAAAAGAGATTAATATTTGGTTTAATTCAGGAAGAGAGAGAAAATATTTCCTCAGAAACCTTTTATATTTATAAAACATTGGCATATTGGTAAAAATATTAAAATAGAAAGCGTTCTTTTCTCTCCACAAAATACACTGAAACATTGAGACTGAATATTGTGGCTTCAAAGGAATGAGTCCGACCAAGCGGCTTTTATATCTGAGATGTTGGTAATCTTCCTATCAAGCACTTCCTGGTGGGTTCTGTGAAAACGCAGGCAAGCATTACTGCAAAACAAGACATCTAACTTTCCTCTCAATAAAATACTGCAAAACGGAGAGAATTTTACATTGTTACAATGTCTTCATTTCTTCTCATATATCATTCGCATGGCAAATCTTAAATCATATTTTAATTCATTATTTATAGCACACTTTTATAGCATTTTCACTCATAAAGAAGCAATACTGGAGGGAGTTGTGCACTTTCTCATTTTCCCGAATGAAAATCTAATTTTGCGATGCAGACTTTTCTCAGCTTTTCAATCATGATAGATGCTCCTTAATGACTCCAGAAAGGGAATATCATCTTTACATCTGAGTTGTGTGTTATGGAGAAAGATACAGCAGGCACTAACCTCACATGACATGTCCATGTGCTTAAGGGTCAATCACTGGTCACTAGAGAACATTCCTATGCAATAAGCAGCTGCTTGAATTGACTGAGCAAAATAGATCTGACCAAACTGCTTGTAGCCAAACTCTCACTGTATGTATGCCAGTCATGGCGACCTCTCCCCTCAATCCTGGCTAATATGTCCTCCACTCTCAACTTTGACCTCACTCATTCTTAAATGGTCAATGAAACATTACTATCCATGTAGTTAGTTGGATGGTATGATGACTGAGGTTAAGTTTTCTGTGAAAATCCCCTTTTTATCTAGTTTTTAATAATGAGTAAATCTTCATATGTGCCTTATATTGTACCATCCCACATTTTAATAATGAGTAAATCTTCATATCTGCCTTATATTGTACCATCCCACATTTTAATAATGAGTAAATCTTCATATGTGCCTTATATTGTACCATCCCACATTTTAATAATGAGTAAATCTTCATATGTGCCTTATATTGTACCATCCCACATTTCCATGTGATAATAGTGTAAGTCTATATATATATATCCATTGCTAGTATCTGCATATGTATTCACACACTAGAATCAGGCTTTATGTACCATGTAACAACATTAGCCTATTCATTCTAATCATGTCCTACATCTATCAGAAATTGTTAGTATCATCAAAAACGATGCAGAGACTGCATATTATATTTGTTAAGAGGATACACCTTTATACTTTAGCTATGTATTTAATTTATTCGCTGTTGCCATCAACCTATATTTGAAATACAGTGTTTGCATCATAAAGTGTTTGCATCAAACACTACTCTCAAAATATGGCTGATCCAAGATACATTATTAGCATCTGGCTGTATCATCAATGAACCAATGGTAGCTTCGGGGTGTACAAGGTCAGCATCAGACTTTATCTTCTGACATGTAGAAATATCATAAGTTTATATCAACTGATAAGCATAGCAAGCATTGGTCTTTTTTCCCCTTTATTTTATATTTAGCATTAGTCTATCCTCTGATATTTATCATTAGCATCAGTTAATATACAGGAACATGTATCATTAGCATCACCATAAATACTCTGATATATCATTAGCATCATCTATATACGACATTCAACATTGTTGTGGTGATTAGTAAATAATTTCTGATTTGCATTGTTAGCATGTACAGTATCTTCTGTGATGTATTTTATCACTGGTCATTCAATACATTTCCACATGTTTTCAGCATTGGACTACAAACTTTGAGATACATTGCTAGCCTCAGATGATATCAACAAATTAATTGTTGGCATCAGATTATATCACTGTATGGTAAGCATATAAATATATATTGTATTTAGTTAATTACCTTAAACATCAACATAGAGTATTTATCTGATAGAGCATTAAATTAAATCTATTCCTGGTACTTTGTATTACAGAGGTAATACCTTTGATATAAAAGAGAAGTCTTGCTATGGAGGGTATATTCCTAGTTGATTGCTGCATAAATCATAGAGAATTATGAAGCAATCTCACACCTCTCTCCAATAATCTCCTCCTCTCTTTGATCAAAGATAGATTAGAGGCCAGGGCTCATGACTGACTCATTGATATTATTAATTTAGAATGTGGATTTCAATGGGAATGTCCTTGTATCAAAAATGCACAACCTTGGACCATTGCTACAATATAACCTTTGGATTCATAGGCCAATAAGATTATGTTGAGACACTCACCTGTCGGCACATGGACTGTGACATATGGGTAACTCTTATTTGAATTTACATGTATTTTACTGTAAAAATGACTTACTTGAATGTAATGTGAAGATATCTAGACCTTACCATGTCATTGCCAATTGTTTGAATATTTCCTTATGATTTGTGAGCCTCTTGCAGAAAACAAACCATTGCAGGTTTCTTTGGAAAAGGTGGATGTTGAAAATGATACAGAAGACTAAGGCTT